>JAVKLA010000031.1:25890294-25932300 GCA_034782735.1 Sagittarius serpentarius | reverse complement strand
CAAGCTGGGCCCACCCAGGCGCCGCGTCGGCTGCAGCGCCCCCTGCCGCCGCGGAGGGGGAAGGGCGGCGGGGCGGGGCGGGGCGGGGCGGGGCGGGGCGGGCGGCCTGGTCCGCCCCTGTAGGCCGCGAAGCCGTCACCCCTTGCGTAAAACGTAAATAAAACCGTCGCCCGTTGTCGTGTCGGCAGTGCGGTCTGCTGCCGTGGCGGCTTTCCCTCCGAGCTGCTGGGGCGGTTAGGAGTAACCGTCAGGATTCACTCCGCTCCGTTGTGGGTGCTGTTAAAAATGAGGCCTTGAACACTGCTCGGGGGGGGCCTTGCGAAAGCCTTGGGATTCGCCAAAAAAAAAAAAAAAAAAAAAGCCATTTCTCAATGTAAACCAAATTCCCAATAGAAGTAACTTTCCGTCTCAACCTCAGCTGCCCCCATGGGACTAAAGCGAGGTGCCCCCTCCCCACTTTGAGGTTAACCTTTCCCAATGGGCCGTCCTAGGGACGTGAAAACCGGGGACAGTGCGAGCGCAAAGACACTCCATTTCCTTCGGAAGGAACAAGGGGAATCTGGCTGTGCGCATCCCTGAGTTTTCTTGGCGAGAATCGCCAACCAACACATATTTAAACCCAACAAACACTTCTGTTCCCAGCGTTTGGTGGGGGGGCTATAAAGGAGGGGAGGGTTGTGAGGCCACAGTTTTCCATTGATTTCCAGTGTCTCTGGCCAGGAGCTGGAAACCAGGGGCTGGTGCCATCGCTGAACTGTCTGTCTCCCCCCGAGTGCTGAGCTCCCAGGCGCTGCCAGGGGGCTGCTGCCGCAGCAGAGGCGCACGCCAGACCCTAACGCACCACTCGAAGCACGGCTTTTCTCCAAAACATACTTACATTTTTTGTTAGGACCTGCCAGGAAGCTAAGAGCTAGAAGAGAGAGATAGGTGGGTCACAGGATAGCCCTCCAAAGTACCACAATAAAGGAATAGTTATATTAAGAATAAATTTTAAAAAACCCCCAACTTTGTGGACCCTTTCATGGACAACTGGCTGAATTTCAGAGCTATCCTTTTTGTCCTGCCAAGTGAACAAACTGTATGTTACTTTCATTAGCTGTAAAATGAGGAAATTTATCGTTCCATAGCTTTGTAAAACAGATATCCTTAGATGGAGAGCTTTCTGTGGCTGAAAAATACTACCTTTAGTAACCTGTAAGGTACCCAGAGCACTGATGTCCAGCCTATTTTAACTGAGAATTCAAGGAACTTACCTGGAGCTTTTATTCCTAGTGTAAATGAAACGCCTTTATTCAGAGCGGTTTCCAAATCTGTATGGTTTATGGGCAGCTTAGGCCCATAGTCATGTATTAATGCCCATGCTGTAACAGAAACCAATGCAAAAATGCTTTTCTCCACTCGGTGGTGCCAGTTGCACAGGGAAAACATTTTCCAGCCCTGGACCTGTGCAGTTCAAACTGTTGCACAATTACTTTCATATGGACATAAACCACACCCAAAGCTGCAGCATTTCAAGATCGATTAAAGCATTTAGTTGCCTGCAGTATCCCTACAAGAGGCTATTTTTTCAAGGTGATTTCCTGGGCACTTTGGAAGTAAAGCACTTGACTAGGCTTACATATGCTCACGTGGCTGCTTTGATAACCAAGCTGCTGCCTGTACAGCGCCGTTTGCACAGGAACTCGGGGTCCCAGGGGAACAGGGCAGGTAGCCAGCTACCTGGGTGAAGTTATGAATAAGCACCCCAGAGGGAGAGATTTGCCAAACTACTTCTCAAAGAGCCCCAAATCCCTCAATACTAACAATGCATATTGTCAGGGAGCTGTGTCTGCTGTTTCAAGATAAGGGAGGAAACGTATGTGACTGCAGAGAGTGATTTTTGATTTTATCTGGTATTGCAGCCCGATCCAGTATGTTTTGAAAAGGTCTCTCCAAATGCTAGGGAGTGAATAGTAAAAAGAGGCAGGTTGTTAGAAAGTCCAGGCAAAACAGGGACAGCGGAAGAGCTAGGCTCAGGACCTAGCCCTCTAATGTGCTCAGAGGTCTATAAATGCCTCAGCCATGACATCCTTGTCCTGCACTGCTTTGGCCTGCAATAACCTGTATGATTTCTGCTCCATCTTATCCTGACACTCCCATTCCATTGTTTCTGATTTGGATTTATTTCACACTAGGGTTTTGCACAGGTCAGAATCTGAGCAAGGATATCAGGGTTTGGTCCCAAACTTTGTTTACTTTCTCCATACATTACTTACTTTGGCATGAATCGTTACACTTGGTTACTGAGGAACTGTTGGCCTCCTATGTGGTACACACACTCAGGACTAACCACTTCTCCGAGACATCATCTTACAGGAATGGCTTGGGGAAGAGTGGCTGGAAAGCTGCCTGGAGGAAAAGGACCTGGGGGCATTGGTCGACAGCTGGCTGGATATGAGCCAGCAGTGTGCCCAGGTGGCCAAGAAGGCCAACGGCATCCTGGCTTGTATCAGAAATCATGGGGCCAGCAGGACTAGGGCAGTGATCGTCCCCCTGTACTTGGCACTGGTGAGGCCGCACCTCGAACACTGTGTTCAGTTTTGGGCCCCTCACCACCAGAAAGACGCTGAGGTGCTGGAGCGTGTCCAAAGAAGAGCAACGGAACTTGTGAGGGGTCTGGAGCACAAGTCTTATGAGGAGCGGCTGAGGGAACTGGGCTTGTCTGGTCTGGAGAAAAGGAGGCTGAGGGGAGACCTTGTCGCTCTCTACAACTGCCTGAAAGGAGGTTGTAGCGAGGTGGGGGTCGGTCTCTTCTCCCAAGTAACAAGTGATAGGACAAGAGGAAATGGCCTCAAGTTGCATCAGGGGAGGTTTAGATTGGATATAAGAAAAAATTTCTTCACCGAAACGGTTGTCAAGCACTGGAACAGGCTGCCCAGGGAAGGCGTTGAGTTACCATCCCTGGAGGTATGTAAAAGACGTGTAGATGGGGTGCTTAGGGACGTGGGTTAGTGGTGGAGTTGGCAGTGTGAGGTTTACAGTTGGACTGAACCGATCCCCAGGGTCTTTTCAAACATAAATGATTCTATGATTCTAAGAATTGGAAGCATTGTAAGATCAGAGTGGATAATAGAGAGGGAATCCTCTTGCCTCTTTTAGCTATAGCAAATGCCAGATAGTACAACTTTCGCTGATTTTCCCTGGCTGCCACCAGTGTTGTGTAAGATGCTGTCAGGTAGGAGCCGCATTAACTAGGAGATCCTGAGCCGCAGTGAAAGCACAGTGACCTCCCTCATAGCCGTCTGTCAGGGAAGAGTGTGCGAGTCGGAAATGGGTTTGAGTCCTGTAGGATCACAACGTCTGCCAAGAAAGGGAAATGCTTGGGTAGGTGTTTATGTAGTTACGCTGCTATTGCAAATCCCTGCTTCTGGAGTGTGAACTTATGTTCACATTTGGAAGGACTTGATGGATCACTAGAATTTTTGTACAACGTTATGTGTGGAGACTGAAAACTTTCAGGGTGCTGTTGTGTGACAGAATTTGGTTTCCTTCCACTTTGAGACAGTTTTTGAGACTGTTGCTCTGTAGAAAATGAGCATGGGTGTTCGACTGGGCTTCTCCAGAAAAGAGACTCTGCTGCCCGCTGTTTGTGGCCACCTGTGGCCTATACCTGGTGTAGTATCTACCAGTTACTCAGTATGTATATAGCTAACTTTTGTATTGTTGATTTGTCCTCCCTGCCTAGCTCCTTCAAGACCCTGGACATACATCACCAATATTCTTGAAAATTAAATACTGGTATCAGAAGAAAGGACGTTTTGTGATCCCCATTGTCAATTCTCCCAAACCCCAGAAGCTTGGCTGCTGTTGACCTGAGGAAGTGGGCCGTTAGCCTTCAATGAAACAGTGGTGTGACCAGACACCAGGTTCTCCTCTCTGAGAGTTAGCAGTGAAGAAACCAGCTCTGAATCTATAAAGAAGAAAGCCAAATGCAAAACTTTGTGTTAAAAAACAGTGCAGGTGCTCCTCAAAGAGAGTCTGCATACTTATCTCAGAGCCCAGGAGTCTCACACAAGAAGACCTTGTTTATATGAATTTTGTGGTTAAGCCTCATAAATTGCCAGGTGCCACCTGGATTTGAGAGTTCTGTATTGTGTTTAGTTGAAGTAACCTGTGGTTAGCACCAGGGTGGTATTGGGAGCTCGGAGGGACAGGGATAAGTGAAATAAACAGCACTGCAGTGTCTTTAAAAAGCAGAGGGAACACGGAAAGAGCGAGAGCACGCAGGAGAGAGAGCAAGCAAGCTTGACATTTGGAGCAAACTGGGCAGACATAGCAGCAGCTCTACAAACTGACAGTGAGCTAAAGGTAGGCTGGCAGTACTAATGACAGCATCCCGGATGCTTGTAGGCCATCCGAGTGTTGGTTCCTTTTCCTGGTTTAATATGCAGGTCAATGATTTTATTTTGTGTGTGCTTCCTCACCTCAGAGGTTGTTGTGTTCCATTTCGGTGAGACTATCTATAAAGGAAGGTCTTCCTTGATGTGAGTAAAAGCATTGCAATCTTGCTCGTCTTCAGAAATGTATGAAATATTGTGATCTGGGAAGAAAAGGGATTTCTTTTCCCTTTTCAAGATAAAAAGAGGTGATATCGAACACAGCTGTCAGAGCTGATTAAATAACCGCAGCTGGGAGTTCATGCCTGGGATTCACTCCGTAAGAATCTGAGTGGGGTAGGCAGGGAGAAGAAAGATTGTCCAGTGTGACCCCCAACTAGAATAAGAGAACACAGGCATATTTAGCACGAGTAGCAGGAAATATTTCTAGCACTGGGAATATTTCTAGCTCTCCCAAGAGAGCTGCTGAAATCTCCACTGCCTGGGAGCTAGGCAATTCAAAGCGTTTGATGTGTTGGCAACAATTATCTGCTGCAGAAGGTGAAGGTGAGGTGACCTGAGAGGGCTTCTTTGTCGCTCCTTTCTTCCAGGGCATATTCAATGAAAGAGAAAAAAAAAAAGAAAAGAACGCTTGAACTTTTCTTTAGCAGGGGTAAACCCTCTCTGATTCACTGGAGTTGGTGATTAATAGCAAGAGTTAGGTCATGGGTTTGGTGATGAGTACAGCCCTACAGTGGCACTTAGTCAAAGGGTTAGAAGAGTAGAGAAAGCATTAAATATTTTGCTCTGAAGGTACTTGGTGCTGGCTGTTTCTTTACAATGACATAGATACCGCCTTGGGGAGGCATTGCTCATGGTTTAAGAGATTCTGAAGGTGCTGCTGGAGATGGTGAAATTACAGAAAATTGCATAGGGTGTTATGTACAAGGAAAGGATCTGAACACAGGACTATTTGGGGGCAAATGGGTTATTGCTCAGTGGGTAGATTTTACCAAGTCTGCCACAGGATGCAGCCAAGAAAGCAAGACAGTAGTAATGCTCTGAATGCATCTGGGCACAGTTGCACATCACAGATCTATGAACAGCAGAATACAAGCAAGCACGTTGCCAGGCTGGATCGGTGATGGACAGCAGGGGACTGCAGTGCGGACAGAGATATTTAGCAGTATAGGCAGCTGGACGGAGCAATGCAGGCAGATGGGGACAGCGGTATGGGCAGCTTGTTCTCAGTGGGATGAAATGAAGAGAAGCTGGGAAGAAAACAAACCTAAATTTTTGTTGCCAAGGCCTAATGAACGATTTTGAAGTTAAACACAGCTCTTAAGGATAGAGTTGAGCAGACTGGTATGTCATTCTGGATCTGGAACTTAATCAAAGCGTGCAGTCTTTTCCCAACAGACTCTGAAGGACTGTACTGAAATGATGCTTTACTGAAAGGTTATAAATGAAATAATCTCAGAAACTCTCTGGGCATCATCACTTTAGACCATGACTTGGAAGTATTTCTTATGAAGGACACCTTCCAAATAGACACTGAACTGAGCTTTCTAGCAAGTTAGTAATCAGTTGTATGTAATCAGTTAAAGAACCACAGCCATACCCCACGTCATTTCTAGTTCTAGTATACAGCCTTAATGTATAGTTTTCCTCTTTTTTATTACTCAGACCAACCAGATCAGTAAAAATCAAACAAATGAGAAAACATAACTGAATCTTCTCTATACTATTTGTTTACTTTGTGCACTTCTCATAGCCAGGTAATGAAAAATAGGTTCACTTTTGTTGTTGTTTCTACACAATTTTCTTTTCTAAGTCTGATGCAGTAGCAAAAAGTTTCAGTGTTTGAGGTGAAAGTCTTGTATTTATTTTTAAGCAATACTGTATTTCCATGCCAACCACTTTGATATTACTTTTGGCTGCATCTCTATGAAAGCTAAAATTGAGGACAAATTTGAACAGACATTTTCAGCTTTCTAGTACCAGTAATCCTTACAGACAGCATTCTCAGCAAGGTACTTAAACAGATAACTATAACTTACAATGTATAAATATTCTCTCTAGAGCAAATCTGCAGCCAGTATAAATCACCATATGTCCTTTAGAGTCCAGGGGACTACAACGCTTTGCATCAACAGAGGATACACTCCTCCTGCTTTAACGGAGCTGCTCACATTCATTAAGCATGTGGTAAAGTACCTGACAAAACTGGGGCCTGAATAAAGTCTACACTGGGATCGAGTAGTATGCCCTGCTCTGCTCATGCAGAATGGCATGTTTTAGACACTTCAGATCAGATCAAGGACTAACAAGTGGTGTGAGAGCAGTGGTCTTGCTGATCTAGATAATATAGCATGAGGCAGACAAAATTTTTTCAGACACCAGTCAAGTTTAGTTTCATATAAAAAAGTCACCAAACTTTCAGAATGTAATTCTGTTGTCTTTTGTAGCTGTACTTATGGTAAGCTCAGTCAGGTATAAGAAGAAAGGGGCAGATTTGGATCTTTGTACTGGATGACTAATGGCCTTATGTAAGGTGCGTTGGTGATCTAATAGACATGTTAGGTGCCTCAGGATCAAAGTCAAAATACATTTGGGTACTCATCTGAGATACTGAGTAGACAGCCATGTCTGGGCCTCTCAATTCAGTAGGTATCTTGGACGAGTAACTCACTTTCAAAGCATTTCTCAGTTAAAGTGTTTAGAACTATTCTATTAAAAACCATGGCATTATTATGAATTTTGGAAGATAAGCGAACTCACAGCTTCTTTCTCTTTCTCAGGTGGTCTGGTTTCTGCCAAACCGCAGATGTCAGCAGCATCACAAATGGACCTGCCTGAAGAAATTCAGCATCCGTATACAAAATTTTCTGAATGGAAATTCAAGCTGTTTAAAGTGAGATCATTTGAAAAAACACTTTCTGATGACAGCCAGCACTTAAACAAAGATCAGGCAGAAAAGGTCACTTCTTCAAGCAAAGAAATCACACTGCATAAAGATGAAACAGTGCCAAGAGGAGAAAAGATGGACTTAATGGACAATAGGCAGGCACTTGAGAAAGATGCCAGTAACATGCAAACACAAGACAACAAAGCTCATCAGAACAATCTGAAGCAACTTTGCCGCATCTGTGGAGTTTCATTTAAAACTGATTGTTACAGGAGAACTCATCCAGTGCATGGGCCGGTGGATGATGCAACTCTCTGGCTTCTAAGAAAGAAAGAGAAAAAAGCAACCTCTTGGCCAGATCTTATCGCTAAGGTTTTTAAGATTGATGTGCGAGGGGATGTTGATACTATCCATCCCACTCGATTTTGTCACAACTGTTGGAGTATTATCCATAGAAAATTCAGTAGTACTCCATGTGAAGTATATTTTCCTAGGAACAGCACCATGGAGTGGCAACCCCACTCCCCGAACTGTGATGTATGCCACACTCCCAGTCGGGGAGTCAAGAGAAAAAGCCAGGCACCCAGTGTACAACATGGCAAACGTGTGAAGACCATTGCAGAACGTGCTCGAATAAACAGAGGTGTAAAGAACCAAGCACAGATAAACAACAAAAATTTAATGAAAGAGATTGTCAATTGCAAGAATATACATCTCAGCACCAAGCTGCTTGCAGTTGATTACCCAGTAGATTTCATTAAATCCATCTCTTGCCAGATCTGTGAGCATATTTTGGCAGATCCAGTGGAAACAACATGTAGACACTTGTTTTGCAGAACTTGCATCCTGAAATGTATCAAGGTTATGGGCAGCTACTGCCCCTCCTGCTGGTATCCTTGCTTCCCTACTGATCTGGTAACCCCAGTGAAATCCTTCCTGAACATCCTTGATAGCCTGGGTATAAGATGCCCTGTAAAGGAATGTGATGAAGAGATCTTGCATGCAAAATATGGCCAGCACCTCTCCAGCCACAAGGAGATGAAAGAGAGAGAGCTTTACAGCCACACAAATAAAGGTGGCCGACCAAGGCAGCATCTCCTGTCTTTGACCAGGAGAGCTCAGAAACATCGTCTTAGAGAACTGAAACGCCAAGTCAAGGCTTTTGCTGAGAAAGAAGAGGGTGGCGATATAAAGGCTGTATGCATGACTTTGTTCCTGCTAGCTTTAAGAGCGAAAAATGAACACAAACAAGCAGATGAACTGGAGGCTATAATGCAAGGGAGGGGATCTGGGCTTCACCCCGCTGTCTGCCTGGCAATCCGAGTCAACACATTTCTCAGCTGTAGCCAATATCATAAAATGTATAGAACAGTAAAAGCTGTCACTGGGAGGCAGATCTTCCAGCCTTTGCATGCTCTTCGCACTGCTGAGAAAGCCCTCCTTCCAGGTTATCATCCATTCGAGTGGAAACCTCCCTTGAAAAATGTTTCCACTAACACAGAAGTGGGAATTATAGATGGACTATCAGGACTGCCACTCTCAATTGATGACTACCCAGTAGAAACAATTGCAAAGAGGTTTCGATATGATGCAGCCTTGGTTTGTGCCTTAAAGGACATGGAGGAGGAGATCTTGGAAGGCATGAAAGCAAAAAACCTGGATGACTATATGAACGGTCCCTTCACTGTGGTAGTAAAAGAGTCCTGTGACGGAATGGGAGATGTCAGTGAGAAGCATGGAAATGGGCCTGCTGTCCCAGAGAAGGCTGTTCGCTTTTCCTTCACAGTCATGAACATTGCCATAGCACATGGGAACGAAAGCAAGAGGATCTTTGAAGAAATAAAGCCCAATTCAGAGTTGTGTTGCAAGCCCTTGTGCCTTATGCTGGCTGATGAATCGGATCATGAAACTCTGACAGCAATCCTGAGCCCCCTCATAGCAGAAAGAGAGGCTATGAAAAACAGCGAACTGCTACTTGAAATGGGAGGCATCCTGAGAACATTTAAATTCATCTTTAGGGGTACAGGATATGATGAGAAACTCGTGCGGGAAGTGGAAGGGCTGGAGGCCTCAGGTTCCACTTACATTTGTACCCTGTGTGACGCAACCCGCCTGGAGGCGTCCCAAAATTTGGTCTTCCACTCCATAACCAGGAGCCACGCTGAAAATCTGGAGCGATATGAAATATGGAGGTCCAACCCATATCATGAATCTGTTGATGAGCTCCGTGACAGAGTGAAGGGTGTTTCAGCCAAACCTTTTATCGAGACCGTTCCCTCCATAGATGCGTTACACTGTGACATTGGCAATGCAACTGAATTCTACAGGATTTTCCAGATGGAGATCGGTGAAGTTTACAAGAATCCTGATGTGTCTAAAGAGGAGAGGAAGAGGTGGCAGTTGATTCTGGACAAACACCTCAGGAAGAAGATGAACTTGAAGCCTATGATGAGGATGAGTGGAAATTTTGCTAGAAAGCTCATGTCCAAAGAGACAGTAGAGGCAGTGTGTGAGTTAATAAAGTGTGAGGAAAGGCATGAAGCCCTAAAAGAACTAATGGACCTTTATCTGAAGATGAAGCCAGTGTGGCGATCCTCGTGCCCTGCCAAGGAGTGTCCAGAATTGCTGTGCCAGTATAGCTACAATTCACAGCGTTTTGCTGAGCTCCTATCTACAAAGTTCAAGTACAGATATGAAGGCAAGATTACAAATTATTTCCACAAAACCCTTGCTCACGTTCCTGAAATCATTGAAAGAGATGGTTCCATTGGGGCCTGGGCAAGTGAAGGAAATGAGTCTGGAAACAAACTGTTTAGGAGGTTCCGAAAAATGAATGCCAGGCAGTCCAAATGCTATGAGATGGAGGATGTCTTGAAGCATCACTGGCTATATACTTCTAAGTACCTCCAGAAGTTCATGAATGCCCATAAAACCTTAAAAAGCCAGGGCTTCACTATTGATCCAGAGGATAGTTTAGGTGACTGCTTGCCATTGGAAAGCAATGATTCAGCAGAACTCTAAATGTAAAGTGCATTTGGTGTTGGATTTGTGACGGTGTCCTGCAAGAAGGCAGCTTCTTTTTCAGGCCTGTAGAGGTACAGGGAAGTCTGAAACAATCATTTTTACACTCCCCGTTAAAGGTGCTGAGTGGAGTTTAATAAACACCATGTTTGTTAGGAGTTTCAAGAGGCAGTGCAGTGGTGCATTTACCACTTGTTATGTGAGATGAAAGCAGAAACAAATTGCAAAGAAGGGTCTTCAGTTTATTTTGGTCTTAGAGTGCTGTTTACAAGTGAGAAAGCCAAAGTAAACAAGGTTTTATATACAGTAGTCTTTTGGAATTAATATGATTCTGGAGAGTTATGACAGTTGCTGAAAAAGGGAGTGTGGCTATTTGTTCTGTTTGAATTTTTAAAACTATTTTTTATTTACTTTTTAAGAGGGTCTGATTACTTTATTGATGATCCTTTGGCTTTTATAAGTAAAGATTTGTCAGTATGACAGGGGTAATTGTTTTGGGACAAAGTGCAGTTATTTTTGTATAAAATACTGACTAAAGATGCAAACTTTGATCTCACAGACTTTAAAAATATTATTATCTAACACTTATGTTGTACTACTGCTTAGAAGCAGATGGTGGTATCACCATGCTAATTTACTACATGAAGATATAGGAAAGGTAGCTGGAATTTTTTAAAGATAATTTTATCGTAGTTTGTTTACTCTAAAAGGCAAACTTATACTTGTGTTCCTAAAGCAGGATTTATGGTGCCTTGCGGTTATCTCACTATACAAAGTACATTCAAGCTCTGCTGTGTAGCTTGTTGCTTCATGGGCATTTTAGATTTCTGTGGTAACTTCAGTATATAGTATAATTTTTATTAGTAGAGTTTTGTTGGGTGAATTCCTGGCCTCACTGAAGTCACCAGTAAATCATCATTAATGGCAGCAGACCCATTTCTCAGGAGATGGGTATTACCTTGATCAGACACGTGCCAGCGTTCCGATCTTCTTTATTAGGACGTTTCGCTGACCGCTGCTGATGTGCTCCAGCAGTACCTGATAGCGAGCGTTTTTGCACCTGGGATACACGACACTCACAGTCTCATTTTCCAGATCTGTAAAAAAGGAATGAGATTTATTAACCTCAAAGATAGCTGGTGTACAAGATTAGTTAAAAAGCAATGAACTATCTTGAAATTACTGCATAGTGTTTTTTACATTATTACAGCAATGTTTAGTTGGTATTCCGATGTACTATATTAGATGAACCATTTTGCTGGTGGTATTTGCCTTTCCGAAGTGGTATTTAGTATGTTCATATACTAAAATTATATGAATTTCATTCAATGACATATTCATGGAAACATACTTGAAAGTACCTGAGAGGCCCCAAAATCACCCAGCCTTTCAGATTTGCACCTGCAGCTAGGGCATTACTGTGTGCGGAGTAATGTTTCTGAAACAAGATTAAATGCAGAAACAATCAAAGCACGGATCTAAATGAATCCGCTTTTTGTTTTTATTTTGATGTGGCAGAAGTTGGTTTATGAGTGTAAGTGAACAACAAACTTAAAGAACTGAGGTTTGTTTAGTAGTATCTTGTTCATGTTATTTACTATATCTTTGAGGGTCTGGTATTTATCATTTATGGACAACGAAAAAATGGAGTTAAGGGTTAGTAATTAGCACAAATATTAGCATTATTCTGATTATGCCTTTCTTTTGATTTTATTAATTAAAATACTATTTTTAAAGTACTCTGTAATTTAGGATTTCATTTTAATATGGTTTCTTTAAACATAGTTTAACATGTCAAAATTTGCAGTTGGAAATAATGCCTTTTACTTAAAACTTTTACTTTTCTAAGCAGTCATAAGGACTACAGCGTCTTTTGTATGGTGTACCATGTACAGCTGCACTTACTGAGTGTTCATTTCTAGATGAATTTTTTTTTTCAGTTCTTTGAATAAAACAAGTATTATCCATAGAGCATAAATACCAGGTTTACATTAAGTATCATTCTTTATCAATAAATGCAGACAACAAGTACAGCTGTTTCCCAGGGAGTATAAATATCAGGACTAAAGAGCATCCTTTAGCAATAAATGCAGATACAGTTTGCATTTTTGGTTGGCATATATTTCATTATGCAAATAGTTGCACACTTTTCTTTTTTCTTTGTATGTATATTTGGGACAACTGTATTACCTTATGTTTTGTCCTTGACTCTGCTTGAATAACCTAGGGCCTAGTTTAACAATCTTGACTCACCTCACGGTGATTTTCCCTCCATTTAAGCGGTATATACAGGTTTTGCTGCCTTTTGCACAGGAGTGAATTTCCCAAGCAATGCATATGTGCCACTGGAGTGACAGACCAGACTTTTTTCACTTTGCACATGTAATTTCAGTGACACTGCTAACATTTTCAAATTCTAAATTCACTTTAACAAGCTACTGATGTAACAGCCTCATCTCACTGCCTTCAAAAGGGTTAAGTTTTATCCCTATCTGTATGATTTCTCAAGATGAGGCTTATATCCTGGGGTAACTTCTCAGCCTGAACAGAACCTAGACAGGGACAGAGGAATGCAGTGGCATGTGAAAGTATTCTTTTGTGAAATATTATTAAGCCATCAAGACACATTTCACATTCTACCAGCTCTGGGCAGGATAGCTGACAGAAAGAACTACTACTATTTTTTTTTCCTTTTCTTTTCTTTAGACTTGGATCTAGTTTAATCTTCTTTTTCCCCATTGTTGACAACTTCTGTAAATCAAGAGATTCTCTTTGAGAGTTATGAGCTCATTAAAACAAACAGCACTGAAAGGGTAGGTACCTGCAAGTGAAGCTTTTGTAAACAGGGATAAAATAACAATCCTGCATGCACACAGCCATGTGTCGGAAGGCAAACAAATTCTGAGTGCATCATTTGGTCACGCAGTCAATTGTTAAGCTTTCTGATTTTGAAGAGGCTTTAGAAAAATGGAGACACTTTTATTCATGGTACTTTTTCAAACCTTCACATTTTCTTTTTTACGTTAATACTTGGTACAAATCCTTCAGTAGTTCATGGTAAATAATTTTCTTCTGAAATTGTATTGACTGTAGTTTTTATACAATCACATTATGTATCTTGTTTTGTTTGGTCTTATTCAAGGGCTTCGTATTGTGAATTGCCATGTTATGAAACAATGTGAACTATGTTAGAAGCCATGATTCTGGCCTCACGTATTTTTTTCCTCACAGGAATAATTCTATTGGCTTTGAGCAAATCAGCTTTGACTTTTAGTCAGGTAGTTCAGAAACAAAGTCTAGATATTTACAGCACCCTAATTTCTGACTACACTGAGTTCTGTGCTTTGTCTCATTGCACGGCTTCATAATTTTACCTTTTCTTACTGTATTACAGTTTCTTAATTAATGAAACCTGTTTAAAATAAAGGTCTTTTAAATATTTAAGTCTCCAGCTTTGTATTTCTTACCAGTTTTTCAACTCTGCACATAATTTCATGGTAACAATCTTACTTTTCATTCACGTTGTGGATGCTTTTCATATTTAGGCTTTTCTAATACCCAGAGACAGCTGTGATTCCAGCCCTGTTCTGGAATTCACTAAATTAACACAAATGAAGATTATTCTGTGTGTCTCAGCAGTCCTTTCAGCACCCTTTCTCACCAGCAACTGTTTGACAGAAAACTAAACTAATTTAAAAACAGTTTTATTTAGTCTGTAAATGGCTTTTGCTTCATTTACTAATACCATCCCAGTGTTTGTTTAAAATTAGCCTTGCACTGTTATGTCCATGCTACTATGTTAAGCCTCTTTGCTGGCTTCTGTGCATCCTTTGCATCAAATTTTGGCTCCTCGTCATAGACTGAGCTGCAAAGACTAGTTCCAATCTACCTTTCAGTTCATGATTTGTAGCTTCCCTTAATTCCACTTCAGAAAATCTTTCTTTCTTCCCTGCAATGATATCTCAGGGTCAAATGACTTACGTAAACCAACTGGTTTGGATGGAATTAATAATGAGCAAATTAAGCTACCTGATTTCCTTGTGCAATCAGGTAATTAGACATCTAATTTCTGGACTTTATATCACCAACGTAGATCTTTCACCTGACCTTGAATAACAAATGTTGGATGGAAAAAGCAGAACCCATATAAAACAAAAAAACAAGCCTCAGAGAGTTTCCTGGTAAATTAGGGTGACTTAACTCCTTTATTCCTAAATCTGTCTGAATTTTACTGACTGAATTTTACTTTCCATGTATTCCTATTAGAATCAGGATCAGATGAAGAATAATGAGGCCTGTCACCACTCTTTTTCAGAGTGCTGTTTTAGGTGACTGAATATGGCACAATTTTCAAACAGCTGACCAGCTGCAACTCCTAAGTGTGGGAGCTTTTCTACCTTCTGCATCAAGCAGAGTTATTTGTGTTACTGTCCATAATACAAAGAGACACATTAGAAAGGATTTAATTAGCACCTTTTCTAGCAGCATAAGGAGCGGGGTCAAAAGGTGCATTTTCAACGTCCAGCTCTTTCTCTGAAGATGGGCGTTCTGAGCCAGTGGACAAGGAAATGCACATTAACTCCCACCTGCAGGAGGTCCTGCACGCCTGTGGTAGCGGCCAGTGCCCCCTCCTTGAGAAATTGGAAGGCTTACAAGGGTACGGTCTTGCTTTTTTTAAAGAAAAAAATGGGCTTCAGTGTCACAATTTTCAAAGGTCAAGTAGAGACACCAAAATGGAGTTTGATTTTCAGAGGCTGTTGCTCAAGCTCTTCCCAGCAGTTAGTCTTGTTTGAAATGGGATAGGGTAGGAAATCAAATATGGAGGGAGCTATAGCCACCGATCATGAAAAAAAAAGAAGTAAGACAGTCCTTCTGTCTTTAATACATTGAGTCTAGCAGTAAATAACTTTACAGATTCCTTTTCAATCTGAATTCAATCTTTTCCTTTTGCTTTGGGCTCCCAGTTACATTATTTCCACTCCTTTCAATGTTCTGTTGGTGCAATGAGTCACTCTGAACTATGACACATTTTAGTGCTACCACTAAAGTTTGTGCTTTGCCTTTCCTGTAGATTAATCAGGTACTTCAGGGTCCAAGCACCTTTCAATAGCAGTAAAATCCATATATTATTCTCATAAAAGCTGATAATAACAACGCAGTGTTACTAAAATGTGGCTGGGAACCATGATGCTGCTTGTTGTGGTTACAAAACACACAGGTCAGTTGGATGCAGATACAATAGATTTACTTCTGCACTCAAATTTACCTCATTTTATCTTCTAATTCTAACCTGCCTGAGGAAGAAACATCTTGTATTGATTAGCTGGTTTTGAAGACAATCAATGTTCTAACAAGTACATTACTCAAAAGTGTCATCAGAATTATCAGGGAATGAAGTACTTTCTGCAGTCTTGAATGCTATGTCAAGTGTCTTCTTTACAGGCTGATGTTCATATATTTGTTTACGTTTGAGTCCTTTGGAACATTGTATTTTACTTTACTTATGACTTCCTCTTCCTGTGGTGACTACAGTCTCTGAGCTGTGATTTAATGCTGCTTGTACTGCCCTTCACTGTGAGGCTGGGACATGGTTTGACCAAGCAATTTCTCCCTCCTATTTAAATAAACCATAGATTTAAAAAAAAGCACAGCTCCAACATACAATAGACTAATGTTACAGCCCTGATGAGCAATATTGTAAAGTTTGACTGTGAATTGCTTTTTTCGTAGCCACAGTCTAAAGCAAAGAACAATAACTCCGGTAAGAATCGGAAGGGGCCTGCCTCAATGTGTGCTTGTGCTTGCCACATGCTCAGCGTAACCTGTCCTCGCTTCCCAGGGGCTCAGGCAGTCCCTGCAGCTGCAGGGGTCAGTTCTGGGAATTGAGAGATGCTCCCAATATACCGCAATCACACCACCAGTGCCTGAGCCGCCAGGCTTTACCTTACTTCTGCTAGGCTAATGTCAAACTTTCCCTTTGGAGAATGTTTCCATCCTTTTATTTGTCTGCGCTAGCAGACAAATTTGTCATGCTGGGGTGGGGTCTGAGGAATCTGAGACACTAATGGTGACTGGGAGAGGTAACAGGCAAAAACTCGGGCTGGACATTGCCAGGGAATTCAATAACTGTGGGGAGTCTTTTGTTGTTGTAAAATGGTGAAGGGGCGAGGAGTGGAGTTCCGTTGTGTGAGTATACTGGCCCCCTTTGTTGGTGTGGTGATGATGTGGCTTTAATTTTGGTGCGGATTTTTTTTTGGTTGATGTAAATGAAGTCTATGAAGAGTGCACGATGAATGCATATTGTTAAATGACAATTCAGTTGAGTAAGACTTATGACTAACCTACAAAAGGGGATGTTGAATTTTATCAGTTTGAAGGGACTTTACATGGGCATGATATTAATTTACTTCTTGGAAAAACATGTAACACTATATACTCTGAGCTTACGTAAAGTAGCATGACAAAGTGAATGGGAAGCTGGCACTGAAATCTATGAATTTACACCAGTACGAAGAGTGGTGAGAGGAGAGTCAGGGTGATACACTTGCACTTACAAGCTCTACCCAAACTATAACCTCCCTCAGCACATGAAAAGTTTGGAAGTGGAAACTTTGTACGGTTGCCCTTTACTTTGCTCTGCTGTTGACTTGAGTTGTGAAGGTTTTAAGGGAGTACTGTGCATACACGTCTGTGTTGATAGGAATAGTGTGCTACATGTGCTGCTTTGGAAAGGAGTGGCTGCTCAGGGTCTGCACATAGCGATCGAATGCTGACAGCTGCTCCTGTTTTTTATTCAAGGGTCCAGCATGAGAGCTGGACTGTGAATACTGAGCTATTATTGTTGGCTCACAAATGTTGAGCTGATAGTATTGATCTTTTGAAAAGATGTTTGGAGCAGTAATAAAAATAAAAAATAAAGTCAAGAATGATGAGGCTTTACAAATAGCCAATAAAAGAATCCACAAAAAAACTTAGTAAATTCTTGGGCTATTCAACCTTGACAATGTCCTTTTCAATCTGAATCCAATCTTCTCCTCATGCTTTGAGCAGCCAGCTGCATTTGTTTCCACGCTCACAATGCTCCACTGGCTCAATTGAGTCACTCTGAGCTACAGCTTGTATTTCTAAGCTTTCACACTCTACACAGTCACCCTGGGAGAGCAGAGAAAGAAATGCATAGTGGAGGTCCTGGAGTAAATGATAAAAGTCCTGTTCATCAGAAGGAACTTCTTCTGAAGTCAATGGGAGCTCACAGCATGGGCTGGCTGTGAAGCTAGGCCCCTTATCGGACTTCAGATGGACCTCCCAAGCACACATGCCGTCCTTTCGTAGACTTTGGGATTTACCGTGTTTGATTCACCCCAGGAGTAGGTGAAAAAAATGTAGTCATTTTCATTATAAACTTTATTGGCTTACTAGAGTTTTAAAAATAAAAACACAAAGCAGTTGTTGAGCACTGGGTTTAAAACAGCAGTTTGATTTTTACTGTGAGAGGATATTCCACAACTGTAGCCACAACTGACATATAATCATGCAATACCTCTCAAAATAAAACATTAATTATCCAGAATTAAATGCTCCATATGTAAGCTTTCCATAATGGAAGTCCCTCAAGAAAACTGTCCCTCAGTGTCTGAATAATTCATTATTTCTCACACAAGGGACTTAAGTCACCACTTTAGTTTAAAACCAGAGTAATTAGTCTAATTTTATTTCATTACACCAACATAAAATTGGAGTAATGCAGCTATAAATTAGGCCAAAGATTTCTAGAACTACTCACTAAGTTAAAAAATTAAAATGGGTAATATAATGTTCTTTACAGACAGATGCTAACAGCACTGAGTACATGGGCCAATGTCTTATCCTACCAGCAGTTCCATTAAACTCACTGGGGATAAATGGGGAGTGAGTTACAGCACAAACTACAGCACACAGTTACCACTATCTGGCTGTGCATTTGCACCATGCCCTCTATGATGGGGTTCCTATTTGGATTTTACAAAAATACACATAAGAGACAAAATAAATTCATGAGCTTTGAGACGTAACTGAAATACTGAGATAACTGAAATCAATTAAATAAAAAGATCTCTTCAAGCTCCAATAACCCATTCTACTTCAACCATTACTAGCTGTCTTTGACTTTGATTTCATTTCTTCCCAGGTGAATACAAATAGTCAGCATAAATCTATTCAAACAGTCTCCGAAGAAAGGACTTCTTCATTGGCGTTGTTAACTTCATGGCTGTCTTTTTGCGCAACGGTTTCATGGGTTGCTTTTTCAGTTGCACCACCTTTTTGGGGGTTTGTAGCCCTTTATTAAGGTCAACGTGCTCGTTGCAGAAGTACTTGACATTCGCTTCTGAGAGACGCAGGAGCATGCTCTCTGAGAGATCCATACACTGCGCGTGGACCCAGTGGCCAGCCCCACTGGAACACAGGATCATTGCAGGCTTGTTGAGTTCTGTCGAATAGAAAGGGACCCAGGTGTTAATGTCAATATTGCAGCTGGCACAGCAGGTGATCCAGTAGCCCGTTTCTGATTCATCTTCTTCATCGTCTTCATTGTAAGTGTCAGTATCATCAACATCAAAACTACTGGCTTCAGCACTAAAACAAAACTCTTCCGAATCTTCAAATGGAGTGGAGTCCCCAGGGTCTTCGGTCGATGTCTGACTGGAAATTTGTGCTGTCGGTTCTTCCTCTTTGTCCTCTTCTGCTCCTTTGCATCTCAAAATGTAGAAGTAGTTTGCATCTGAGATTAACTGTTTGTTGGCCCCTGGAATGCCCAGCAATACAGACCCTTTGCCCATATCACAGCCAAACCACATCCTGCAGTGTTTAATATCTGGTGTCCAGTCCGGGCTCGCCCTTTCAACAATCTCTATCTTACTGTCTCCCAGAACTATGGTGTTACAGACCAACCGTTTCTGGTTGTCAGACTGGTAGCCCCCGACAAGGACAAATTCAGTATCACCGGTCTGAGTCACTATAGCACTTGACACAGATATCCCCCCTGGCAAGATGGTGCAGGTCACGGCTGGGCTGCCTAGTGGGAGATCAACTTTTAGCTTGTACAAGCTGGGGGACCTGGTGTTATTTTGAAGCGAATGGCCTCCCAAAATGTAGATTGTATCATTTCTGGCAACTGAAACGTGGAAAGCAAGTCCATCTTGAAGCTCTGGAAGTATGTATGATGTACAGCATCCAAACTCAAAATCAACAAGAAACACAGATGGCAAACAGTCAACTACGCTGTTCCATTTTTCAGTGGTTCTTTGTGGAAGGGGAGTGTATGATCTCCCTCCAAATATAACGCTCACGCTTTTTCCGCGGCTATGAACTACGTTAATTGTATGCCCATATCTAGCTTCAGGGACATCTCCACCCAGGTCTTTCTCAATGCATTGGAACGTGGTTTTCTTGCTATTTTTGCTTACCAGACTCATAATGTAAATCTTATCAGAAAGGTCATTGTTAGGTGTTTTCCCACCATGGATGATATACTGGTACTCATCAGACTCCGCATTGCCCCTGAGCGTGCAAAGAGCAGGGTAGCGGAGAGGGGGGAGGTAACAGGAGTCTTTAGAGAAGAAGGCAGGTTTCATTTTGAGCTCATTCTTCTTTATATCAAGGAGGAAAACACCAGTGGGACAGGATCTCTTTGGCCATCCTTTCTGCCCAAAAAAGAAAACGTGCCCATCAAAATTCAGGAGAGAGAAGCCCGGCTGAAGCAAGGACGGATTGCTGACGGCTGACACCACCTGCAGCGACATTCTGTCTGGCGACTGGGCTGTACTGTGGTCAATATCTGAGGGAAAAAAACTGCAAAAGAAACAGATGAAACATGCTTTAGACCCTAGGAGAGTTGTTTATCAGCACTTGAATAAATGGTATTAGAGCTGCACTGCAGTTTGCACTTTGAGACCCTTTCCTACAACTCAAGACATGCATCAGGCAAGAGCCGCGTCCCAGTTCCGCGGGATTTTATACCAACGACGGCCTGTTAGCACGTACAACCCGGGCCTCCGTGCGTGTGCCGCCCGGGCCGCCCCCGCCGCAGCCCTGCGCTGGGGCGGCCTCCCCGCTCCGGGCCCGGCCGCTCCCATGGAAACAGCGGCCCCGCGGCCTGCTGGGGCCGGTAGTTCTCGCTTGGCGCCTCGGCCCGGCCCGGCGCGGCCCGGCGCGGCGAGGGGCTGCCCGGCGGCCGCTCGGCTCGTCCCCGGGCGTGAAGAAGCGGGATTGGAGGGGTCAGCGGGCGGGTGGCGGGTGAGTGGGGCCGCGGGGCCGGGGCGGGCAGCGGGCGGGCCTCGCGGCCGTGGGATTCGGCGGCGGGGCGCCCGGGGGCGGAGGGACCGGCGGCGGGGATGGCAGAAGGCGGGCTCTTTCCTGCCCGTTTCTCGCCTCGGGGCTGCCGGGCTGGTGCCGGCGGCTGCCTCAGCAGGCAGTGCGGGATCTGCAGGGCAAGGGCCGGGGTGCCACCGCCCCGGCCCCGGCCCCGGTCCCGGTGCCGGGGGGGCCTGCTGGGGTGCCGGCCGCCTGCCTGCGCCTCGCTCCGTGCCTGGGGCAGCCTGCCCGAGGGGCTCGCCTACTCCCCGAGACCGGCACCCCGCTTGTGGGAGGGAAGGGTGGGGAGCTGCCCTCCCACCCCGGCCCCTGCGCCCGGCCTGTGGCCGGGAACGCGCTGTCGTGCCCCGTGGTCAGGGAGCTGAAGTAAGCGCGTCCGTAGGCGGACGCAGGCTTGGGGTGGACATTTTGCAGGTTTACGAGGAAGGCGTCAGGATTTGTTGGAGACGTTTAGGAGCAGTCGATGCCAGCTGTGTTTCTAACGACGAAGGTATCGCTGAAGTGGGAGAGGTAGAAGCTGTTAGTGCCGGGGTGAATCTCGTACACTTGTGCTGAACAGCCTGCTCCTGCGCCGGGTAACTGCGGCTCTGGGAGTCTCGCTGCCAGGTGTTTTCATAGTGTGATCAAATTCTTTATCTTTGGTGCTTGCTCATGCTTTCATGAGTAGGTTCCAAGGGGTATCTTTCACTTTTTTTTTTACCTGTTTGTTCAAAAATTGGAAGAGTTTATGTAGTCAGCCTGGATAATAACACTGGAAGAGCTTTGGAGAGCGCAGACACCAGAGAGGGAAACAACTGGCCGGTTCATTGGCACTGTCCTTTGGTGACAGCAGAGTTGTGCCTTTTAGTCAATATTCAAGTTCCCTGCCCCAGCCTTTGTGAAATCTGCAGAATTTAAAGATGTGAACTAGCTTTACATTTAAAAAAATAATTCCTTGTTTTGAAATCTTTAGGATTTGTATTTTCCGTGCTCCTGCTTTTCATTTTGCTGTAACAACAAAACCAAGGCATATAGGGTTTCTTTTTTAAGGAAGGATCTGTATCTTCTAGTTATGTGACATCAAAACGTGAGGTCTCCAGAAGAACATAGTGTACAGTGAGGGTCACTGTAAAATCATAGGAACTGATGACACTGCCTACATCAGATGGCCATCAGTATGTGTTCTCATGCACGGTAGGAATTGTACCACATTCCTGTGCTGCCTGCCCACAAACTGGTACGCAAACTGCTGTGTTAAAATATGGATCTGCCATTAAATGCTTTCAAAGGTAGGTGGGCCTACCTTTGGGTGGTGAGATGTGCTTAGGCCAGAGCACATGGACAGAGTAGGCGTAGCCGCTACTGAGTCTATTTAAAAAAGTAATCCACAGAATAGCTGTCTTAACTTTTTGCACGTTGTGGAATCATCCAAAGATCATGGTCAGGTTCTGTTCACTGTGTAGCCAGTCCTAATGCCTCTGCCCTGAAGGTGGTAGTTTTTTCTGTAGCTAGATTCCTTTTCAGAAGTACTGCACTGTAGGTGAAGTTCAGTTACGAGCTAATTAAATTACTGAACCCTGCTCTGAGCATGTCAGTATACACAGCACGTTTTGTTCTTATTATTTGTATGAAGAAAGATTTGCCAAGTTATTTACCTTCAGGTGATATGCTAAACAGGAATCTCTGCTGCCTGTTTCTTACAGCCATTCAAAAATGGTGTTAGAGGAGCTTGCACTAAGTTGGATTTACTGGGTTAGATTTCCTTGGTCTGTTCTTTCACGTTGTATGGTTACTTAGCTTCTTTGTTTATACAGGATCTGTAGAAAAGTAGTATGTCTTCCGTACTGAAGATGCCATGAGCACATCTGTAACTTAGTGCTGAGTTCTGTATTTTGTAACACTGGTGTTCTACATTTGACTGCTCATTTACATTTGAAGTCTAACAAAAGTACTAAAAATGGCAAACAATTTAATTGAAGTATTGGCGTTCATCTTCTATTCTTACATATACTTCAAGAATCTCCAAATATGACGATTAATAGTGTCCACAATGTCACAAACTGTTTCCCAAATATTAAGCAAGACTCAGTTCTGAAGAGTATGCTATCTGAAGAGACTGTTACAGATACAGAGTGGAGAAAAGGCCAATGAAAATGATTAAAAGTGAGATTGATAGACACACAGAAGTTACTAGTTAAATAAATATGCTTAAACATACTTCCTTCTTGTCGTCCCTTAATATTTCTTGAACTTTACATAAGCAAGCAGTTCAGTAAGTAACGGAGAGAATATTTATGCTAGATTCTCTGACAGAAGTAGCTCCTTAGGCACTTGCTGGAATTGCTTTGGCTTTCCAGATTGCTTCATGCTAATTATGGTGTGTTAATACAGTGTGGTTGATCTTTAGCTATGCTGACCTCTATCTCTAACCTCCAACACCACTGTTTCCTTTGGGCCAAGCTCATCTGACCCTAAGCAGCTTCTGGGAGCCCAAAAGGTAGAAATCTAACCTTGTACCCAAAAAGCTTAAAGTTTTGTCGTGACTTTATGCTCAAAACCATGTCACTGTGGAGTCGGATTAGCATTAGTGCCAGTGTGGAGGGAAGCGGACAAATGCCTTTGTTGTGGTACAGCACAAGATAGAGGGGAAAAGACACTACGAGAAGTAAAGATGGGTAAATAGAGAAGGGTGGAGTTACATAAACAATTACCAGTTATAGTGACTTGAGTCATGCTTCTTCATGTTTGGTATTTTTATAAAAGATGAAGCTCCAAGGATTATACAAATAGGTGAGAATCTCAGCATTACTTTTATAACCCCTGTATTTGAGAAGCGAACTGTAGAGATCTGAGCTAGAAGCTAAGGTCACAGAAAGAAGAAAATGAATATTCTCCCCTATTTTGTTTTAAAATCAAACATGACTTTGAGCTGGATTTTTTTCAGTTAATAGTTGTTTGTATGGCAAGAAGAGATTACAAGGAATTCAGATTTAGATTCATTGGGAGATTTATTTACAGAAGGATCAAATGAAGAGAGCAGGTGCTTTTTAAAAGCACTAACTAATGTAATTTGAAATTTGCTTAGTCTGGAAATAGGTGGACATAGTTAAAATTTTGCATGTGGGGTGTTACTTCAGAAACTGTATTAAGCATTCACTGAGAAGTATAGGATGAATGTGTTTTAGAAACTAGGGGTAGGATTCAAGCACCTAATCATCAAGTGTCATTTCATATGCCTTTGGATATTCGTCTTGTCCTCTAGCTTCTGCTATGGAAGGCAGCAAGTCTCCCACAGGTCCTGTGTCCTAGGTCCTAGTAGATCTAGGGTTTATAAAATGTCACTAGATTACTATGTTTAGGTGCTGAGTCACTCTCAAACTGTGCTTACTACTTATTGTTCTCTTTGACCCTGTGTAATAATTGTTTGTTCACCAATGTGCTGTGCCTGTTACCTGATTAGGCAACAAAAACATTTTAAACAGGAGAACAATGAATAATCAGTACTGTTGGTTAGTGTGACATTTCATATCAGTATTTGTCAACATTAAAAAATACCATATTCATAATAATTTCACCATAATTTGAATGCTGCCAAATAATGAATGATTTGATCTTATGAACTGTAGCAAACCCAAAGCACCTTTCATTTACACGAAGATAAGGTATTTGAACAGCACTGACTGGAGACTGAGAGAACGGATTGCAGCATAGCATGGAGTGTAAGTTGGTAAATGCTCATTGCTGACCATTAAATTCTGTCATTAGTTTGCAATTATTTTTAACTTGGCGTGTATCTACAGTAGAATTAAATTTAGTTTGCAATATTGTATGGTTTTTTTTTTTCTCTGACTGATCTGTGGGGTCTCCCTTTGCAAAGTGAAAAAGCATACCCCTGAAAAGCAAGTGCTTTTCCCAAATTCTTCACAATCAAAATCATATCCAGACACTCACAGAGCTTTCAAGTCCTCCATAAACAGGCTTAAGGAAGGAAATCTTTATATAGTATTTCTCAAAACATTCACTAAGTGTATCAACCAAGTTTGCTTTGGGCAAAACAATAAGTTAGACATACCTGGCTGATAAGGGGTTTTTGCGTCCGCCGGAATCTTTCTATGTAATTGTGATTCAAATGTGAACACTTTGAGGAATCTTCTCTGATGGCACAGGGGGCTTGTGGCATGGAGAGACAGCCTGATGGAGGGAAATCTATCTGCTTAATTTGCAGATGTGCTCCTGAGAACTCGGTCTGCTGTGGCTAACTGGCTGTGACTGTTTTTTTTTCCCTTTCCTCTCTTGTCTTCAGATGGCACAACAAGAAACCCACCACCCACCAGAAGCTTTAACTCTTTGCAGTAGAACCAGACCAGAGTGACAGTAGCTGTCTGTTAGTTAGATTGTAAATGTCTGCAGCATATGCTCCTTTACAATTTTTTACACTGCTAAACCTCATGATCTCTTTTTGGAATTTTTCAGTGCTATAGTAATATAAAAATGTAATCTAAAGTAATTTTTGAGTTCAAAGAAAACATAATTTCAGTAGCTAGTAAAAGAAAACAGCTCCTGCTGATTGGCGTACTACTGCTTTTCTCCAGAACGCTCTGCTGTGAGTAGGTAGTGACATGGAAACAGCAAAGGAAACGACAAATTCATGCAATCCAGTGAGTGAGGGCTGACTAAGAGTCCAATTCAAAGTCCATTGAAGTAATTAGGAATGCCTTTTTTCTTCTTCAGTGGCCTTCTGATCAGCCCTTAAAAGACTGACAAAACTTTGCACCTTTCTGTGGCATTTTTCATCAGTTTCACAGCGCTTTTCTCCAACAAAAAATAATTAGACTATGGGAAGTCCTCTGGGAACATAACCTTTCCACAGCTAGCAGTGCTGGGGCACAGAGGATAAGCCACTTGCATAGCACAGCAAATAACCAGAAGAACCTGGAAAACAATTCAAACTGGAAAACTCTTCACAGCTCCCTGCTTTTGTTTTCCTGGCCCTACTTCACCCACTCCTGAGTTACAATATCACAGTATTTTAGAAATATCTCATCTCCCATTTGAAACTGTTGTGAGAACAGGAATAGAAAGAACTTGAAATGGAATTTGATTAGTACAGCAAAGCAAACATACCGAATGTTTGTAAAAATTGTCCCAAGACGTTGAATAACTGTAATGCAGATAGGTTGTGGTGATGTTTCTCATCTGAAATACAGCAGCTCTAAGGCACTGTGTCCTGTAGCATCCATATGCACCTATTACTTTTCTACTGAAACAAAGGTAAAAGTAGACTGTACTGCAGAGTTGAATGCTGAAGTACTTAACTTCCCCTAAATTTAAGGGCATTCAGATCACATTCATTTCTATTTTCAGTAGTGCCTAGATGATATCTGACAGCTTCTTATCCAAGTGCTTGGCATAGTCTGACCCTTGGTTGGGTCTGTGATCAAAGATCTACTGGCAAGAGAGATACAGATGTTTAAGAGAAAAATCCAACCCCCCATTTGTGTCTCATTTAATTTTTTACATTAATTTTATTCTGCTTCTGCCAGTTGACATGCCTCATCTTTAGAAATTCTTTTTCCAATTACTGTGGCTGAGAAATGGAGAAATTAAAGTTTGTTGGCAACAGCATGTCAGTTTTGGATGAGGACACGGTCTGTCCATGCTGGTCTTCTGTAACTGTCAGTGACAAACTGCTTTGGAGGAGCTGCAGCAAGTAGCTTCAGAATAATGTATCTATAAGGCAGGAAAATCATGTTCAGAACTGTCCAGGTCATAGCAAGAACATCTAGGATTTGCATCCTGAATTTATTTGGCAGAGAACCCATGCGAAAATGAATAAATAGGCTTTTCCTTCACAACTTCTATTTTAATAACATTGACATAAGTAGTATGTTTTCAGCAAATTGCTTGCTGTTATGGAAATGCTTTGTTTCGCTTGATTTTCTTCTACAATTAATTACTTAAAATATTATGTGGTTTACATCTTCTTCATCCCAAATCATTCCAAATTGCATTGAGATCTGTCCAGGCTTTTCAGCATATTTTCTGCCAGTAAAGCACAGTCATCTCTGAGCTGGAATGTAGCTGGCGCCCCGTGGGTTGCAGTAATGCACTCCAGCTCAGCAGGGAAAGGGGATGGCCGCCTTACTCATTTGTGTAGGGTTAGCCAGCCAGAATGCAAATATCCTGGATATTTAGCCAGGACCCATGGGCTGAAACCTGTGAAAAAATGGCACAGGGAGTCCAGTGTCCTACAGGCTTCAATTTTCTGTCTCATCTGAAACCATCAGTAAACAGTATTTCACATGTGAGGGACAGGGCTTTATTCGGAGGCTTCATCTAAAACAGCTGATTGAATCCAGCTGTGCTTGGACTGTCAAATCCAGGACAATCGCATTGCAGGGGACAGTGGCTACTGCGTTTTGGAGGAGCACTTGGTGCACAGGACATGTTACCCTTGTCATAGGCCTCCGGGTGGTCTTTAAAGGGAGCAGCGTTCTTGAAGCCATTGGAAATTCATTTAAAAAAACTTCTGATCATGTACACAACCGACATAATAGCACTGAAATCAAACAGGATCAATGTGCTTCCTTGCAATTAAAGCCCTTAGACATATCCCTTTAAAGCTTGTAGGAGCTGGGCACAAGAGGCACATGGTTTTGACCATCGCAAAGGTCAGCTCTGAGGCTCAGTGATGCACTTAGGCAAGCAGATGCAGCTCCCATCCGTGCAAATCGCTGATGCATTAACTGTGTGCCCTTAAGGCCTCCTGCTGAAGGCAGTAGCAAACATTCAGTTGATTTAAACAGGGTTAGCTGTTGCAGATCCCATTGAATGGAGAGATACTGCAAGGAACCTCATCTGAATGTTTTCGTTCTTTGTAAGAGAAACCTTTTCTTTTAGTTTGTTCCCACAGTTCAGTTGACCCGCACCTGCTCGTGGCCAGAGCTCGCTGCCGTGGGTTCGCTGCAGGAGCTCTGCCTCCCTGCAGGTGGTGGGTAGCAGGGAGGAGGAGGGAGAAAAGTAGGGCAGGACAGCAGAGCAGGCATGGCTTTCTTTCGCAGCTATAGCTTTGCAGATGTCTAGACAAGAAGGAAACAGTTGACTGCCTTCTGGAAAGTGGGTACCCTTCCTGTGCTGCCCCACTGAAAATTTTTTACATCTTTTCTCGGGGCAGGAATTCCCAGAATCACTCCTTTCACTTGGCCCACTTTCAAAGTGCCATCCTCGGATGTTTAAAGTAGTGACCACAATCCATAGCTAACAGCAAAGATTTATTAAGGACAGGCTTGAGTTCCAGCTTTGCATGCCTCTTTGCATCGTGGGGGCTGATGATCTGTACTCGAGGCTCCAGCTCGTGTGGGTACGAGTACCCTGGTAACATCTGGTTTTGCTAGTGTGGAGGAAGCACAGCTTTCTGGGCTATTGTTTCTGATGAGGCTGTGCTTTCATGGTTGCATAAACAGCTATGACAGGCTGCCAAAAGGGGCAATCCTTCCCTTGCTCCCACTGCATGTTCCCGCTGTCCAGGCACTCACAATCGTATGGCTCTAAGGCAGATCAGAAAACATGTATTTAAAACACAACATAACGTATTTGCTCAGGCTAGTTTCAGGTTTTATATTGGTAGTTAATTTTGTCTGGCCAAGAGATGGGCTGGACTAAAAAGCCAAGGGTGAAGAGGGAGAGAGGGTGGTGGTGGCCTTTTTGGGAGCAGCTAGCACTTAAGATAGGCTTAAAGTGATTCTGACTGCGGTCGTCTGATACAGGCTTATTCCTTTTGCAAAGGTGCTACCTCATTCTTTATAGCTGTAATAATATTGTAGCAAATCCATACTCCTCTAGAGTATGCTTGACTCACTAATGAGGTAAATGGTTGTAAGACAGCAAGGAGTGGAAATCAGATACTTTTCCTCTAAAAGTACTAATCCCTGCTCTTCAGATTGACTTTACTTCAGTTGCTGACAATATAGGACCTAGGTCACTCACTTTGTGTGTTATTAAACCAGCTTCCTTGAGCAAGCTTTACACAAATGTATGGGTACATATATTACATGGGGTGACTTCTACAATACTGCTGTCTAGAGGGCAGACTGGGATGTTACGGTTTGTTGTAAGAGAGCATGCTGTTACGCAGCTCCTGGAACAGGTTGGAGAGGAGGCTCTAATGTCCTGAATCACAGTGTGCTTTCTCGTCATCCTCAGGAGGCAGTAACCAGCTCTGGTTCTGTACTTGGTCCCTTGACAACTGACTGCACATTTCAGACTTGGCGATCCACCTGCAGTATTGCCTAACTACATGAGTGGTCAACCCACAGAGATGATTTCTGCATTGCCTTTACCAGCCCATCCGTCACTAGTGACAGCTTTTATGTTGCTGAACTAGCCAGGCCAAGAGAGTCCCAGAATCAAGGTGTTTAGTGCAGACTGACATGTAAAACCTTCATGGACGAGAGGTGTTACAGAAATGCCTGTTGCTTAGTTCTGTATTGTGGGTTGTAAGAGAGTAGGATTGCTTTTATGAGAGATTAGTTAGATCTGAAGTATTAAAGATGCCTTTGAAAAAAGTTAGTTGTGATGGGTGTAGTTACTGTGCTAGCTCTATAGGGAAAAAAGATCAGGTATTGTCCAGTGGTAACAGCGTATAAGATGTAAAAATAATGTATTTGTGTTCAATCTGTTTTTTGCAGACATAGGTTATAAAATCTCTGAAACAGGTGTATCTTGTGATGTTTTCCATGAACCTATGAGTGATCTATAAACAAACATTTCTGAATATCCCTTTTTTTATTGAGAATGACTTTTGGGAGAGCAAATTCATGGTGTGGAAACCTGACTTTAACCTATGCCAGAAATACTAGTGAAGTATTTTTTTTTCCAGAAAAATAAAACCATGTAAGGTTTTAGTGAGTTTGTAGAGAGGATTAGCATATTGCTCTTCCCATTTAAAAATCCAGAATCTTGATTTTTCTTTCATTGCCTGTATTATATTTAAAAGAAACATAAAAAAGCACTCAAAAATGCAGCATAAATCAGGAAAGCTATATTCTACCACATTTTTTATTGTTTAGTAGAACTAATAACTGCATAATTGAAATCATGCTAATACTCACTTGACCTGCCTCTGTGATTCAATGCAGAGATTTCTGGTTTGGCTTAAACTACTGGGAAGAAGACTGCATTTTGAGAAATAAAATTGATTTTGTACAATCTGCTGATCATCAGCAAGGCTTAATGAATGATCGCCTCAAGAAACCTCATTACAGTAATTTGGATGGATGAGCAGGAGTGAAAAGCAAAAAGAAGAAAGCATAGTTGCTGCTTGAATGCATCACTTGCTGATATTTGGCTGTAAAACTATCCAGAGCCAGCACAGGAAAAGGAACGGATATCCTTGCCTTACTTTCCTTGAAACCTCCAAGTTAGTTTGATTCCTTTTGGGAAAAAGAATATAAGTTTCTGATTTCAGAAGTAGTTACTCTCTAGCAGAACAATGCAGTCGTTTCATTTGTAGAGGTGTGATTGTATCCAGTTCATAAATTGTGGGTGATTCCAATCCATTATTGTACATTTTTTTCTTTTTTCATGACAGTTCAAAGAAGTCATTGCCTTGAGGCTGTGAATTGGATGATTGCGGAAGCCTTTTACTTACGTAGAATCTACCGGTTAGCTCCTTAGCAAAGGTGAGAGTCTTCTGGTGAGCCTGGTTTCAGCTGTTCACATCACAGAACGTCTCTGCAGCTGACACAGTATGGTGTTCATTTAAGAGAGACTCAGGAATGAAGTAGGTGGGAAGCAGCAGAAACCAAAGTGGAATGAAGATGAAAAATACCAAAACCTTGATAGGCTGATTTAAGTTTCTGAACACCGCTATTGCACCATCCATCCTAACCATATGTTCTGTTTCAGGGATGACAGATGTTCTCCAAATACCATCCTCTGTGCTTGCTTTCATTTAGGGTGATGCAATAGCACCCTGCAGTTCTTCAAAATAATTGAAAATGGGGAGGGGGGGACAGGCAGTTCTAGCAGCCAGTCTCTCCTCTCTATTGTTTGGGTGAATGGCTGTTCTTCTGACAGAACCTAGGCTTTCATTAGGACCTAGCTGTTTTTTCTTCCCCATGAGGAGATGATTCTGTAGATGTAAATAACAGCTGTGCAAGAGAAGATCAGGTTTGTGTTGGACTATCACCTCTGTAGTCCATTTTGCATTTTATTTCTTGCTTTAGATTTTTGAAGGAAACCTGTGAAGTTCTTATAAAAAGCAATGGATGATGTATACCAAAATGACAAGTAGGGTTTTCTCCCCTCTTGTCCAATTTAGGTTTTATTAAAATATGAATAATTTAGTAAACTCACGTTCCAGAATACAGTCTTTGGTTTGTTTTTTTTTTAGAAGAAAAAATAAGGAAATATGGCCTATGAATTACAAGTTATTTATTTTCTTAACCCAAGATGAATACCTTTGATATGGTTGATAGCAGATCTCATATACTAATGCCTGTAATAACTATATTGGCTGTAGGAGAGCTACTCTGGATTTACTGCTTTGACTTGGGTAAAAGTTGGTCTCTTTTTTGGTAAAAAAAGCTGTTAGTCTTGAGAAAGTAATCTTTTCCCATGCTTGGAATATTCAGGGAATTTTTTCTGCTGTTTTTTTTGGCGGTAATACTGTTTTGATGATGCTTCTCCCAATGCATGCATATTGAAGTGCATGCTAGATGAAAATATATAGGCTCAGTGAAATATATGTTTAAAACCTTTAGAGATAACTTCCTAATTTCCATATGTCAGGAGCAGGTATTAAAGGTTAGATGATATTCTAATAGCATCCAGTGCTTGCTTTTTCATGAGGCTGATGTTCAGGTTTTTGCAATCGTAGTTTGGCTAAAACTTTCATTCAGGTTGAATTCAGCACTGCGTTTCCCAGCTACCTGTAATGAGTCAAACCCTGGCATTTATCCAAAGTCTTCTCGCACTGTTGTTGCTCCTCTACAGCTTAACCAGTAGAGGATGTCAAAATCTGAAGTGAAGTTTCCCAAGTTCTGTAGGAAGTAGAGGCTGCGCAGCAGAGTAAGAACTGAGCTATAGCATTTTGGTAACACCTAGTCTGTATGCTTCATCTCAGGCTGATGACGCGGCGTCTGTAGAACATGGCGTTCACTGAGAAAGCTGCCCTTCAGCTTGTTTAAGGATACAACTATTCCCCCAAATTGGTTAACAATTTTCTAGCTTCCTAGAGCATTTTAGAGTAAAGTTACCTAAGCTTTACTGCCAGCCCTCCTCTGATTTGTTTATAAGTCATTTAAACTCTTGGTGACTCATTTTTTTTCATTTGTTATCGGGAATAATATTTGTTTGCTCTTCGTCATGGGACTATTGTGAAGTTTATTTCATTAGTGTTTATAAAGGACTTGGAGATCCTAGACGCCAGATGCCAAAGAAAAACAAAAGGTTGTTACCATTTTCTTGATTAAATATATGTATATATTTTTTCTTTGACACTAGCCTTACAAATCACTGCGGTCTTTCATATAATGAAATTTACCTCAAATAATGACTGTAATAACTGAATAATAATGAAGAATAGAAGGCATTGCTTCCCTCTGAAACCACTGTAATTTGCATAAACCACTCGGAGAGTCTGGTAAATTATATTCTGCTTGGTCTGTCCACAGAGAGACTAATACTGGTTTGTTTTTTGTAAAACATTAGAAAACTTAAACTTTAGGTCATGTGGGTGTGCATGTGTTTTTATATCTTCAGAATATTAGTCTTCTTTACAAGCTGGCAATCCAACAAAATTAGAGTTTTACATTAGAAATCATGCTTTATTTTCCTGCTGGGCTTCTTGTTCGATCTTATTTAACTTTAAAATCAGGTTGGCAGCCTTTCCTTAGTGTAGTTGATTTGAAGTTTTGCTGAAGAATTAAGCTTTCATTCCCAAAAGCCACTTCTTAATGCTGTGGTAAATCAAGAGAAGAAACACAGGAACACATGAAAATCAAGCACTTAGTGTATAATGCATTCTTGCATCTTTATCACATTTATGTATGCAAACTGATAATTTACATTTTTTAGTTAAGTTGCCACCATGTGAGACAATGTGCCGGTTATGTGTGTCCACACCCTCATCTGTGTTTTTCTGCTTCTAGTAGTCTGGTCCTATGTGTATAAAAAATCAGCAATGTTGTCAACTATTTAGCAGCACACAGCTGTTAAAATGCATTTACGCAGCTTCTGTAAGTGAGAGGCAAGGTTTATTTCAGCATACTTCACCAAGAGCTGTTTCAGGGCCATTACTTCCCTTAAGAGTCTGGTAAAATGATGAAGAAGGACTGGAAAGCTGTTGCTGTGTGACTGAAGAGTGGAGCTTTGAGAAAAGCCTCTACGGGGTTCCTTCAGCTCTCGGCGTTTGTCCCCTTCTTGAGAATGGTCCTCGCCTTCCTATGTGGCTGCCCAGTTCCATCATACCCTCCCTTGTGTGCTGTCTCAGCATACACACACACGTCATCATGTTTTAACATGCCCTGCAAAATCTGGGTTTAGTGGCTTTGATGGTACAGTAAGCAGTGCACCTGCAGAATGATGGATTCAGTCCAAGTTTTGAATGTACAGGTGTCCCAGTTGTTAAATCCAACATGCTAGTGAGTGGTGTCACTGGTTCTGCAAAGAAGGCAGGGGTTGTAAGACTGAGCAACTTAAAATGAGGGGGAATGAACACCACCGAGAGAGGTTGGCACTTCTGTGGTCCGTATTACCCGAGGATATAAATTTCAGGCATAGATGATCATAGTGTCTCTCTTTGTACTTAAAATTACTATGTCCACTTCAATTTTGGGGGAAATGTTGTGTGAAGTCCCACTGACAAGATCAGAACTTCATAAGGAGAGACGAAAAATTTGGCATTCTGGTGCTCATCTGTGTGAGTTAGGGACTCTTCTGTTAATTTGTTTTCTGCCTACAGATACATACGGCTCTTTTCTTTCTGTCGCAGAAGCAGCCTACTAAAGCAGATTTACCTGTTCGACTGTCAAGGTGTGGATCATGGGACAACAACTGTTAAACAACAGCATCCTTGATCAATTTATTAATAGCCATGAGCAGTCATACGAAGAGTTTCTAAATACATTCACTTACCTTTTGAAAGGTATGTAGTTTCCCAAATCTCCCATTAGAAATCACAGCCAGAAGGGAATGTAAAAAGAGAAGCAGTAGTATTTAATGTCATTCAGCTAGTCACTTGCTTTGTGACCTCAGGCAAATCCTTGTGATGCTTTTGTTTCTCCTGTCAGCAATGGGATGCCTAAGGACAACTTTCCTTAGCTTGGTTCACAGACTGCTAAGGTAGGTCTCTACAGGTGGTTAACCACATTTTCCTCACTTTAGGGAGGTGGGGGAGCATGCACAATTTGGAAGAGTAGGCTTTTCCTAGGTTGGTCCTGCATTGTTTTGCTAGAGGAGTTTCCGTAAAGGAAGAAGAGCCTGAGGAAAGTACTTAAAGTACAAGATGGCCTAAGATTAGGGGTGTGCAATTTGGATACTTTCACAGATTTACTAACACTAGCTTGCTGCGCTATGCTGTCCTGTGTGCCAGGCTACCAGATAACTTGGATGAAGGCACATCAGGACATCAGATTAGGATAATTAGGCTGAAAAGGTCTCATGCTCTGCAGATGAAATAAAAGGTAGGGCTTAACCTTGATCTGAGCATTGCTGAGTTACAGGCTGTTCAGATCTGAATCCAAATTCTGTAGCTCAGGTTCATTTCTTTTGGCCATGTTAAGTCAGGTGCCATAAAAATAAATGCAAGCTACATATTACTCACAATTCTCTTTACCACAGCTTTGCACAAAAAATTATGTCCTCATATTATTGCAGAAGCACTGTATTTTTCAATTACAGCATGTGGCATGCTCCATTGATGGGCACTCAGAAGTCTGTCCTGTCCTTGTCCTTCAGGCAGAACAAAGTATCAGTCACAGGCACTTAGCAGAAAACCAGTGGGGGAGTCGAAGCTGCCATAGAAGTAATCTTGTGGCAACCTTCTGTCTCTCCTCCCAATAAAAAATAGAAGAAAAAGGAGACACTAGGGGATGAGATAAGAGGATTGAAAATTAGGTTCTGGTCTTCTTTTACACTGGGGATAGCTCCTATCTTAGAAGCATGCTGCATATCATGATGCTACTTGCAAAAAGCCTCAGTGTGTATGTCAGTCACTTTCATTGTCACTATAGCATCTGCCACTAAAACTGTATAAAAGGTAGAGCTTCAGCTGAATCAAATGCTTAGAAATGCGGTTTCCTATGCTGGTATAAACAAAACAGCTCAGCTGCTTTTCCTCCCACCTTCATTTTCCCTTAAAAATACTCAAAGGTGCTGGTTTGCATTATAAACTAATGACCTGCAAAAATTCCACTTAAAGCACAAGGCATTTTAGCATCAGAACAGTGCAAAATACTTCATAAAATGTCACATTCTTAGTTTCTTAATTTTGCATTTGAAAAATAGTCATTTGGCTTTAATTTTTTTTTTTTAAATGCAACTGTGATAGCTTCATGAGACTATCTGCTAATAGGGTCCAGAAATTTTCACTTTTATGGATGACTTCAGGTATTTACTGTGGGGATATATTTGTGATTACTGTCAAGCAAAATCTAACCAATTTCAGATTACCTTTCTGAATTTGGCCTGATAATGGTGTTGATCCACACACTGTATCTTTGTACAGTGAGCATTAATGTCAGAATTTGCAGTCCTGCTTAAGTCAGTATGGAGATAGCTATTTGTATACACAAATAATCAAGCCCATTCAGTTGTGTGTAAATATATAGGAGCTCTTTACAAAAAAATTCCTTGAAAAACATCACCATCTGATAGATTTTTCACTGTCATAACACTGGAAACGGAAGACACATGTATAGCTAATTGGATCCCACTGATTCCTCAGGGTACGATATTTATACAGGGTGGTTTTCACTTGCTCATGAATTTGTACTAGCTCTCTAGTTGGGATTGCAAGGGTATTTTCAAGGAGTTTCCACATTATTCTTGAAAGCATCTCATAAGAATCTGATTTCGTAACTAATGGTTAATTTTTCTTCATTAGTTAAATTTACACACAGTGAAACTGAAAAGAATTTACCTTGAGTACAAAGACCTGAGCATCCTTGATTGTTCTGGCCTACCTAAAAAGAACACTTTGAGGCTATAAATGTCAGCCTGGAGTAACCCCCTGTGAGCACATTGGGGTCTTCTGCTGACAGAATAGTTCCATTCTTGTAAATATGGGAAACAGTATTAGTGATTTTTTGCATTCCTGACTTTAACTGGCTTTTTAAGGGTTGCTAATATCCTAATCAAGAAAATCGCATTTTTAGAATGTTGTCTTTTTGTAGCTGAATGTGTGATACTACCTTTGGCTACTCCTATTCTTCCTTGTGTTATTGAAAAGATATTGTCTTAGCTCAAGTAGAACAAGATTTGGGGTCAAAATAAGGTCCTTCTAAATTCTGTGTAATTCCTTTAGTGATATGTGTATGGTTTAAATAGCACGCAGATACTTAGTTGGACCATAAAATTATATCTTGGTACAGGAATTTAATCTTCCTGATATTAGTATTCCTAAAAACCCCAATAATTCTTTTTTTTTAAAATGTGCTTGGTGCTGTGACAGAATGAGAGTTCACACACTAATTTGCAAGTAAATCCTATAGTAAGGCTTGTATTTCACTTCTACCAGATCTGATGGGACATGGATGAACATACTTCAATGTCATTTAAAAACTCTGAGCTAAGCATTTAAAACATATATACTCCAACAGAACATGACCTATATATCTTAAATGCATAATATTGTAAAAAGTATGGGAGCACTCCCTCCAGAATTGGAAATTTTTTTAGCCCTTTTTATTGTTTCTGTAATGGATGGACATTTGAGGGCTGAGTTAAGATTCTAGTAAGTCTCTTAGTTTTTCTACTTACAGCATCCAAAGTGTGTTTTCTGTCCAAAGGATAACATTAACAAGATGAATAGATAGGTGAAAGGGCTGGTGAACCCATGGGAATGTAATTCAGTAATTAGAGCACAGGTCCAGAAAGGTGAAATTTTTCATGCTTGCTGTAAAACTTTGCAGACGTTTTCAGCATCTGGAAAAAAAATTACCACCTCTTGTGCAAATCCAAAGCAAAGGTATTGGTAAGAGGAATCATTTTATTAGTCATTTATTTTAATGCTTTCATTTGTGCTGCTCTTGGAATCACTGAACCCCCTTATGCTTATGCCAAGTTACATATTTAGTTCTGTTAGTTTGTTCTTTTAGCTTTGAGTATCAAAACAATCTGATAGTAAAACAGCTAACAGGCATTTGCTTTGAGGTTGTACAACTCCACTATGTTTTTAAAGTTCAGAGAAAAATATTAAGAGTGATTTCTTGACTGTGCAGTTGAAGAAGCCTCAGAACGGTTGGATTTACAAAGGAATTGATGACACAGATTTCTGTAGATGCGGTCAATGAGTGGTCTTTTCAGAACTAAACACTTCCTAGAACAACTTTGGACAAAATCTCATGGAAATAGATGCAGTCCCCACTTTTTAAAAGTTTGCCACACAGGGCAAGACGCTCTTTCAAATCTTAGGAAGAGAGTTTGAAACCTGGTGTAAAGAACTATGATGTCCAAAATTAGGTGTCCAAAATTAGGTGTCGAAAATGTCCAAAATTTTTCTAAACTGAGAGGAAGACTGGGAAATTCACTGGAGCATAAAGTATCTCCTTTGACCTTCTACAAGAAAATACAGAAAAAAACAAAAAAAATGGTCCAAACTTCAAATTTTTCATCTAGATTTTAAATTACTCCTCTCCCACTTCTGAAAATACGAGATCCTGGATCGGTCAGCTGCATAGAAAAGTGCCACCATGAATAAAATCCATATCCAAACCCAAGTTTAGATTCATATTTTTTTCATGGTCCTGGGCATTTGACCACTGTTAATTTTGCTCTGTTTCATATACCTCACACTGCCTGGCAGTGCGTTGAAGTCTGAGGACTTTGATCAGATCCATCTCTAAGCAAACTGAACCTTGGATATATACTTCGTAGCCTCAGTGCTGTTGTTTTGATGGTTCTGTGCCGAGCAAGCTGTCAAGCGGAGGAAGTTGGAAAGTGGCTGACCACTTCTCTGCTTCCAGGTGGCATGCAAGAGCCATATTCTGTGTTGCGATCAGATTAATTTAATTCCCCAGTGAAACCTGGGCGATGTATTTAGTTCACAGTCCATTTGACGGTAGCTGTCTGCTTCCTTTTTTCGTTAGCCACATTTAGGAAAAACAACAACTTTAAACTTCCTATATAAGTGTCAGTGGAGGCACTTTACAAAATGTGAGTCTTAACAGCAGAAAGCATAGCAGAAAACTATATAAGAAATGACAGTAAATTCACTTTAATTTTAAAAATGGACCAGTAGGACAATGCTAACCCCAAGAGAAATTTGCAGCCTTCTTCCTGTGAGTGGATTTGCCAATAAAAGCAACTAGATGGTTCAATAAAACTAATTAAATTAATCTGTCATCCCCAGGGAACTTAAACAGGGCATGAAATAGGGAAACAGCATCAATTCAGAGCTTTTTATTGATGTGTTGTGCTGGATCATTGGGAAGAATTGGTTGGGAGAAAAACTTTGCAATTTTCTATTGATCATAAATTCAGTAGCTATCTCTGTGTAACCTTCATTCAATATAGTATAAAATCAAATATCATACAGAGCCCCCTAAATGCAGAAAAAAAAAAAAGACATAGGGATGCAAACATAATAGATTATTTTTGAAATAATAATAGCTGATCTGTTTTATGGATATTTGTTGTCCTTAGATCTCAGTGGTATTTGCTATGCAAAGTACTTCATCTCCATTGGACAGACAGAAAATATTAGGCATAGAGAAGGGAAATGACTCGTGTTTCTTTGCACAGTAGCTTACTGGCAGCACTAGATGAGGACAGAGGCACTCGGACTCCCGGAAACTTTGACAGCCCCTGAACAACAGTGCTTCCCTGATACCAATTCTTTGTTCTTTTCTGTGATGCCTTCATTACGAAACAATTTATAAAGATCGTTTCAGATGGAAAAAAATGTATTTTCATTCTGTTGCATAACTTAGATTTTCTAGAATGTAGAAAAGAGAAACGTTTAGTAATTTTGCTGTTGATACTTTGATACAGATTCCATCCTATAGTGGCATATTGGCTATGGCTGAATTCTCTAGTACTGTGAAAAGCAGTAACACAGAATGAACTCTTGCTCTAGCTCATCACCTTGCCTTGAAAGGTATCGAAGTGTGCTAAATGCAGCTGTTAGCTAAGTTTTATGTCATTGCAGTGAGGTGAGGAAGCCCTCTTTTCCAGATATGGAAATGACACAAAGCAAATAAGGTCAGAGATCAGAGCCATATAGTGGCTCAACAGGACAACCAGAACTCAAGTGACCTCACTTCCAATTTAGTGCTGAACTCTTTATAGAATTGTGTGCTTTTCTGGGTCCAGTATAAAATCACATAGAAATGCCTAATTTCGAGAAAGTAGGTATTTGCCTTTAAAAAAAAAAAATCAGGCCTTTTGAAGATGCCTTAATGTCTTAATTATAATATCCAAAATCGAGCATTTTTGAAACTCTTGAGCTCTCTGACATTTTATTAATTTGTTCCCACCTGCTGTAATCTTTTTATGATATTATTTGTTACAAAAGGAATACTTTGTATGGAGATGTCAGATGCTTTTAATTACATATAATTCACTTGTTTCTTACAGTGCTTATCTACTTAGCTGCTAGTGCTAAATTCTTCTAGAATGCAAATACACAGAAGGTTTTCAAAATCAGTTCTGTCCTGATTTATTAGTATATCACCTGCTCTTTTAAAATGCTCCCAATGTATGTATTTAATGTAGTTTCCTTGTGCTGAGGATGAATTTAAGCACATTTGTGGTTGCTTTGACTGTAAAAAAGAAAAAAAACCAGTAAGTGTAACAAACACAGTGCTTATTTAAATAATAAACTCAAATACATTCTGTTTCTTTTAGCTAAGGTTTAAACTATGACTTAGTGTAGCCAAGACTCAGAAAGAAGTGTGGTGTTCGTGTACACTGAACTAGTATCCTCCCATAGTTACTGTCTAATTTAAAGCTCTTCCTAAACTGTCCCTCAAACACAATTTCTGAAATACAACACTATTTGCATTCTGCAAAGGACAGTGTAGATTTTCTGAAGCCATCAGAAGCAGGCCCGCCTTTATCAACTTCTGGAAAAAGTATTCCAGCTTTTATTTCTTGATACACTTTCAAATTACAATTGCAAAATACTATCAATTGTACAGCCTGTGCCTTTACAAAGCTGTTTTTTTTCCCTGACCACATAAACAGTCTTTATTTTTAGAACTGGAAGCCTTATCCAATGTGTTGGCATTGCTTGGTGGTGATAGATACCACTTGATCTCTGGTAGATATTAAGAGGTATAGCTCCCTTTATAGGACTGTGCTGGCTAGTCAGCTGGGGATCTGCTCTAAGATTTCTGTCATGGCTTTCTGAATTTTTTAAAGATTATTTTTCATCATCATCTGTTGGAAGAAGCAGGATTTTGCTCATGCAGGCTGCTGAAATGGTCAAGTGCACATTTGCTTTGTTATTTAACTGACTGCATTATAGTATTCAAATGGAGAAGGTATCTAGCAACAGCACTGTTCAACCGTGGAAGAATAATACATATTTTTAAATGATCAGCTGGGGTGAATGTGGTATAAACAGGAAATATTGCCCATGTTCTAACATTGCACTGTCTAAAGCACAACAGAGACATAGGTATTGATACAGATAAACACTACAAAAAAGCAGAACATACAGGTTCCATTAAAGAAGAAGGGAGAGATACTGATACAGTAAAAGAACAGTTAAACTTTTGAAAATTAAGAGCTGAGTTAGTTTGGAGAAGTGTTGCTGTACAGTAAGCTAAAGCAGATGTGTGAGAGTGGCTGAAATGTACTTGAGAGTAACAGTCATTCATCTTTCCCCTGAAGGAGCACATACAAAAAAAAGTCCTTTCCTGTCTGGTTTTGAAACATACTGCAATAAGGGAAGTATCCAGAAATGGCAGTCGAAAGTTAGAATTGGGACTTAAGAGTTTACCCTTTTAAGTCAGAAATAGTCCCATTGAAGTTATTTGTCCCAGTCCATGGAATATGTGTTTATCCTAGCTGAGGACATGGGGTAGTGAAATTTCCTTAGGAAACTGGCATTACTGAGAAAAGAATGAAGCCCATATTACTGATTGTAGTAAATGTTGAGCTTTTTTGAAGGAAAAAAAAAGGTAAACAGTACTTTTTGCTGATTATTTGTCATTTAATCAGAGTAAGATCAAAACATTAGGGGGAAAGGCTACACCAGCTGAATCTCTGTTCTGGTGTAAAGAGCAAAGAATTCCATAGGCATGAGTGAGTTACACTGGGGAAACACTGCAGTGAAGGAAAGGGGATTCAATGGCAAAAATGCCCTTGTTAATTGGAGGTGAAGTGTGGAAATGGAAGACCATGATGTTTGACCTATTGGACTTTCAAGATGTGTTACAAATACTAATTTGCACACTTAGGCAAGTAAGTTGTTATTTTCTCTGCTGTACAGATCAAGTTACTTTGACGGAAGAGTTCTGCTTGCTCAGTGCTACTGCGAGATCACGGTCATGGAAATTAGTGAGGGTTTTGGTTGAGTAAGATTGGAATGGGACTTCAGTAATTCAGATAGCTAGGGGATAAACAGTTGAGACGCTGAGGGCTGGCAGATATGATATAGTATCTATGGAACATCCACTGCCTTTCTAGGCAGCAGCAGGAGGCTAGGCAGGATGCCCTAGGACTCTTAAAACAGCACTACATAATGAAGTTTAGGTGCCTGAATTGCACCTGGATTGCTCTTACTTATGGACAGGCATATAGGACCTTCATACTGAAATCCTCCAGGCACTTACTCCAGGGATACTTGGGCTTTTTGTCATGAAAGATTGGACAAACTGCATTGATTTACAGAGATTTATGCATTTAAATACACGGAAACAGGAAGATAGCTGGAGAATGTGAATCAGAGCAGGTTTTCTAGGCTAAGTAACTTTAAAACACTATGTTCTGTTCTCATCTGGACAATATACAAGCAGAAGGAGGCTGCAGGTTTCGATTGGGTTGCTGCAGGTTTTGATTGGGTTACTGCAGAAAATCTGGGAGGTGGTTTGATTGAATTATCAAAAAGAAATAGGTGGCTTTAAAAATTATCTTCCCAGCAAATTGGGTTTTTAGCCTTGTGTCCTGGTTTCGGCTGGGATAGAGTTAATTGTCTTCCTAGTAGCTGGTACAGTGCTGTGTTTT
>JAVKLA010000031.1:25839267-25882198 GCA_034782735.1 Sagittarius serpentarius | reverse complement strand
CCCGGGCTGCAGGGGCACAGCCTGCCTCCCCAGGGTCTTCCCCAGGGGCTGCGGGGGAATCTCTGCTCCGGCGCCTGGAGCACCTCCTGCCCCTCCTTCTTCCGCACTGACCTGGGGGCTGCGGGGCTGTTCCTCTCACATGGTCTCACTCCTCTCTCCCGCTGCAGTTTCTGTATCACAGCAACATTTTTTTCCTGTCTTAAATCTGTTTATCCCAGAGGTGCTGCCGCTGTCGCTGTTGGGCTCGGCCTTGGCCAGCGGCGGGTCCGGCTTGGAGCCGGCTGGCACTGGCTCTGTCGGACTTAGGGGAAGCTTCTAGCAGCTTCTCACAGAAGCCACCCCTGTAGCCCCCCGCTACCAAAACCTTGCCACGTAAACCCAATACATCAATTTTATGATAAGATTGCAAAAAACATGTATATGATGCACATGGAAGCTCTGAGCATGAGAGGAAAAGTGAATGTGTAAAATAATCTTAGATTTAATGAAATTCACATTTTTCTTTCTCTTGGATAGTGCATTATGTTATCTGATCTGACGTGATTCTCTTTACAGAGGAAGAGGGGAAGACTATTCAAGGAAGGGAAGTGGACTCCTTAAGAAAAGAAATTTCTACTTCTGAGTTATCAAACAGAAATAAACAGGATGGCTCACCTGGAAGAAGCAAAGAAATGTGGGTGTCTCTTCCACCACAGATGCCAAATGAGAATGAGGTAATGAGTTAACATTTGTCCATGTGGATAAGCACCACATTCAAACAGATGAAAATATGGGGAGATATACTGTCCAAATGTTAGAGGCTAGTGGTATTTATCCCATCCAAGGCAAATATTTAAAATACTACCTAAGTGTGCAGTGCTTACAGAGGCACCTGCATGGGTCATGTTTGGCAGTGGCATTTGCTCTACTGAATCTGACTAATAAATAAGGTGCCTTGCAAGGCCCTTTGTAATGCTTTCACTGAAGACTGCAGTTAAGGGTAGAGTTTGGCAAAAAGGAAGAAACCTTGAGAGTATGGATGCCAGCATTCACAGAATTTATTTTGTTTCTTGGGGATTTTAGCAAGTACTGAGTTCTGTGTTACTGAGGTAGATTGCTTCAGCTGCCTGAAGTAAACAGTAGGCAGGCCAGAGGCATTTGTAATCTGAAACATACAAGATTAGGGTTTTCATGTGTAGGGGCAGGAAAACAACAGACATCATCTGGACAGAGCAAGGTGGAAATCTGAGTCCACTTGTTAAGAACTTCTGCCCTCCTGCCCGAATAACAAATAACTAAGCTGTGATCTAGCCTGTACTCAAAAATTCCCTTCATTAAACTTTTTATTAAAAAAGAAGTAGCAGGTCATTTTGTGCAATACACAGAGCAACAGACTTAAGTGCCCCCAGATGATGGGCCTGCCAGGCCTCAGTCAAAGAGCACAAGCTGTCATTTTCCTCCCTGCTAGCACATGCCTTTGAGGTGGAATCAAGCGAGGCCTTTAAAACAATCACATTCTATCAGTTGATTGTGTAATAATAATAATGACAAGAATCTTTTTGCCTTTTTTCTCATGAAGAATATGGTTGTCTTATTGGGATAGACTGCCTTTGGGTCGCTCACTTTAGCCACTTGGAATTGGCTTTCTGCCCCATAAAGCAATGTGCAACTTCCATTATCCTTTATTTAATGGAACATCTTAGTACTTGTCTTTGTTGCTACAGAAAAAAAGTTTCAGGCATGGCTGCACATTTTTGTCACATTAACAGTTTAAGAAACAAATACAGTAATAGAATTCATCAGAAAAATTGCTAGCATAGTAGCAGGAGGAGGCTGTAATGCAGTAAGTTGTCCACTGTAACCTTTAAGCCTGCCCTGAGGAAAGAGGTGAAAAAACTGAAAACAATGCTTCTGTTCTAAATGCTGCTTTTTAGGCATGTTATGATTACTTCCACTGTTCCAATTGATTCGGTCTGGTCCTGTGTAGGATTTCAGAGGATTACCTGAATACATTCTGTTTTCAGGAGCATTGCATTCACTTTTTAAAAATTTTAAATGCACCTTACAGGACCTGTATGGGTAAATCAGCAGGAGCTCTGACTGTGATTTTGGTTCTGTTTCATGCATGTAAGTATTTCTGCCTATCTGTCTACAGGCAGCGATGAATGAGAGCTGGAAAGCTGGTGCCTCTGATGGGAATGATCTCAGTCTGTCTGAAAGAGTGAAGGTGAGTTTTTCTTTATTTTTCTTCAAAGTGGGCATTATGAGCAGAACATGACTGATTTTTGCTTTATTCATTTACAAAGTACTTGCAATTTGTTGATGTATTTCTTTCCCATCTGTGGGAAGGAAGGATGAGAGCATCACCATCCAAAATTTATTTCAAATGTTGATCAGTATGTACTTTTAAAGTGTAAAGGTTATGTAAGTGTTGATGAGAATGGTGTCAAATCAGGTTGGAAAAAATTATCTAAGAACATTTCTAATTACTTCATGGAAACAGGGAAGACTAGCCAGTGCATATAGTAAATCCTTCATGGTAACACTGTTTGCACATAGGCTGGGAAAGGCCTTTCACTCTCACCCTATGCATCTATTTAGAGTGCTACCCGAAATAATAAATGTCTTTTCTTGTATGTTTTAGATAGTTTAGACATTTTACAGGGGACATCAGCCTGAAAAAACAATAGTGCAATGTCCCAGATGAAATACTGAAAATTTAATATTTCTTAGCTTTTCTATTTCCCATTCAGTTCACCATTAGTATCAAAATGGATCAAGCTCTACTTTGCATGTATTGTCTCTGTGCCATATGCAGTGAGCTTGCAAAACTGCAGAGTAACTTATCAGGTATCTTTTTCCTATGAAAATATTTTACTTCTCCATCTTCCCACTAAGTTCCTGAAAAAGTTGGTGTACAGCTTGAGCTTCTTTCCCATCACAGCAGTTGATGTGCAGCAATTTTGGCAGAAATTCTTTGCCTATACGTAAAAGTATTTCCTGTGTGTTACACATTTCAAAGAAAATTCATATGCTTTCTTGGAAAAATGCAGAGGAGAATGGAGAAGATGAAGCAGACAATTTAACGCTTTTTTGCTTTGCTTTAGATTGTACTATAAGGAATGGAATTCATACGTTTTCATCTGTTTTCCAATTTGGGTTTTTTACAATAGGTGGACAAGTACTTGGATTTGGAAGATATAGACACAGATGAAGAGACATGCAGTGGTAGGTTTCCCCCCCTTCATATTCACTATCATTGTCTGTCTTTGGATGCAAGTGTATGGACATTGTTTAAAGAACTGTTTTTCCTTTAAAAAAGATGTTCTTCCTCGGTTCTTCTATTGCTAGAAAATTTCCCCAAATTCCCCAAATTAAAGTAATCATTTCCTCACTCTAAGAGGTAATGAGATAATAAATTATAAGGAATATTTATTGTACTCTGTCCTGGTGAGCAGCAGTTTTTCTCTTTTCAAGATTTTTCAGAATTGCAAAACACTTCTTGCTAGCAAAGTTTCTACATTTTTCTGCACTTCTATTTTGTATTGAAATTATTTTAACTACAAAGGTTTCTCCACAAAGTAACATGGGTGCTAAGAGAGAGTTCTATAAAGTGGAAATATTTAATGAAAATGTTGTCCCCACCTATTAAAATGGTTTCATCCTGGCCTTAAAATAGATGAGACTAATTTTGAATTCACAGTGGACTTCTTTAAGAATTCCACTTACGAGCATTTTGATTTGTGTTGAACTGTTCCATACATCTGTAATAATTTTAACTCTCCCACCTTAAAAAGTAACTAGAAACCTAATGTCCGTAGTTATTTGTCTATCACAGGTGTTTGTGTAGTCTTTATTACTACCAGAATTGATGACTTTTTAGTGATTAAATTCATTTTCCTCATCTATACTTGTGACTACACAAAGAAATCAAGCCAAACAGATTAAGTGATTTGCCTAAGGTCACTGAAAGAAGGTATTACAGAGCAAGACTTTGGTCCTCGGTTCCGTGGTTATTGCCGTTTGATCAGTCTGTCTAACCCGTTAAAGATTTGATTAGTCTTTCCTTTCTGTATGTGCAGAATTCCTGGGAAGTCAGAGGGCTTAGAGACTTCCAGTTGATTAATATATGGAGCTTGGCTGTAAGTCACAAGCAAATAATAAACCGACATAAGTCAGGTTTACAGCAAATATTCTTTCTCCAACCTGGACATTTCAGGAAAGAGGGAGTAAGGTAGCAGTCCTGTATCAGGTACAGACATGAAAGATTTCTTTTGAGTACGGTGTTCATATGTGCCCATTTTTCCCTTTGTAGGACATTGTTCTGTGTTTCTGTCTTAAATTCTGGTAATACCTATTAAAAAAACCAGGGGCTTACTGGTGGAAGCCTAAACCCACATTTCACTTGTATCATAATGAAATGACAATTGTCTGTGTCTAGTTCATGGAAGTATTGTTAGATATGTCTAGTTCAAAACAGGCCACAAATTGGATGATTGGAAATAAGCCCAACACTAAAATACCAAGCAGGGCACTGAGGAAAGAAGAGCTCTGCCAGAGCTTGGGGATAGCTCACCACTTTCTGGACCATGCCAGACCTTGCCTCTCTCCAGGGTTTTCAGTCATTTCTGTGTATTTGTGTGTGTGCAAGAGTAAAGGTTAATCACATATGTTTAGAAACACCTGGTAAAACAGACTGCGTTTGAACAAGATGAGAATTACAAAAGCGATCATCTGCTTGTACTGTCTGAATAGCACTTTATGCAAACCACATTGGGAAAACCTTTCAGTTAGTGCTTTTATTGGTGATTATAAAAATAATAAACATAACATTATACCACCACTACTGTAGATGATCAGTGTGCTAACTACTCGCTTTTTATGTGACATTTGATTTGACTTTCAATGTCTGCTCTCCTCAGCTCTTCCCATGAGACAGCACTCCCTGCACAAATTCCCTGCACAGACAGCCTCAGTGCAGAAAGAAGCTGTATCAACGCCTAAGCAATCAACAGCGCTCACTGACAGCATTAAGCATTTAGATTGTATTTTATAACATTGAAACACTGCATAGCCAGAAGCTAATCATTACTTCTAAAGACTGTAAGGAAAGTGAATAGCATCCAAATTTTTATCTGGGAAACCCACAGCCTGGGTCTTGCCTAGGGCTTCTTCAGTAGTGACAGTTGTTGAGTCAAGATGAAAAATTTCCCCTTGACTCCTAAGTGCAGAAAATAGGACTCATAGTTTGATAGTTGTCTTACATGTCAAAATCCACTTGATAAGCTTCATAATAAGAGAGGTAAAATCTTACTGCGGCAGAAACCATAGCAACAAAATGCAAATTAAAATATAAAATGATGTCTCTTCTATTGTTTGTAATAATAAAGTAATTTAAAATACTATCCCTATTGACCACCTTAATAAAGGAATTCTGAAGAATTCCAGTTAGATGATAAGTGAAGCAAAGTGTGACACAGATTTGAAACACGTTCTCTTGCTGGCCTTTTTAAATGCTGCCACCTGTATGTCAGAACAAATGATAGATTTAAGACTTCGTATTGGCAAAACAAGCTAGGACACCTATTAAAAAATATCATACCTTGCTAGTATGATTACAAGCTTTTATCTCTACTTTTTATTGGCAACACTTCAGTATCTCTGTACTTCATTTAGCTTTAAAGGGCAGATCAGTTAGCTGAGTTAGCAACTGTTCATTAATGCAATAAATATTCACACTTATGGGGAAGTGGCTCAAAGCTGACAGTGTGAAAAGCGTGATAGAAAATAGGTGTTAAAACATCCCAGCTAAACCAATGCTTTTTGGGAGGTGTCCTGGAAGAATCATTCTAGTGGGTTGTTTTCTCTTTTTTTTTTTTTTTCCAACTTACTTTCCTAAGTCCAATGTCTTTTGAGGTGTGAATGAATACATCTGCTTACAAAAAAAAAAAAAGCAGCCCATAGATTTGGCCAGTATGCAAATTCATGGTAGCTGTTTTCATTAGACAGCACTGGGCTGAAAGCCCGAAACCAGAGCAATGCTTTGCATTGTGGGACTTTGGCACAGTAAACCATGACTGGCAAAGTAAAATTGCTGCCCTAAACCATAGCTTTAATGCATCATGTAGAGACGGCATGTGTATGGTGGACTGTTTAATTGCTCTTTCTCACTGAATTTAATCTGTAACTGTAAGTAGCTTAAGGCAACAATAGAGATGATCAGGCTTTCTCCAGGGATAGATGGAGAATGCATAGTACTTATGTCTTGGCAACAGAATTCCTTCCCAGGACTGGTGAAAAATCATTTGCTGCAGGGCTCGAAGGTTAGTTAGGTAATAATAGGTAATATTTGTATGAATGTACAGAATATGTAAAAAGCATGTCTAGAGACCTTGAGTGAGCTGTTTTTTAAATACAAGAGAAAATTAAAATAGGACTAATTAAATGTATGGGTGAGGCTGCGTAGGCAAGGGTGTCAGAGTCTCATCCTAATCTGGCTTGGAGCCCTGAGGTACTGTAAACTTGTCTTTTCAAGGTCCCAGTTCTCTGTAACCCCACAGACGCTGAGGAGAACCCAAGTGACTCAGTTACTTGGAAGCTGAGGCCAAGCATATCTATTTGATTATTTAAATAATTCTTTAGGCACATTATATCAATATCTGTTACTTTCTGTAATCTGTGCCTTTCCATTGATATTTTGACCTTATATTTACATCCAGAAAAATCAGATTGAGGAGGAGGATTTGGGGTTAAATTATGTGGATTTTTTCAAGTATGGGGCTCCCCTGAACTGGTGAATCTCTTTCTTTTTTTTTCTCCTCCAGTCTCTAATCCATTTAACACTGTCTCAAGATGATTGCACACTAGGCACCTCTTTGGGGCTAACACCCTGAAGCCCGAGACTCAGAGGAGACAGCAAAATTAAGCTTTTAAGCTTTTTTCGTTATCACTACCTACCTCCTCAGCTCCCCATCAACAGCATTTTTGTGAAATGTAGCATCTGAAAGTGGTAAAACCTGTGTTAGTGTATCTATAGCTGGGCATCATTTGGCTACAGTAAAGCTTAAGATATAGACGACTTTGAACTTCTTCACTCTTGAAAGTTCAAATCAGGTTCGTGCCAATAGGTTCTTTTTTCTGTACTTATAATTAATGTCAATGGTGCACAATGAGCAAAAAACCACAACTCAGCAGTGTTCACAGATTTAGTAATCACTTTCTGTGACTCTGTCACGTGGCGGGAAGGGGACTAAAGAAAAGAGAATTGCTCAGTTTCCAAACACACCCTCATTAAAGTATGTTGGACTTGAGTAAAATCGTCAGAGTTCACTGCTGTATCATCCAGGAAGTTGATTCTTCATGGTATGAGAGATGCATTTCAAAAGCTCTTCTCAGATTTTTGATATCTCTGCCTGCTCGGTTATCTCTATATATGGTGCCGTTGGCAGTGTCCAAGGCTAATTAATCACCTCCACAGAGAACATAATTAGCAGCTTAATTAGGATCATCATCCACTACTGCTGTAGCATCAGCCTAAACCAGCTGTGAGGTACTGGCTAGAACTTACAATAGCCTACAGTTCCTTTGGGAGCTCCCACTGAGAAGGAGGATTGTCAAAACTCCCTAATTTTTCTCTCTGAAGGAGTTTCTTGATTAAACATTATCAGGGAAAGCAGCATTTACCGATTAGACTTTCATATGCTGTCACGCAGCCAGGATAGAGAGACAAAGCTCATTTCTGGCATGTCTACTGGCAAACAAAGGTTGATTACCACATTCTTATGGGGTGATTGAAGGGAATTTGAAACACTGTTTGCATTACTAACGAGCCTTAAAATAGTGGAATTGACATTCTGAGTATGACAAGCACTTCTTGCTAAAAGCAAAAATAAATTTCCTTCTGTTGTCCTAAATTTTAAGAGTTGTCTTTCTGAACCATTGCCAGACTGTTGTATAACAGTGCTTCCTCCTCATCTTCTCTCCGCAGATTGGTCTGTTGAGGCGGGGGGGAAGCTCTTAGTACAGAAATAATCAGTGTTTATATCAGGAGGTGATACAAACCTCCTGATGTCCAGGCTTTCCTTCCTTCAGCGAGGGTATGTATTTAGGGTGCAAGTTTGAAACAACAGCAGAAGATGCCATTGCCTTTAAGTGAGCATTCACATCTTCCTTCTGTCCTACAAATAGTTTTGACCCAAGTTGTGCAAGATCGAAAAAAGCAGTCGCAGAGCATGTGAAGACATAGCATATATACCTGTGGACTGCACTGTTCTTTTCAGAAAGCTTTCTCATGTAACTGATGCAGAATAAGATCAGATGCTGTGCTGAGAACAGTACCGAAAGCACACAGGTGACTAGAGATAGATGTAAGCAACCAAGAGAATAGGGATGAAAACTGGAAACCACTTATGCGTGAATCATGAACCAAAAGACAAAAATCCAGGAATGAGATACCCAAGGGAATGAATTCAGCTCTTTTTTAAAGAACATTCTACTTTACAAGTCCAAAGTGCTGCTGGCTTTGAAATACTGCACAATTCCCAGAAGAAAACTAAATTAAGATTTTGATCATGGATTTTTTACGAAGGCCTAGCTAGGAAATCATTATTTTCAAATGCAGATTTACAGGAGAATGAAAGGTCTGTAACGCCACTACTGTGGTAAAAGTGTGCAGGTAGAGATAAATAGCCACTTCCTCCTTTTCACCTGGATCTTTGTACCCTCTTATTGGTTCCATTAACTAACATTTAAGCAATGCTTTGAAAATTTATTCTGAGATTTCAAGAGGAAATCAAGCTACTAAAATGTAGTATAAAGCTGTAAAGAAACTTGTGTATCAGCCAGAAAAAGCAGTAGGTAGATTTACATAATCCTTTGACTAAATTGCAAGACATATGGTCCCCTTAAGTTCCTTCATGAAAACAGTACTGAGACAAGGTGGACACGTCTGTGCTGTAGCAGAGCTGAGATTGATTCATGTTAAAAGATATTTCCAAACCTAAGGCATATCCTTCTGAGCTGTCACAGAAAGCAAACCCACTGCTCCCAGTAACAACGTTTTGCTTTAGTATGTAGAGGAAAAGTGATTCAGAAAGTCTGTGCGTTTGCGAACTGTGGACCAAATCCTGCCTGTGTGGAAAGGTTATATGTTGCTGTGTCCCAGATATAAGGAAGTTCTTTTAAGTATCGCTTTTTGGAAAGCTCAGGGAGGAGCAAACATCCATGAAATATCCTTGGACAAGAGAGTCATCTGGCACTGTAGTGGGGAATATTAGTACTTCTACCAGGTATTTTTGCTTAATGTTTCGGGAGAGTCCACGTTAAGATGCTTTGCAAAGATGCTTTATGTCCAGTGTACAGGTGGTGAAACTCTAGCAAAAGAGAAATGAATGAGACTGTCCAGCTAATCAATGGCAAGACCAGGATTCAGTCTGGTATTTTATAACTCCTACTGCAGACATCTCTGCTCAGGACCTTCCTTCTTTGTTATGAAAGAGATGAATCTAATCTCAGGTGTTCTCTGAGTTTAGGAGCATCTACATCCAGGTTTTTAATTCAGTGTGCTAAAGAAAGAAGAGCTACCTATTTTCAACCCAGTTTGATTTTTCCTTAGTACAGTGTATTTTATTGTCTAGATTTTAGCTCAGGACTGCATGGATCTGTCTTAAAGATAGCTGCCTATATTATATATTATGCACCTATGGTATATATTATGCAACAGTAAGTACAACATGCTTTGATTAACAAGCTTCTGCCCGTGTCTGAGCACTACAGGATTTTACACAGGATTTTGCTAATTTATTCATTGAATGGAAGGTTAAAGTTGACTATTTTTTATTCAGCAGGGTCGTTAGTTCTCCCGGGAGAGGTGGAACAGACAGTGACTTATTGTACACCGTTTTCCGATAAGCCTATTCAACTGAAGTTCAGAACCTTGTCAGTTCCACAGCCATCGGACAGCAAAGCCCAGGAGGTATGAGGTCAGATTTATTTATTTAAACACTGGGGGTTTGGGGTGGTTTTTTTTACCTATTGGCTCCTAATGCTATTTCCACAAGAACAGAGGGATATAGATGGAGTGTGTGGAATTGCTATGAGTTAACAAATCACATTATTAGTTTTTAAATTTATAATGAATTCTTAAATACATGAAGAATTGAGATAACCACTCTAACAGAAACATCCTATCTTATCTTGCACACTGCTACTGTATAATCCTACATTTTCAAAATGTGTACTTTGGTACTTCAAACTGTATGTGGGCTTTTTAATATTTAGCTGGTGTAACTCACAGAATATTCAAGTAAACTCTTGCACTTCCTGACCTTTTAACAAATCATTACTTATGTGGAATGATGGGCCATTTAATTTTCCAGTGATCTCATGATCTTACAACATCCTGCAGTTCTCATTGGGCTGAATATAGAAACCAGCTTCTGCAACAAGGAGGTAGTGAATGATCCCTTCAACATGACATTTAAAAGAAAAAGAGGTTTTAGAATATATTGTGATCAGAATTGGGATTTGTCCTCTTGGAAATGAGTAGCAAGATGCTGCTGAGGATCTGCATTGTCTAGGTCTGGTGTGGAGATGTTTGCGTTATGGAGTCTGAGTTTTTAAGGAGACACAATCAATACAAGCTTTAATTTAGAATTGCCATTTTGCCTCAGAATTTCAGTTCTTTTCAAACTGGAACAGAAGGTGTGGATTGCTCACAGGCTTATTTTAAGTCATTAAGCTTCCTAGCCAAATAGTCAGTGTGAGCATTAACTTTTGGAGATGTTTCTATTGCAGAGAATTCTTTACCACTCTTCCCCTGCCTGATCATTGTAATAGAAGCTGAAGTTAGCTTCCGGCTAAAATGGGCTAGTTTTGATAGTTTCATGTGCTTATTGATGTCCCATGAGGCTTAAATCAAGTTTATAAATGACATGTGACCGATGAAGGTTTGATGTTATAGCAGTGCATATGGTGCCTCCTTTCCTGAGCTCAATTGTGTTTAGTTCTTTGCAATAAACTCTTTACTATAAGGAACAAGTCTGCTCTGGGAAAAAGTAAATGTTCTAAATTGACCTTTCAGGCTTTAATAACCACCATTCTGTGAATAAAAATACTCACTCTTTTCCCTAAGGATTGACATAATTCAAGGTTTTTGCCTTCAGAAATATCCATTGGCACACAAAAAAACCCCTAGGATGAGGTTTTATAGTTTTCTCATTTGATAACTTCTGTATAAAACCAAAAAAGAAGGAGGGTTGTAGCAGCCTGCAGTGTTCATAAAAGATTGCATATGACTCTTTAAACTATAATTCATGAAAAATAGATGAAGATCCCACTGCATGCAAAATTCATTTCCATTTGAGAAAAAGTTGGGTTATGAAAAAGAAACTGAGTATTATTACATTGGTTAGGGGTTGCTGCATTTTTCAAGAAGAAAGACTTAGATTTTCACAACCGTTTGGCTGGTGCCAGGCTACTCAAGATGAAGGCAGTCTTTCCCCTAAGTTATACACATATTTGTGCCTTCTTTTCGGTAATATAACTATGGCCTGATTTTTAGAACTGTCAAGACCAAACAGGTCCATTTTAAAATCCCTCTGTGCTTCTAATTGTCATTGCCTTGAAAATTAAGCCTTGCATTGCTTATGGCAGGGCTAGCTTGGAAAGTGAAAAAGATTTTCCCTGGAAACATCCTTGCTTTGAAATGAGAGTGTTCTCTGTCCATCAGAACAAATCTGTTAGGGAAGGGCAACAGAATGTGGCTGTCTAGTTGGTTTTCATAGAGGATGGAAAATCATTCCCTATGAAAAATAAACAAGCTTAGTAATACAATGTAGGATGTCAGATGTCTATGCTATGGACACATTTGTGAAGGACTTCAGGGGAAGGTGTGTATCTCTGAACGTATTGCTAGGGGAAGTTTAAAAAAAGCAGCTCTGCTAAGACCCAGTGAGTAACTCGGCTAATTGTTAAAGAACAACTTGTCTCCCTGAAAATGTTTTTCTGTCAAAATGTGTTGGGAAGAGGCTTAGTAAGTGACACAACAAATTATTTGTGTTGTGCACCAATGCTGCTTCATCTTTCTTCCCTGGTTTTAGATATAAATATATTCCTGGATTTCAGTATCGACAGTGCGGCATACATGACCTCCCACAGGCCATTGCAGATCAAAAAAGCATTCACTCCATAGTTGAAGTGCATTATCATAGAAGATTTACCTTCCCTACCCAGACATTTTTTCTCTCCTTTATTTCTGTCGAGTATTTTCTTTCATAAAAGACATCATGGTTTTTTAAATTAACAGTATGTCTTATTGTCTGCTTCTTAGGGTCTTTATTTCTTCTTATTTCCCCACTGCATAGATACGAGAGAAGTTGAATGTGTATTTTCCATCCACTCACTATAAACATGCATTCAAAGTGGGGTTCATCTCACCTAACTTCAGCTTTAAATTTAGTCTAATTTAGTCCTGTCATTAAGAAGGGGAGAGAAGCACCTCCAGAAAGTGATTCATCCCACTTGCTGTAGGCATTTGTCCTAAGATCTCATATATCTCAGTCCACAGGCTGACTCTCAGGCTGGGTCTTTTTTGGCTAATTGACTACCTTAAGCTAGAAGCCTGATTTTTATATGGCTGGGATTAGGAAAGATGAATTCTATGCTACTGTTCTCCTTTGTTTATCTTTAGTTTGAGCATTCAAAAAAGTATTTACCATGCCTATCATTTTGTCTTCGTCTGTGGAATGGCAGCATCTATCACCTAAAATACAGCTTCCACCGAGTTCCTTTTGTTTAAGGTTTTACTGATAGGCCTCAACTGAGGTTTGTTTCTGCTGAGTGCTATGCATAAATGCAACAGGAAGAACTTAAAGACAGGATTGACTAAGTGAAAGAAGATGGAAGAGTTACATCTTCTCAGAGGCCAGTAAAGACACAGAGATTGAGTGACTTGTCCAGAATGCTGAAGCAGAAGTGGAAAATTGGTCAAGGTTTATTGACTCCCTATTCAGTGCCCCAAGCTCAAGACAGACTTTTTTTTTCCTCCCAGGTACCCCAGTATATATTAAGCTTGTATGAGATAATAGCGTACATGCCTTTCCTCTCCTTTTTTTACCTATTGTTATTGAGCTAGTAAGTTTTCCCTTGAGCACACAATAAAATCATTGGTGAGTGTATGTGCATCCTTTACATACTTTGAACCAGTGAATCATAGCGTGCCATAGAAATAAAGGTTTTAGAAGGACAGAGACAAGCTGTTCGGTTAACTGTAACTCCACACAGGTTCATAAAAAGAATGGAGTTGCCAATTATTAATAGACTTCTGAAAGTCTCAACTTTAAGGTATTTTATTTACAACATTACTTTGTAAAACAGCCTCTAGCAAAATACTTCAGTTATTAATATGAATATTACATTCTTTTTCCCTTTAATTTGGACATGCAGGAACTGTAAATGAAAACGATTTTTTCTTCAGAGAGTAAATCACAGGAGCAATCTTAAGCAAACTGGCAGTTTTCTAATAGAGCAAAATTCTATTCCCAGAGAGCTCTCAAAAAGATTTCAATTCGATGTTAAATTAGACACCTGAAATTCACATATTTCTCTCAGCTCCTTAGGCAAAAATAACAAGATAATAACTTGAGCAGCTCAGAGGATTCAGTGTTCTATTGCAAAATGTCTTCCTTTTGAAATAGATCACAACTGCAGTTTGCAGTATAAAAATTTTAGATCGCTTTTCTGTGTGGAAGGTTGAAGTGAATGGCTTCTTGGGAGAAGAAGTAAAAAAAAGAATCCCTAGTGCTTTGAGTACTCGTTTGAGAGATGAAGCACACTGATAAATATGCAATGTGAATAAACTTTTCAAATGTGCGATGAGTGGGTAACAGAAAAATTGTTAACAGTGAAGCTGGGTACGTTCTACTTTGGCATCTAATTTCAGTTAGCATTTTGGGGTCCAGTTTTTTGAACAAAAGTTTTTCCACTATTTCTCTGCGTCTGCATAAAATGTTCCTGGAATGACATGAAGGTCGACACAAGGGCATAGTGAATGCCTGTATACTTACTGTAACTATGTTGGCAGAGGAAGAATACTTTTTTTTTTTTTTTGGTAGAATCCCTATGAAGCCTCACTGTAATTTAAACTCAGCTTAGCTTAGTTACCTATGGATGTGGTAACAAATATTGTTACAATCAAACTAACTGAAAAATATTTGCACCTAGCATCATATTTTAGAAGAGTGTTTTGGATTTCTGCAAAGGAAAGACAGGTAGTAATGAACCCCGGCTGCTGGTACCAGTTGTTACCCGGTTGCTGGTACCCTTACTGGCATGGAATTTTAGGAGGCTTTGCCTGTGGAAAAGATGAAAGGAGCCTTAATGACCTTAGCCTTAATGGGAAAGAGATGGCTTGTGTGCAGGCTTTGTCTCATGTAAACATTTCTTGAATGTGCTATTTATAAAAGTTAATGATGGTTTACCTGGGATAGCGTATGGACATAAGCAAGATAATCTTTGCATGCAGAATGAATACTGTTTTCTAGACCAACTCTATCCACAAAGTTGTTTTTTCATATTTATAAATGCCCATGGTCTACAGGTCTGCATCTAGGATGATTTATATGCTCCAGCATCTACTGAAGCCAGTGTAAGCCAAGTCCCTAGAACATTAAGCAATACGGATGATTAATAAAATTATACAAAACCAGAAAAAATATTTCCTGGTTAATCAGGCAATATTACAGTTTATTAATAAAGGATGTAGATACTTGCAAGATACTCTCTGCCATGTCTGTCAGGTGCCCGGCCACTGGAGAGGAATCCAGCTACCACTTCTCTGGCTTATTAGATTGCATTAACTGTGTCAGTGCAGCTCCTTACAAAATATTACCAGAAATTGGGTGGAATACTGTGCCTTCTAAACTAGAGCAGTGACCATAAGATGCTGAGTGTTCTTCCGCCCTTTCAGCAAAACAAATAAGTGTGTTCTTAACTTCAAATGCATCAGTAGTCATTGGCTTCATTGAGGATTCATCAGAAGTTTGAAAAAATAAGCATGTGTTTAAATGTTTTGTTGATTTGGTACTGAAGTACTTAAATCTTTGAAACACAGAGCCCTTGAGGAGATGTGCTATTTGTCATGGTTGAAATTTCTAGACATTTTATATTAACTGCTCAAAGGATAGGGAGCATTCCGGTACAGTTTGGGCAGTTAGGATGCGTCTCCTTTGTAGCTCTGGAATTAGTTTTATGTAACTGGTTACCATAAATCTTTTGTGTCATGGCCCCTTGCAGTTTCTTATCAGCATGCAGCCTGCCATAGTTATTTGTTTTCATTATTTTACTTTATAGACAGAGCGTTTATTCTAAGATACTTCAACGAGGAGCAATACAGAAATGCTATATGCTATGTCAACAGAGGAAATATTGGCAAATGCAGTAAGACTCTTTATTCATCACGCAAGAAATCCAAACCAGCCAATTGCATATGTCTGAGATGGTGAAAAGAAATTATTAGAGTCTGAAAATTGATTATGTGTCATTTTACTTATTCCAGGCATTTCCGTTTCTGAAATTGTGTTCTGGGAAGCATGTTACATTAGTATCAGATGCATGTACACTGAAGCTTTAAGTGATACTATCCCACATTTTAAGGATATGGAATCTGTCTTTGAAATTTAACATAGCTGCACATAACTTATCTGTATCCCCACAGCCCTGCTGCTACAAGTGGCAGGAATGTAACAGATGTGTGCAAGGGAGTTTTTTAGATTCCTTGCCTTGAGCAAAATTAGCTAATGATATTCATTCAGATACAGTACAGTACAAATGGGGCACATTAAATGGCTTAAATTAGGTCAAATTGAATAATTGAATTTATTCTTTTACTTAAAAAGAGCTTAATCAGCTGAGAGTGCTAGAGTCAGAAAAAATAGTTTAATTAAATATTAGTTAGAAGTTTATATTTTGAGCTCCCTTATCATCACTTGCAGCAATATTATTTATGTATGTGTTTTTCCTCATTACAGCTACTAGGAGATGATGTTCAGCCATTCTTACTTGATGAAGAATTTGATTATGACAATGTGGCACTGACCCCTAAGTTCTCTGAAGCTGAGCTGAAGGCCATTCTAGAATTGTCTGAAGAGAAGAAAACAGGCACAGATGTCAACTTAGCACAAGCTGAAGACTGAGTCAAAGGCGTTCTGTGCAGTGCTGTTGAAATACCATTTTTAGGGGGTAAATCTAGCTCTTCATTGTACCATTATTTAGTGTTTTTATCTGTGTGGCCAGTAAATGATATCCTCAAGATTTTTTTGTTTGCTCTACGAAGGTGCTTTCAAGCCTGAGCTTGCCTTTCCCTGTACCTCCTCCTAGTCCTAATGAAAACACCAAACAGGAAGATGCTGCTTGCCCTGAGTTGTTTATATAGTAGCCCTTCAGCCAGAGAGGAAGTATTTCCATCCTTTTTATATGTCTGTACACTGATTTGCTTAGGCATTCAGGTTTGCTAAGGAGGTCTGTATTTGTCCCTAAACGCAATGGGATTTTTGTATAGATCAGTGACCGTTAATATTGTTAGGCCCCAGTGCTCAGCTACTTTGTTGTTATCCAGGTGATACAAGGCAGTTGAAAGGATGTCTCAAAAGACAGCCATAAATTCCCTTATGTAGAAAAGTCCTTGAGCGGGGTGAATCCTCTATTGGCTCAGGCTAGGTATGCTGGAGTAATTGCTCCACAGGACCAAAAGAAGCTGGTGGAATTCAAAATAGCTCTATGCCTACTCTTGCTTATATTTGGTACTGACTCAGTTCCTGACTAGTGCAAAGCTAGCCCTAAAGGTGCCTATTACCTGGTTCTTTCAGACATGCAAATAAGAGCTTTTTGCAGCTGACAAATCAGTCTATAAACTCTTTCCCTATCATTATAAGACTTAAATATACAGAGTTATATGAGTGAATAAATCTGAAAATATTGGGATTTTTTCTCTGTCTTTTGAGTTACTTCAGTTCTGCAGAGAAATAAATATTCCTGTTTCCAATAAACTTTTTGAGTGGACCAAAATTGATGTGGTGCAACTGCTAACAATTAAAACAGGAACAGCTACAAAAAGCCTTCCACACAGAGGGAGAAATAGTGATCTCATCCATTAAAGGGATTGGCATTGGAAGGCTGTCAGATTTTACATTTTTTTACAGGAGATGATTCCAAATACCACCTTATGGCTTACACTCAGCATCACTGAAATATAGTAAACTGTGGAGTAGAGTAAAGGTCAGCTAGTATGGGTGGGAGAGAAGAGTGTGCATCTCTGACACAAGGTAGTATGTACTCTTGCTATGAGGTGTTTAGAATTGATTTTTTTCAGCTTACTGTAGAACCTTTGCTATTGAGGCTTGGTTTAACATCACGACACTGAATTGTAGTATTGGTCATTTTCTGGTATAACTACATTAGCTAAAGTTTATTGACCAACATTTTGTCCTTGGCTTATCTCCATTATTTCTGAAGCAGGTAATTAACATGATGAATATGGGAAGAGTGCCTGAGCAGACAGACTAGAGACCAAACCACAAGTTGTTTAAAGGCTCTGGATGAAATCCCTGTGGCTGGTTGGCTGCTCCATTGTCAGCAACTTATAAAAGCAAAGAAAGGTGCTTTGATGCTCCAAAGGAAATTTTCTGGATCGGTAATTTTGTAGATCGTAATCACGCACCACTGAAATCTGAATAGCATTTGTTTTGAGGAATGGTATTTACCTTGATTAGGGAGATATAATTTAAGAGTGAGATTAACAAAAACCAGAAAAGAAAGTGGTCTCCAACAAGATGTTTAAGGAGAGTGATATAAAACTAGAAGTATGTTGTATAGAAAAACTGGCCTGTATAGGACCTTGTTGGTAGAAGGTAACAAGAAATTTATTTTTGACATCTACACTTAAAAGGATGCCTGTGCTGTAGTTAAAACAGTTTTTGATGCTATTAGCTGTATAGCAGATTCTGCTGTTGTTTAGGCAGCATCTTTTTTTTTTCTTTTTTTTTTTAATGTGAATTCATTTGAATTCAATGAAGTGTTTTGTTGAACCCAAGATATTTTGAATTAAGTGTTTCAGATCCAACTGGAATTCTTCAGTGAAACATTCAGCTAAAAATTCTTGAGGAGATCTAATTATTAATTCATCTTCTTCTGGAAGACACAGATAATGTGTATAAATGGGAGGGATAAGAAGTAAGTTCTGGAAGAGCTCCAGGAGCAAATCTGGGAGGAAGAAATTGAGAATTGCTGTACAAAGATAGCAAGGTCAGCCTTTAAAAGCCTCAACAGAAAAATAAGGGAGACAGCCTCATTAACATATGTATGTATAGCAAAGATAAAGTAAGGAACCTTCAGTCTAAGAGACCTCTGTGTACAGAGCTTGCTATCCTGCAGACAAAGAATCAGCCATAAATAAAGGTGAACTTTTGTAGTTTGTGGAATGATGAATTTGGCACTTTTTTTGTGTGTTTTTTTTAGAAAGGTATGAGACACACAAACTATAGATCAGTCCTGTTGGTATCCTGTTGCCAGTAGAGTCAATGAGAAAACTTGTCCAGGGGTTCATAATGATCTTCAAGCCACATCAGCTCTGGAATCTCTTAAGTGCATTTTCTATTCATTTCACTATCAATTTTCCCCTGTACATTAGAGATACATCCAGCTATTCAGTTCCTTCTCTCATAGGCAGGTGATTCTCTTACCAAATGTTCAGAGTACGTATTATGCTCCATAAGTGTCATTCAGTATAGTCATTATGTGGTTCCGTTTGATATAAAGAAACACTTTGCTGCAGAATACCCAACAATATCGGAACTCTTTAGTGACATCCATTTTACACAGAGAAGTCGGGATAATATACCACGCATGAGTTAGATTTTTGCTGTTTGTTAACAGAGATGAGTATCACAGTGGAGATTAGGCGAAGTAGGCGACATTTTCTGCACGTGGCACTTTATTGGCCTGCCCTTGCGGTTGGTTTTGGCTTGTACCTTTCATTTGATTATCCTTCATAGGGGAGCCATATTTTCCTCTTCTCCATTACCATGTTGTCATTTTTAAGAACATACTTTATGTACATGTTAAATTTTATACATGTACATGGAGTTAGTTACCTGGAATTGTTTCAGTGTTTGCAAGGTGGTTTGGAGTCTGAATAATGTATATATTTTCCTGTTGTAGCTTGTATTGTCTTTAATATTTTCAGCAGGAGTTGGTGAGGGACATTCTCCTTTTCTATTTATGGTCTTTTTTAACCTTTTTCCAAAAGAAGTAAAGGCAAAACTCGCACATGGAACAGGAAACTTTGAGTGCTACTTGGAATCAACTTAGGGGCCGCTGCAGCAGGGAATACGATTTTCTCCCTACCACACTGACAAGGATTTTGAACTGCAGAATCTCTGATGCTGGCGGAACCCGCTGGAAGTGAGGGCTGTGTGATGCATCTCTCTGATCCCTTTGTATTCATGACTTCATTGGTGTCTAAAGTGCAATAGAGATATGCATCCATATCAGTCAGTGAGCTTATCTGTAAGAAACTTGTTGCTTACTTGGGTGTTACCAGAAGAGTGCTGACTGTTTCTTTCCACAGTCTTGATGGATCCCGAGATATGGGGAGGAACTTGTTGAGTTTTATGGGAAGTGTAGTAGTCTTTCCAGTGGGGCAGGAATCTGAAGGGCTGTTTCCTTGGCTGGCTGTGGTGCAAGCTTGGGTGTTACTAATGCTTAGAGTTACTCCTCGTGGATGTAAAAAGAAGAGTAATTATTTGCTGAGATAATGGGTATGAAAGAATAAGATAAAAATGGAAGAAATGAAAAGAGATGCAGACAAATATGTGTGACTCAGACATTGTTATGGTTCTAAATATATTTCTATTAATGCAAAAAGGTATCATTCTATACACTTGTATACACACAGTGCCACTGAAAGAAAATAATTTTAGTATGGAGAGTACTCACCAGATAATTCAGAACCTTTTGAAGAAGAATGGCATGGAAACAAATCCCTGCTCTTATGGAAAAGACCCTTTGATCCTCTGGCCTTCATTTTATGCTGCGATAAACTGGCAGAACTCCTCTGAGGCCATTTGTATTCATACAGAGCAGACAGGACCCTGGTATTTACAGTCTTAGCTGAAAGAATACGGAGCCAAATCAATTCCTGATTTAACTTTACTGAATATATAGCTATGTATATGACCCATTATCATGATGGGAAAATACTTGAATGCAGAGCCAATGCAAATGAAATGTAAAAACCATGTCATTAACTGTTCAGTTACTAATTTTACAGAGGTCATTTTGGAGTTTCTGTAGTGGTACGTGCTTAGAACATTGCTTTTTGCTTTAACAAAAATCTCACATACATTTTCAAGTCCTGTTCAAATCATGAAACTTGATTATATACATAACTACTAAAGATTCCCACCTCCTTTAAAGCTTTTTTTTCCCCCCCTCTGCATCTTGGCAAGGTTTGGAAGTGGACTTTGCTTTATCTTGCAATTGTTTTAAAAAGATCTGACATCCTTTGTAAAAACATATACTTTCTTAAAAAGGTGGACTCTCTCAGTGGTGCGACACTAAATGCAGAAATGAAAATTACGTCCAAATGCCTAGTTATTCAGAGACTTCGTGGACGCCACGGTGTGGCTAAACAGCCACTTGGCATCAAAGTGTCTGCTTGGGTAGCAGGCTGATTTGTATCCTGTTGTCCTCTACCTTCAGTTTTACTTGGGAGTCTAAGCGGTAGCTTGGTCCTACCTGGGTACGAATTCTTACAGCCCTGCAAAGGGACTGCAAGAGAATTCAGTTACGTTGACCAAAGATGCTGAACCAGCAGTCTTCTGCTGGGGCTCCATGCACGCTCCAGCCTGCTGAATAATTTAGCTGAGTGTGGCTGTTCACCTCTGTTCAGCGGAGATGTGTGTTACAATCATCGTGGATGTGATACTCCTGAAGACAAGTGATGGAAAAGTGATGACTGACAAGGGTCGGGGCAGAGATGCATTAGAACCCGTTCACCTTCTGGGGCTGTGCTGAGCAGGTGGCTTGCTACCCTCCTTCACAGGCTGCCGTTCAGCCTCGGTGTCTTCAAGCCACCCAGTCAAGTGAGGAAAGCCGTGATGAAGGTTCTTGCTGGCCTCAGGAGGCCAGCTCCCTGCGCTGCAGAGTCGAGTGCTCGTGATAGTGAAGGGCATTCCCCCCGCGGCGTGCTTTCTTGTGGCGAGGCGTCAGTTGGCACAGGTGGGCGTGAGGGGACACGTGTGTCCCGGGCTCCTCTTGGAGGGATGCGCCCTCTTGCTGAAAGGCGCCTGCCTTCGCCGGTCTCGGGCACATGCAGTTCTGCCAGGTGTTAAATGTCTGCCCATCCCTTGGGAAAACAAGCCAGACGGTTTTCTCTGAAATGGTACGAAGTTGTATAACATCTCAAAAGATGATGAGTTTGGTAAATTTGTGATTGCTGGCTGTTGGAGGTGACACCTGGTGTTTTGCTGGCAAGGTACTGTAAGCCAGCGTTGCAGGTGTACGAGCTGTGAAATGCCACAGAGTTAGACTGGAGGTAGTTTTAGTGCTTGTTTATGACAAGTTTGCAAGAAGAAAAGCAAGTGTTAAAAGGTACTGTCATTTTTATAGACAGGCTACTTTATTTGCAATTGCAGTGCCCCACAGTTAAAATGGAAATCAATTTTAATGCCTTATGAAAATGCAGAAATATTTGTCTCATTTACAGCACTTCCAAAAAGGACAGATAATAAAATTCCCCTGATTAACGATCTATAATTTTATGTGCTCTGTGGTGTCTTGTTCAGTACATCTATCTGCATAAACGTTTCAAAATAAGCAAAGATAGATCTGAACAAAAATCCCTAAATCTAACTTCACACTGAATTTCAGGTTGTGGAAGCTCTCTCTCTATATTGAAATCCCTCTTTGCTCTTCCCAAACTTTGGGGAAGTAGATACTCTACTTAAAAAATCTCTAACCAAACATTTCTCGAGCAACCACTTAGTACCTGTCTGGACTACAAAAAACAAAGCAGTCAGGGACCTGCCTATATAAAAAGAACCTATGGAACATAACAGTTGGGATAACTGCGCTGTATTGGAAGATAATGGATAAAAGGACTCCAAAGATAGTAGAATTACATGGAAAATGATATTTTTCTAGAGAGTGAACCATACTAAAATATTGTTGACTTCTACAATTCTTGAGAACCTTTGATGCCCAACTGAAAAATTAGTGTAATCATTTTGTAATTCATGCGGATTTACAACACAGTTATTACCTCTTGAGCTATTAAAATGGGATTAAAAATTGTGCAGGATTCTTCAGTGTCTTTTGTGGCAGTGCTAACGCTGTAAATTAAGGCTTTAGCCTCATTCTATCATATGTTACAACAGAATTTGTTCTTTGTGGCTGTTGTGGTTGAGGACTCCAGCGGCACTGTTTCGGGAGCACAGGTGTGTACTTGCAGCAAGTGAGCATTAAGTTCAATAAGTTTTCTTGAATCCATGTGGTTTTTTGTCCATATGTGTAAAACCTTGTAATATGCAATGTGATATGCATAATTCTTAGAAAGAGGCAAATGTAATTTATTATGTTGCTTATGCTCCTCAGAATAACTTAGCTAGAGGACAAATTCCACTGATTACTTGGAAGTGGTGATTCTGCCATTTAGATTTGCTGCAGATTGCACATTTGTTCTTAGAGAAATGTTGAAATGCATTTTTTCCTCCTCCTCTTTTCCTTATTTTTGTTTTTGTCTTTTCTATGTCAGATTTGCAATTCGCTTTCCTAAACATGACAAGACGCTGCATTAATCTGATGAGCTGCTTTCCTGCTGGATAAAATTTTAAAGTAAAAAAGATGGAAGGCTGGTGTCTGGGTCAGGAAACATCAAAGCACCATGAGCATTTCATGCACAAGCTTAGCATTTGCAAAGCTTTCAAAAACAAACAATCAGGAAAATACAAATAGTGGTCAGCCTGCTTGCTGAATGAAAATTTCATTCCAAATTGCCTTTGTTTAAGTCAGCTGCTTACACTTCAGCTCCTCTGCCCACCAAGGATTCTGTTAACTACCATATTTCAAAATCCAGACTGTCAAAAATACTGACAGCTCGCACTAGCTGAATAGCATTTCCCACAACAAAATTGTGATCCATTTAAGGCTCTTTGTTTCGGGTTGTGAAACACTTCCTGAATTCCACAGATTTATTTGCCATTCATGGACATTAATAAAGTAAACTGTGCAAAAAATAATGGCCCAGTGGCTATCTTTCCGCTGAGAGCAGGAAGAAGGGGGCTCGTGGGAAGAGAGGTTGGCTGAGCAGCCAAATACTGCCTGTGCTCTGAATGTGATGCTTGATATCTTGCTTTTGATTCTTTTGCAATATTTGTACAAGAATCTGGTTGTCAAAAGAGCTGGCTGGCTAAGACCCTTCCCCACCCCCAAACCCACACGTATGAATGCGCTGACAAACAAGCTATCCAGATTCAGCTGGCTACTATTCCCAGGGTAATATTATTCATTACGGGGCGTGTTTTACAAGGTGCTTGCAACTGAGAGCATTTACTAATTGGCAGGATTAGACTCTGATCACAAATATTCCAATGAGTGTTTATCTGGTACTGCTTGTAATCCTATACTTCCTAAAATTTCATTTTTGAAACATATATTCTTTTGAATACTTTTCACTTGCTGCCCCAGAACCAAGAGATCAAAGTGATCCTTCAAAGCTGATACTGAAAAAACGTAACTGGGTGTGCTCTGAACCAAAGTGATGAAATGAAGAATGAAATAAAATTAAGTAATGTTAAATTTAGGAAAAACAACTTGCTTAAATTCAGATATACTAGACTCTGCAAGTACCAGAAAGGGAAGTTTTTGGAACTGATTTGCTAAGGTCAATTAAAACAAATAAAAAAAAAAAAATACTGGAGAATATGCTATAGGAACAAAATACTGCATCAGCCAGGAGCTGGATTTAATTAACATTTTCCCTCTAAGACTAAGGTACGTGCAAATGAATGGCTGAAGTCTGAAGAGTTTTATTTGTTAAGGTTGTTATCGGCTTGGGATTCCAATTCTGATAATGGAAAAAAGGATGGTTCAGTTTACTGATGCAGGTTCAGTCTGTTTTAGTTCTAGAGCATTTCTTCAAACTCTTGATTTGTACAGAGGCTGGCAACCCATTTATGAAGCATCACTGCCAGCATTTGCAAAAATGAGAAATGATGTATTACTTAAATATTCTGCTTTTCTGAACAGTCTTGTTGCATTAAAGTTGCACAGTAAGATAGGGGAGATGGCTTTTTTTTTTCTGCTCTTAAAAAAGCAGCTTAATTTAGAACTTTGAAGTGGAATGTTGGATCAGAACCACATTAGGGCTTTGAGAAAACCTGTGTCTGTATGTAGATCTGTGGCTCGTGACTTCATGGCTCAGCCTTGATCTCTTTGCCTAAGTAAATGACATCCCATTTGATCTTACTTTGGAATATGTGAAGTTAATTTTTTTTTTCCAGAATCCAAAACTGCTGTCAACTTTATATTGGCAGGGGATGCTGCTTCTACTGTTTTTTCTCCTTGCCTTTATTGGTCTTAACTGCCACACAGTACAGTGATCAATATAGTATAATGTCATATACAGAGAACAGGGTATGGCATTGGTACATTTTTCAACAGGAAAAGGGAACCTTCTCCGTATTGAGAGCTGAAGAGGCCGTTGAAACCCTTTGCTTGGCCGCTTGTCAATTCGAATAGATGTGTATTGAGTTAAGCCTGTATTTTTATGAAGCATTTGTATTACCCAAGTCAGGGAGGTGCTGCTGGTTGAAATAATTCAGAACAAAACTCAATTCAATCAACTTGAGAATAGTCTGTCTTTTGGTCGCTCTAAATTCCTCTTGATACTCCCATCCCACGGTAGCTCTATCAGAATCAACATAGCAAACACACGAACTCTTCACTGCTGTCTCTTGTCGTTGGGGTCTTGTACAATACTGCCAGTTCTCTGGGGCACTTCCAGGGAGCTGCAGCTTACCAAGAGGCTTCCCGGAGGAGAATGTAATTTTTATTTATTTTCTGTTCCGAAACACGCCTCCCTGTAACCCTGCCTCACCCTGTCCTCCCCAAAGGAACGGCTAGGGGAGGATACGAACGCCTAGACTGATTGTCACTTGTTGGTTTAACTGAATGTTCAATTTTGCTTTTCAGCTCACCTTCCCTAACCTTTCTTTTCTGGGTGGAATTTTACTTCTGGTGCCAAGCACTGAGGAAACAAAAATGTGTGTTTCTTCAAACCGCCCCCATCTTATTAACACTCAGAAAGATGTTTGCTGATATATTCAATAGGAGAGGAAACTGATTGCTGCCTCCCAGTAAAGTTTCTCTGTTTTAAATGTTAATTGTTTTAAGCACTCTGGAGTTTTCTGTGACCTCTAGGTCATTTTTTTTAATGATGGTTGATACAATCTCTCAGAAGGAGGAGAGGAAAAAAGTACTTTGCTGGCGTAGTTTCAGGTAACCTCTAAAAGTTCAAGTGGACCAATTACACGTAAAAGAACAACAACTTTTGTAAAGCTTCATTTGAATCCCAGAGGGGAAAAATGATAGAAAATCAATTAACTTTCCACATGAAAAAATAGCTCATATTGCTAAGCTTTCCTTGCATAGTTTCTTGATTATGTTTGGAAGCAAATTGCCTTGATTATACCTTCGACGGGAAGGAAAGCCTTTTAATTAATTTAATACATGCTATAGCAGTGCTAAATTGTATCATGGAACAATTAAGTGGGCCTACACCGATATTTTTGCCCTGTTGAAAATGGATACTGCTCACTTAGTGAGTCATGCTCTTGCTGGGTTGACGCAATTATCTGTTCGTTGCAGAGCATGTGACATAAAAGCTATTAGGGCCTTTTATACAGAAGAGAGGCTAAATGACGTAAACAGCCACTTTTGGTGAAGAGTCTGAAATGTCTCCTCTGGTCAAAAATTTGGAGAAATCTGAGCTCAGCTTCAGAGCCTGTACCCACACTGGGGACAGAACCAGCCCCTCCTTCAGGAATATTCAGACTTTGGGTCTATTTTCTGCCCTGGACTGAAATGAAGAGTGTAAGCGATTCTCTGTTTGTCTGTACTGATGGATGATCCTCAAACTCTCGTGCAGCTATGAACTATTGATAGCAAATTTGTAGTAGCATCTACACTAGCTGCTGCACTAGCTGCTTCTTAAACCAATTTTTGCCTCAAGCTCTTAGGCGAAAACTATTACATTTGTTGTGTTTGCTGAGAATAGGATTTTTAAATGATGCTTTTAATTCAGATGTTCTAAATATAACAAGAAACAACACATCCTTTGTTTTCCAAGTAATGTGTGTTCTTGTACCATTAATGACGTTACATTATATTGTTGAAAGAAAATAATATTAAGAATCTTCTTGATTTGTCTCTGTTGATAATGTGCATTTTCTTTTCTTGCTAAACTAGTAAACTGGGTCTCCCTGTTGGATCTTGCCTGTTGGGAATGTGTTCACCTGCACCGTGCTTTTCATACTGAGATCTGCTGGGTCTTTCCTGGTGAGTTGTAGAATCAAATATCCAAGAGCTGAATAATAAAGGAAAGAGTCCACCACCAGAGAATCTCTCTTATGAATTCACTCACAGCTGTCTAAACTCAGATAAAATATTATCACACATTTTTCTAATATCCCAAGGCCATAAACAATGAAAAATAAAAATCTGTACAAGTAAGGAACAATGCTCTCATTGCATGCTCTCTGTTCTTTCTGATTTCTTACAGAAGGGTGAACTGGTGAGGGATTTGTTTATAAAAGGAAGCTAGTAACTATGGTTAGGGAAAGGAGAGCAAGCTTTCTTGCAGCAGCATGAAGGCGAATCTGTGCTAGAAATGAATTTCAGAGGTGCAGAATCGTGGCCGTGAGTGCTGTGCCACAGGACTGGCATGTTCTGAGCTAGTGCGTTCTGCATTATTTAGAGATTTAATTTAATTAGAAATCTTAGATTTAATAACTAGCATTTTGAATTGTGACAGAATTGGGCTGGAAAACAGCAGTATGCAAGGAGCACTGTCAGATGTGCTGTCTAGTCTGGTGTACCAGTAAAAATATTTAGTATTGACCAGGATGGCAAAGCCAGTAACCAGAATGGCTGCATGACATTGCCTGGCATTAGGCAGAGAGGTGCAATTTGCACCATTTTGTTCAGTAAAGATTGACTTTCTCGAGGACAGGTTTCAAATCTGCTTGCGGCTAACTCGGTACCTGTTGTCCCCTCCGTCCGGGCTGGTTGCTGCCAGTCTTTTGGACCAACTGGGGACTGAAGCTTCAGTGACCTTGACTGTGATGATCAGGCTTAATTGACTGAGAGCAGTCAGTAAATGTATCTGAGAAAACAAATGTATTTGTTTTCCACGCTGCTGGTACAAGCACATATTTTCTTTTTGCATCTGTGGCATGAATGGTCCAGTGTAGCCCTCTACCTTCCCATCAATAGGGATTATGCAAAAAAACCCCTTTCTCCTTTTTTGTTGGTTAAATTTGTCTTTCCTGTCATCACAGATGCCATACATTTATGTACTTTTTTAATTCTCCCAAGTGAAAAGTAGCAAAAATATAATATGCATTCACCCTATTGTGTTTTGATTGCATTAAGGTTCTATTTTTAGTGTTTAGCCTTCTTAATCAAGAGGGAAAAAAAAATACAGTCTCATCTTGTTGAAAGGCAAGGATAGATGGTTTGGGAGCTCTGTTAGTGCTGGGATCAGCATCACAGTTAGCCATGACCTAACAGCTCTGAAAGACAGAAGAGCATCTCAAAGATGATTGAAAATGTCACTGATGCATAAAAGCGGTCATGTATGGCTGATCATTTCCACTGTAACTGGAATGTGGTTTCCATTGGGTTACTCTAGCAAAGATCCTGCTTGACAGGTTCAGCAAAAATATTAAAAACAGTATTTTTAGGAAAAAAAAAAAACCTGATCTGTTTCAGTTCTTGAAATTTCCACTTAGGCCTGGGATCATTAATTCCTAACTCAAGTTGTGCCCCATGAGAACAACAGACCAGTAAGAGACTCCCAAGTGTGCTGCCAGCCGGCTAGCTCTCTTACGAGACTAACGGATGATGGGCAGGGTTTAAGGGAAAGCTGACAAAGGGAGAGAAGAAAGGTCACTAACTAAAAAGTTTTTTTTCTCTTGGACAAGACAGATTAAAGGGGCGAGAGCAAATACGTGCTTCAGTTTGGGAACTGGGATTAGAGGATCAGTGCGGGGCTTGCTGAGCATCACGTAAGAGTTCCAAAATGCTGCGGGCACTGTTTCACGGTACCTAAATCCACGATAAAAAAAATATTTTGTTGGGGGGAAATTACTTAGTTATCCTTCATTTTTTTCTTGTTTCTCTAAAATAACACAAAAAGGAGGGTAACCGTATTGAGAGTGTAAAAGCAATTCTCAGTGCAGAGCACATGGTGGCAATGTTGCACCACTCCTGAATGATGTGGTGCGGCACTTACCCAGGCAATACTCATTTACTGAGCAATAAATAGGTAGATGCAGTAGAGTGCTGCTTTACCCAGGGAATATTATACTTGTACATGGTGGAACTGATTGTGTTTTCTATTAAAATAGAGAGTAAGGTATAGGAAAAATACTTTTTTTCCTTTTTTTTTTAAAACGCTCTCGTATTATTTGCATGCATCCTAAGCACTGATACAGTTTAAGTTTTGCAGAAATAATGTAGCTGATATTGGAAAAAGATACGACTAATTAGTTTCATTCCATACAACCAAATACACCTGCCTTAGAGGAGCACTTAGGATAATAAAAACCTCTACCCATCACGCACTCAGAGAAATCAGGAACTGTGAAGGTTTCTCCCTTTCAAAAGGAAGCTTTACTGTTCAAACAAGCTAGCCGTGAACTCACACTTGCAAAAAGATCTCTAGCCTAAACAGAAGCTTCCCTAAATACCTACAAAGAAATGGTGGCATTGCAGAAGAACTTAGCAGGAGAAGTTTTGGGCACACGTAAGGGTGAGTTGCTGGGTCCAGCAGCTGTGGGCGGCTCTCAGCCCGAAAGCCCTCGGAGCCGGTGTGGTTTGGCTGAACCCTTCAGGTGATCACTGCGGCAGAGCAGCCGAGGGTTCACACACCTGTGGCTTTCTTCTCTGTTCAGCCTGGCAGGAGGGCCCTTCAGAGGCAGACCGAGCAGGAGAGGACTTCCATTACAAAGGCAATGCTGACTGCCAGGTATTTCAGGTCTCTGGGGTGGTTGTCTTTCATATTTGTCCTGCTTTTGGTGTGCTCGTGCAGCTCCACTGGCTCAGTACCCAAGCCACGGTCTTCCCTGGTTTTTCCTCTGCCTTTGTCGAGCTCTGTGTCCCGGCAGAAAAACCCTTCTCTGTGCTTCTGTCACGGTTCAGCTGATTTCCATTTCACCAATGCAAAATTAATGAGGTTTTTTTTTTTTCCTTCTGCTTTTCAGCCTCTTAGGCCTAGACATGTTATCAGCCCCTGTCGGGTTATTCCGATCATCCTTAGCTCTAAGAATCTGGATTCAGCTCTAGATCTGGGGGGCAGGAGCAGTGCACACAGCAGGTATCCCCAAACTATCCTCCGCAGCACTGCCTTGCTGTCCGAGTGGGAGAGGCCTAGGGGAAGAGCAAAGCTGCAAGGGCTCAAGATGCCTTCTTACAACGCAAGAAGGAAAATGCAGGGTTTTTTCAGCTAACAAGCAATACCGTGCTGTCTTTGTTTCCTTCTCCCTGTTCTACCAGACACAAATGTAAACTAAAATGAAAAAAAACCCAAATCCCAAAGCGTGAGAGCAAGCACTCCAAGTAAGCCACGCTCAACCAACTGCTTAGATTCATGCTTGGGAGATGAGTACTTTCAAATGGGTTGATTTTTGCGAGCAACACATACCCACAAAGGCCAGCAAAAAATAAATATTAGGAATTAAGCAAGTATTTGGATCATGTTGCTGGTAAGGTTACTGTAAATAAAAGCTGGCTAAAACCACTGAAAATGTGTTGAAGTAATTGATACAGCAATAGCGGGGAAATTAAGTGGTTTTTTTTTCAATGACTAAAGTCCTTTTGAGGTATACATTTCCAGGATGAAGATCAAGAGCCCTACAATTCCACATCATCTTTATTGATTCACAGGAGGCATAGCTTAAGTGGTAGTGGAAAAAATTGGAATGGAAATTTGCCAACAAGTGTTAATCAGGAGTTTGGTATCTCGGTAGTTCCTACCTCTCCCTGCGTCCAACAACCAAGACTGAGGCCTTAAACAATGTATTGAGGGAGGAAACATAAATGCCATACAATTCTTTTGTAGGTGCGTAACATAACCCCTGTGTTATGATCATTATTTCTACCATCAGTAATTTTTAACAAGAGAAATGAATAAGAAGAAGTGGCCATGGTGATAAATTGTCTTGAAATGAGTCATCCTTGAGTGGTTCAGCTGGAACTACAGAGATCCCGCTTCAGTCCCTGCACACGAGCCGGCAGACCTGCTGCCTGTGCCGCTGTCTCCCCGGGGCGGACTGACGCAGTTACTCATCTTCCAGTCCTATCACCCACCCTACGAGCAGCCTCTCTGCGCGGCTGGTGAAGCTCCTTCCACCTTCCCATCGTCCCTGCCTCAGGAATGCTATGATAGCTCCCGCACCCCTTCAGCCAGTGCTTTTCGTCTTTCATTTCTCCCTATTCAGCTTCTGCCAAGTCCCCACTTGCCCGACACCTCTGACAACAGTCCGTCAGGTTTGTACTGCTTTGTGTGATTTCCTGCACTCTTTGCTTTACAGGCTGGAGATTAACAATCTGGATGAATTTCAGTAGGAGCCCTTGGCCCGGCTGCCTACAGTCACAAGGCAAAGAAGTGCACCACCCTGTATGCCTAAGCGATTTGGCTTACCTGTTTTTTTTTTAAACCTGAGCTTGAACTGACAAGAAACAAACTCAGACACTGCTAGTAAGAAAATGATGAATCCCTTTTGTAAAAATTATCATCTGTGAAGTGCAGAGAAATAGCTAAGCTAAAAGTTTGTAATTTAGAAAGAAGGACATTAAGAAGATCCATTCCAAAACAATTACACATCTTATAAAAAATTCTTGCTGGCTTTTGCTTATTTTCTCCCCTCACACATAAGTAAAATATTAGTTCCCTAGCCTCAAAAAAGTGCTAAAACCCCAAACATTTATCAGTTGCTCTATTATTGCTTAGGATAAAAAGTAATGCTTTTGGCACTTTGTGTTAATGGCGTGATGATCTTCTGCAGCATCTTCGGCCAATCTTTTTTAAAGGACCGTACAAGTCTCATTTTCGCAGTTGAGGCATTAAGTCCCCAGGATGCCCAGGAAGGCCTCCTTGGTGTGCAGATTTATTTCCACTGAGCAGCTAGAAGTATTTCGGTGAGGGAAAGGTACTGAAGAGAAATGCAGTAGCTATAAATAGTAAAGGCAGATGCTGTAGAGTACTGACTGAGGGCTAGAATGTTACAGAAATTGTGAGATTCAACTCTCATCACTAGTTCACAGTAGATGGACCTTTACTCTCCTACCCTGATAATATTTTACTTGGTCAAGGTTTGATGCTAACAAACAACAAAATCCATAACACATCATATATTTTCTCTTCTGCGGGAACGGCACATGGAAAAAGTGTGAACTTCACATACAGGTGCGGAATTAACAATCCTGTTTTCATGAAGTACATAGGAAGGTTTTATTGAGTGGGTTTCAGATGTAATATAAGCTCTTTCAGAGGCAGAGGGTGAGATCACCGATTCACTTCTGCAAGCATGGATGGAATAAAACACCAGTAGTTCAGACAGGACCATGGAGATGCAATTGCCCAGCCTGCCTCACAACTAAAACCAGTTTGTCCCCGTACGAAGTGACACAGGCTAGAAAATGGCTAGTGGAGGCAATGGCTCTGCTCACCTGAGTATCTTTCTCTTTATTCTTCTCTACTACCTTGTGATCACTGGGCAATCTGTTTCGTAGCAAACACCATTTGAGGTTGCATTGTCTTTGGGTCACTCCCTTTTCATGCTTTGTTAGTTTTCAGTGGAAGCTCCTTGCTTTGGGTGGTCTGGGCATCTGCAGCAGTAGAAGAGAGCTCCTGCAAGATGCTTAAAATATATGCCAACATTTTCCATGCTATTCTGTGACAGATGTTTTGTCCAGTCGTGTTAATCTATCGCCTTGAAAATTAGTTCCTATTAAAGAAAATGCAGACCTCATTTCCCACCCCTTTTCCTTACTTCAAGTATCTGTTCTGTTGCTTTATTGAGGTCAGAGTAGTGGACCAGCAGTAGCGTGCATTAATTTTTAACCCTTCCATAAAGGTATTATCTTTCTGTTCCCAGTCATATGATATTTTCCAAATTGAAAATTTATTAAAAATTCTTACTACTCAGCTTGTGACTCAGTCTATTGAGTTTCTTGCAGTTCTGGGATGAAGTGTATCTGGTTCACTTTACTGAGATCACTGGGGGTTTGCTTCTTCCCTAGAAGCCGTTATTCTACTTTTGAGTTCCTAGATTCCATTAGCAATCATGCTTTTGCCCTCATGTTCAACATTGTTGTTGCTACTGAAAAACAAAGATTGGGTAGAGTGTTTTTGATCTCCCTGCCATACTTCTTGCTCACTGCATGATGATCCTATTTCGTCTTTTATTAATATCTGTGATACAAAAAGGATGTGTCTGCTAATGAAATTTACTGGTGGCAATGCTGGGAAGTGCTTTCAATATAGAAAAGGGCCAGAACACCACTCGGGGGCAATGGTTTCCCTTGAGAATAGAAGCAACGTGAATTAGATGAAATTCAGTAATATAAAGTGAAAGGAAATTCACGTGAGGGGGGATTTGCCAATAACCAGCCCTCCTGGGAACTCACCAAACTTCCAATAAGAAGAGAGGGAAGGGGACTTCGATGTTGCCAATGTAACAGAAATTCAGCCCAGCTTCAAGTCCAGTCTTCTATCCTGGCCCTTTAAAATGTAGGCTTCCTTAGCAAATGCCGTCTTGGGCAATAACAAGGAATTAATGTATTTTTTCCCCTATGATATGATAAAAGCATGTATCTGTTCATTTAGTTTATTAATGGCTCATTGGTGTCTTTTTTGCTGTTTCAGACATTTGAAGGACAGAGGGAAAGAGAAGTCTGTTGTCTAAGTTTTTGTTTTCTTTAAATGTTACCCCTGAAGGTGCATGTATTTGCTTGAAAATAATTGCAAATGTCACAACTCTGATTTCAGCTGATGTGTCACCTGAGTTTCAGGGATAAGGGCACTTAAGTTGCTAGTAAACTCCAGCCTAGAAATACTCTGGCCTTTTCAGTTCCTAAAACATATTTCATAAGCAGCATTTCCCTTCTAGCCTGCAGCAACCAGATTTGACATTTATATATTGCCCCACACGTACATCATATAATGTTGCCAGATCCTTTATGATTAACTGTTGTAATTGACTTCTGAGATAAAAAGAAATTTATGTGGGAGAATCCACAGAATAAAACAAAGTTTCAATTTTATTCCGATGTTGAACTAAGAAAAGGAGGAAATAGATCTTTCCGGAGGACAGCCATTCCTTCAGGACAGCAAGCATAAGAAAAGCCACTGCATCAATACTGGTAAGAAGCAAGGGCATGCCAAATTTATCCCACACCTAGGCAGTGTACCAGATCAATGTATCAGAGAGAATGCAGGAAAATACAGAACAGACATAGAATCATACAATCATAGAACTGGCTAGATTGGAAAAGACCTGTAAGATCATCGAGTCCAATCGTCAACCTAGCACTGACAAGTCCCCCACTAAACCATGTCCCTAAGCACTACATCTACACTGCTGTTAAAAACATCCAGGGATGGGGCCTCCACCACTGCCCTGGGCAACCCGTTAAACATGAAGGAAGTCAGAGCAGATACGTAGCGTTCTCCAACTTTGCAGCAAGCCTTCTGCCCTCAGGAAGGACTGACTCGCACTTCTTTTTTTGGACTAAACTTTCGCCACTCAGGTATTAAGCTTGCTGGTATTGTTCCATGCCGCATCTGTCTAAATACACCTGCCTTGCATCTGGATGTATTCCTGCTGTTGTTAAAAGACTCTAAAATATACACTGGATGTGAACACCACCAAACTTGCACCTGAAATTGCAAAGCAGGGGGTCTCACATGACACTCTTTTACTGCCTGATGCGTTGAGAGGGGTTTTGTTACTGTTACTAGGGAAATTCCACAATTAAAGCATTGAGCACCACTCCTAGCAAGCATTTATAATTTGCTTTGAAACCACCTGAGCACCTCTGAGCTCACAACTGCAGGTTTCTGCAAGAGCTATATTCATTCAACAACATTTTTGTGTGAATTCAACAATATGGGAGACAGCAACAGCAACCTTCAAGCAGCGGTGTAAGTGTAACGCACAAGATGTCAGACAGCAGAGTAGTCATTTGAACGTTAGGAATATTTCAGATCTCATTGCAACTATGATGAGAAGAAAAGGCTTTTGTTGGTGTCCTGAAGGCTTTACATCTTTGCTTGCAGCTCTTGCCTTTTACCGCTGTGTGCCTGGATAAAAGACTGTCAGGATGAATATAATTTTCCATTTGCTTGATGATGAAAGGGTGTCAAATTAGTTCGACTGACAGGAAAAAGGCTTTAGTTGATTTATTTTTCCCATTGGAAGACGGTGTGATTCGAGAAAATTTATCTTCCCGATGAGGACAAACGGTGAGATCCCACAACTCCAGAGGGACGATGAGTGGTGCTGGGGTAATTTGTATCCAGGGAGCGGTGCACGGTGCCTCTTGTTTGAAGAGCCAAGGAAGTCTATCTAACCTTCCTCACTGCATATATTAAGAGCTCCTCCTTTTGTTCCATATCTCAGCAACCGATCACAAGGAATGACAGACACTGCGCAAACCCCCAGCTAGTTAGTTTTTCACTACAGAGCCGAACTTCAGCAAAGGGAAATAAATAAAAATACTTCAAGACCTAAAGAAACCTGTTGTTCTTGTGTTAATAAAAGAAAATTGAACAAAGGGAGGAATAAGACAGAGAAGATTAAGTGACTCCTTATCTCACAGCGCAGTGACATTTTCTTATCCTTCTTAGAATTCGTGGCCAGCTCTAGGAGTTGTGTTAGTAAACTCATATATTAAAATTCAAAATATGTGCTGAACTTTAAAATATTTCCCCTAATGCCCATTAGATTGAAAAGAAGTCTTCATTATTTCTCTATTTGTGAATGGCTTCCTTCTGTCAACGCTATTTTGTGAGTCACCAGCAGCTGATGCATTGCTTTACCTTTATTTAGAGTGGTTAGAAACAGAGAGCGATACATACTATGAAGTAAGTAGTAATTTATGACAAGGTGTGCAGTATGCAAAATGTCATATAGTTTGCAGAGATTAATGCATGAGCCAAGTGCAAATACATTAACTTAACCGACTATCTGGAAAGCGCTTAATGAAAGAGGGAAATGAATGCAGCATAGGAAGAAAGAGGCATTTTAGTGACAGAAAACTGTATAGAGCATATGTATTAAATATAGGGACCTCTGTGAACTAACAGCTCATCTCTGAGTTCAAGTACACAGATACTTGTTTCTGGTGGGGACGGTCCTATAATTCGGAGTGGGCCAGTTATGCCTGATAATCAAAAACCGAGTTTGGCAAATCTTAGTCTGTTCCAGCATGTCACACATCAAGGTATAGCATTTCAAACCGAGTTTCTACAACATTTTGAAGCAAATACCATGTCTCATTCTGCTAAGTCCCATTTCTGCAATACAGATTAGTAGAAAAGATAAAGACAACTCGGTGTCTTCAAGTGTCTGCATTTCTAATGAATTGCTGCATGTTGAGATCTTCGGGAAAGGTCTGCCTATACCTTCAGGCACACATACAAAACCATGACTGCAAATCTTTTGAATATGTATCTCTGGTCCATCCTGAAGTCAGCTTCAGCAGACTCTGGGTTTCTTAGTTACACTCTGTAACTGGTGTATTTTCTGTGATAACACCAGAATTTACACTGTAAAGCTTCTGACCTTCAAGTCAGGCATTTTCCCTGAAGTCTTCTGTGTCGACACTACTTGCCTTACTATTTCCCGTGACAGGCACATGCTAATTTCAGCCTTTACAGACACCAGTAAGCTTAGGCTTAACGAGGACCTTCAGAATCTCAAGAAAATCACCATCAGAAACGCAGATCTGCCATCTTACTCTCTCTTCCTATAGTGCCCAACTCTGTTTTCGCCCCAGTACTTCTGCCCTCCAGTGCTACTACATCTTGTTAGGCTACAGTAGAAGCCAGTCTCTATTTCAGTAACTTTTCACCATTGCAGGCCCACGACACCCAGACTTTTATGTGAAAGCAGCAGAGACATGAAAGAAAGGGAGCTTGAAGAGACGGGTTTAGAGAGAAGCATCCATTCTGGTTGATGCCCTTCCTCTGTCCTAGAAGCTGTGGCAGTCCCTCCCCGTGTACCCCATGGGCTCTGCCGCTGTGGTTTCTGAAGCTCAGTACAAATTGCCATAGGTGATAAAGATGACTAGCTATGTATTTACTCCTGCATTGTGGGCTACAGTGTGAAATTTAAGAGCCTCTCAGTATATGGAAAGTCCAACTAGATGATTGAATGGGCCTTTCTAGCACCATGAATCTCTGTCTATAGATATATAACCATTAGTATCCTGTTTTCTGTAGACTGCACCATGAAATTTATGGGACTTTGCAGTCTTCAGAGTTAGCTGCCATTCTGTGAGACAGAACAGATGCTGCCTGCTACACCAAAATGCACAATACCTTGTTCTGAAAGTCTTTGTGGTTCACATTAATCTAAAATAAATGAAATATATTGAAAACATACCCTAACTTCAGGGGCAAGGACAAATATAATGTAAACTTGTTTGACTGACTTCTCTCCATTTGGAATTTGGAGCAGAAATCATAAAAATGTAACCAGAGGATGTCTGTCAGAAATCAAGATTTCCTCCCACGGTATTTTGTCTTTGCTTATAGTTCTATTTCCACAGTTGCTATTTAGAGTGAAATCTTATACTTAGCCATTCAGATACAGTCTCTCTTGGTGGATAATGTTCTCAAAAACCCCTTATGGCAAAGACTGTCACAATGGCTGTGATAATATTAAGACACTGCTAACTTGAATATGTAAAAGTATTACAAGTTAGTAAAATCACTAATACAGTGATCATCCATGTTTCAGGAAAAGACAGTTTTAAACTTTTGTATGCGTAATTTAAAAAAAAAAGACACTAAGGAACAGAAATATTTCCTATTTGAATTCCTGATTTTAGCTGACAATAAATAGAACTGCTGACAACAGGAACTGTTTTTCCATATCACTAGCAGAAGAGTAGGTGTTATATACGGAACAGAAGTGTGTTATAGACTGGAAATTGTACATTTTTAGCAAAACATATATTAGAAACCATTAACTGCAATTATTTATTTCTCAGTCACTAAAAATATGTGTGGTCTGCATTTTAACCAGCTTATTCATAATTTCCCTAAATAGTTTCTTGGTTAATGTGGTAAAAGAAAGAAGATATTCTAGTTCCTTTTTTATCCTTTCAAACCACATGTCTACAGCATGCATTTAATTTTGAAACCACATAGTAAAAATCTTGCTTTGTGTGTGTAGGCATGACTGAAAAATGGTGACAAATAAGAAAAACACGTGCAAAAAGCCACGTCTTCTGCTCTGACTTTGCTTCAGGGACTTAGATGACATTGGCAAGGAACAACAGTAGCTACTACACTGGCTTGCACGTGGATGAAGAAGAACAAAAGTCACCTTGGCTAATGTTAAACAGTGGGTCTGAAGTTTATAACCAGCCCGTTTCTGGGCCCAAGATTCAAGGAAGGCCCTTCAGTGAAAGTCATTTACGGATTTTTTTTTTCTCCCAAGACGAGTTAAAGAATTCCACGTATCCTGCACTCACATCTGTCGCTAAGCTAATATATCTCAAACGTTTGTGTGCATATTAGAGAAAAACATAGGTCATATTCCTCTTAAATACACTCTGAAGGCTACTTTTTGCCTCACTGTTATAAAATTCACTGACTTTTTCTTGACAATGAGTTCTCTCCCGCCTTTTGTTGTGTACCCTGGCCGTTTCGATTGTACCTAATCATAACTTTCAAGTGTTGTTCGAGCCACGAGGGAGAAACTGTACTGACAATAGTGCTAAGCATTGTTTGCTTCTGGCAATCTGGAGAGATTTGTTGGTTCATTTCTTTTCCCCACAGTAACCTCATGATATCCACACTGCCTGATAGTTCTCCAAAGAAAAGCATTAAAAAATACCTACTTTTTAACTTTGACTGGAGCCTGTTTACCTCATTATTTCTCGTCATATCCTTCTCCTTGGAATAACTCTTAAACTGGCTTTAAACTTTTTTCAGTTATTGTTTATACTTAGGATATAGAAGGCTGCTCAAGTAATCTACTCTTGCCCGCACTGGGAAAAAAAGATGAAGTGGATTAAGCCGTATATATTTAATGGATGAAAATCCATAAGCTGTCTTTTATTGATGTATATCTACTGATATTCCCGTTCTTTGTTTCATTTTGTCAAACAAACTTGGCGCACTGAATCCCGTCGCTTTTAATGGTACCGCATGATTACGCTCGCTAGGCTTTTTCTTGAGGTTTGCCTCGAGGACTCTTCCCAAAACGAGACTCGAGGACTCTTCCCAAAACGAGACCTGCTGCCTGCCTGCCAGCGCAGCCCAAAGGGTGCGCCCTGGACGGGGACTCGCTGCCGCCCTGTGCCTGGGCTCTCCCGGCAGCGTGGCCGCAGCCGTGGGTGCCGGGCCCGGCAGGCTGCCGCAGGCGCGGCCCTGGCAGTGGGGAGGGAAGCGGTGAGCCGTGCGTCAGGCCTGCTCGGAAACTGCTGTGCAGCAACAGTGCTCCTGTCTCGAGGGGCAGCGGTTGTAGGCCAGCTGGGGCCGGGCTCTCCTGTGAAGAACACCGTAAACTTAACATTGGGCTGTAGGCAGCGGGGGAGGAGAAGAAAGGAGGGGACTCGAGTTGGGGGGAAGGCCTCAAAAGGAGGAATGGGGACACACTCTGCAGCGTGATGCTTCCAGTCTCTTGCTCCAAACCACTGTGGTGGAACCGCTTGGTCCTCTTGAGGCCTGCAAACCCTCCTGAGGCCGCTGGGGCAAGGTTCGCTGAAGGGACCCCATCCTCTTTTGTTCGCATGGCTTTCAGTTTCTCTAGTGGCTTACAAATACCCAGAGGCCCTATGTTCAGCCTCAGGGGATGGGCTGTCGCCTGTGCTCTCCCTTGGCACACAGGGCTGGGTGATCTCCACGGCGCGCTGAGGGGGCAGAGAGCCGTCCGGATCAAGTAGTCGCTCTCCTAACAAGGCTACAGGGACGTGCAGATGAACCCAGCTAGTCATGAGATCAGTGTCTGTGTTCATGCAGTAGAACAGAGCTTAACAGGTGTGATTTAAAGACCAATTAGGCGTTTCTATTTGGTAAAGTTTTGGAACAGCCTCTGGGTTTGATTATATAGTTACATGGTTTTGGTATCCGTTTCCTTCTTACACATTTTGTGAAATTAGATGTCATTCGTAGAGGTGAGGTTAACGAGCAAAAGTGCTCGTTTTTTTAATCTTCTACTCAGTAAATGTACTGTCATTTTTCCTAATTTAATTGACCAATAAATGATATAGCTGTATTAATTCTGTTAATTTTCCGATGCGTAAACTTGTGATCTCGTGGTGTTCAACTTTGTCTATTATAAACTGAATCAGCATCCACAATAGCATCATTGCACACTAGGCCTGTGTAGTATTTATTCCACAATTTGTGGATCATTTGAATTTTGAGATGTAGTTATCCACCAGTTCTTTGTTTCTTGAGGAATGATAGTGAAAAATACTAAAAGAAAAATTTATTTCATGAACTTTCATTTCAATTATCTCTATTTCGTCTGCTAAGAAAAAGGAAAACTGCTTCAGGTAAATATTTTATTACTTGATTACCCTTCAATTGCCTTAAAATCAATCTTTGAGAAATAACTACATACCTCAGTCTTTTTTGTTTCTGTTCAAATATATCGAGTACCAATATGGTCTGTATTCCTTCCACTTAGCTTCATAACTTTTCTTTCATGTCATTTATCTTAGAGCCAGAAATTGAGCCGTATTCCTTTATTATTTTGAATAGTTCTCAGATTGATTTTGAAGTGATTGAAATATCCTATAAAGCAGCATCCACATAAAAAGGAAATTTTATGAATGACGTTTCCGCTTTTTATTGCCCTTGTTTTTTCTCCCTGTCTCTTAGACTGTCTGCCAATGGCTCTGCTGACATGGCAAAAGGTGCCGACAGATACCCCGTTGTGGAGAGGGCTCGGCATAAATAACCGGGCTGTATGTGAAAGGTCCCTGCTCCTTCTTTCATCACCTGCTTTCTCTTCCAACAAAAAACTGGAGCAAACCATGGGGGATGCTGGGAGTCAAGTTTCTGAAAGACAGTGGAGGTAATAGAGGGAATAATTTTCCACATAGGTGAGGCATAAGGGGTATAGGGAGGTGGGGTGACCTTCCCTACAATCTCCAAATTGCAGAAGGAAAGTCAGAGACACAGGGGAGAAATCTTAATCTCAGAAGATCCCCTGGGAAGGGTATTTCTGTGGTTATCCTGCACAAGTGGGTGGTGAAACATGTCAATACACCACCCTTTTTTTGCCACGGGGTTCCTTCCTCTTTTTGCAGTGAAGCCAGACCTGCAACTAGCCAAAAATCTGCCTCCTTTTAAGGACTCCAAAAATCAAATACAGAGGGTATGCTATTTTCAACAAGTGTTCAAAACATGCAGAAGCACTATGACTGTTGGTAGAAAAATAGATTTCAGAGTCTAATGTGTATCTTTACTGTTATATTTCTCTCCCCTCCCTCCCAAATTGTGCAGAATATTACAAAAACTGCTGCAAAATCTTTCTGATTCAAAAAGGAATCAGACAGTCATGAATAAAGACACAGAGTTTGTGTCAAGTAGGTGTCAGGACAGCTGGTTTCTTATGTATTTTACAATACTTCATAGTACAGTGTTCTTCCATGTAAGGGTGCAAAGGAACTGCCTGTGTCATGGCTCTTGAATGCTGCGATTTTCCGCAGTGTATCACAATTACTGAAGAACTTCTGGCTAAATAATCATCATCAAGACCTTAGAATTTTCCGTTTCATGTCTCCTGTGTGATGGTTTAACTGATAGAACAGACTGCTGTATAAATCATGAATGGAAATGGAAACCACTAAAGTTATGTTCTCACAAAGCTACTGGTGAGGTCAGAAATTTCCCTCTCATTCTTTGCCTTTCCTCTGCAGCTAAGGGCAGCTGTAAGGCATAGCGGTATCAGATTACTATTTCCTTGAACCTCCAAAAATAATTGCTGGAAATCACCAGCAAGTATCTCCACGCAACACTCTACATTGTGCCCTGCCTCTCTATAAGGAAGCCAGGGACTGTATACAAAAAACACTGGGTAAGCGTGCATGTTTATGTCCCTCTCTGTGTTGGCTAGCCTGTCATATGTAATAGTGTTTATCAGACATACTCTTTTGGACGCAGTGATGGGAGGCCTATGTTGAAGAGCCTGTGTGTCACCCACAGACTAGAGTAAAGCTTATTTCAAAAGGAAAAGTGTGACACGGGAGTATACGGCATGGGCTGCGTACACAGCCACACACACCAGTTAAGCCCCAAACCTTCCTTTTGGAAAACGCAGGGTCTTATGCATTAATCACAGTGGAATGAAAGATGTGGCATGGATTTTACTAATCAGAGATGTTTCATTTCTCGAATTATTCAGCGAATGTAACAGACTTCTAGCAAAGATATAGATGCTTAGAAATCTGTGTAATCCAGATTTGTCACTGTACTTTGTGGAATATATGAAAAGAAAAAGAAAAAAAGAAGAAAAAGGAAAGGAAGAGAAAGAAAAAAGAAAAAAAGAAAAGAAAGAAAAAAGAAAAAGAAAAAAAAGAAGAAAAAGGAAAGGAAGAGAAAGAAAAAAGAAAAAAGAAAAGAAAGAAAAAAGAAAAAAGAAAAAAAGGAAAAAAGGAAAAAAGAAAAAAAGAAAAAAGGAAAAGGAAAGAAAAGAGAGAAAAAAGGAAAAGGAAAGGAAAGGATAAAGAAAAGAAAAGAGAAAAAAAGATAAGAAAAGAAAAAAAAAATGAAAAGACAAAGGAAAAGACAGGAAAAGAGTATCTGGCAGCTATTTTTTCAGTCATTATCTCAGATCCAGCTCTAACATCAGAAGAAGGTCACACTCAAAAGAAAACGGGGCTTTATGGGCATGAAGCTGATAATTGGGAGGACTGAAATTCAGTCCTAACCCTTACTGGGAAATAGTTACATACGATATAGTCCAATGAAAGGCACGATGGTGTAAGGATAGATGGGTGCAAAGACTGACAGAGTTGGTGGGTGGGTAGAGCAGATGGAGGGCTGCAGTGAAAAGCATCCCTGGGAGATGGCACTGATGGGTAGGGTTAGTGTGGAAACGCCAAGAGCACAAATAACAAACAGGAGGGTTTCATGGTTTTGTCATCCAGTTTTCGGCTGATATGTTTTTCACTCCCCCCCATCTCACTGTCCAGCCAATGCCATTGGATGGTCCAAAATAAGTATATGAAAATAAGTGCTGGTTAGTATCTCCTGTTCACATGCGGCCCACTGACAAGACTGGGACTGACTTATCATGTCCACAGACTTCTCCAAAATGTTCATCTCCCAGACTCCATACGAGAACAAAACCTATGAGGAGCGGCTGAGGGAACTGGGGTTGTTTAGCCTGGAGAAAAGGAGGCTGAGGGGAGACCTTGTCGCTCTCTA
>JAVKLA010000031.1:25787393-25835242 GCA_034782735.1 Sagittarius serpentarius | reverse complement strand
CTTTTCTTTTCTTTTCTTTTCTTTTCTTTTCTTTTCTTTTCTTTTCTTTTCTTTTCTTTTCTTTTCTTTTCTTTTCCCAAATATTTTCTTTTTGTATTTTTCAAGAGGGTGAGGAAAGGGGAGGACACAAGAAAAGAGATGAGACAGGAGAGAGCAAACTTGACAACAGCCCTATGGTTAGAGGAATTTCCCAGGCTCAGCTCCTCCCTGAAAGCCGGGGGACTCCGAGCTGCCCCCTCCACCCCAGCTGCACCCAGAGTCGGGGCCAGGCACACACCTTTCATGCAGGAGAAAGAGACTCTTGAATGCCTGGCCTGGAGGTAACCCCATGTGCTGTGACAGCCTGGGTCATGAGCTCTGCAATGCACAGGTTTGGTGTATGGTCTTCTCAAGTGCACAGCACAGTAGTAGATAGTTGGAGCAATTTTGGGGAAGAGAAGTGTCATGCCTTTTGAACGTGTTTGTTCCCCAGATAACAGCAGTTAGCTTGTTGAACTTGATCTTTCCCATGGCAAACTTCACTTTTATCTGTTTTTTGGAGCTGAGCTGCTCTATAAGCTCTTAGAGGTCAAATTTGCTGCCTACAAACAGGACTATTTTGTCTGAGCACACAAAGTATTTCCGGCCTTCACACTGACACTCAGACACAGAGGATCTTAGAGGCAGCTTTAGTCTAGCCTGTCGTCCTCTTCTTTTCTCTTTCAAGCTTGTTAATTATTCCTCAGCAAACCAACGGGAGCTATTCTATATTTCTGTGTGTTTCCGCAGAGCTGAAAGATGAACGTTAGTGGTGGCTTCATAAAATTCACGTCAGATTGTTGTTATATTTTATTTGTCAGAGTTGCTTAGCTTGTGACATCCACAGGGCTCAGAATATATTGCAGTCTTCCCTGGGAGTGCAAGAGAGGCATTTGCCAAAATAGAGATCCTATTGTCTCCCCTGCCTGCACAGCCAGCTTCTCTTTGATGCTGAGGGAGATGAAGACACATATCAAAGGGGTGAACTGATGCCCTACAAATTTACAAGGCCTGGGGTCAAAGATCAAAAAGCATCAGAAGGCACCAAGTTGTAAATAAACAAACACTATTGGCCTTGATTTTCAGCATACGCTGAACTGTGTACTCTAGCCTGTGAGAAAGAGTAAGAAAAAAACCAGTCAAATTTGCATTGAAGCTACTACACTGTTTCATAAAACATACACTTGGGTATATGCATATAAAGCATGCATTGCTATACATAGCAAAAACACCTGCCACTAAAACCAGGCAATTTTGAAACATATTCTGGCTTCCGTGACTCCTTATAAAAGTAGAGTTTATTTTTTAATGACAAAAATACATGTTTTTGATGGTAATAACATTTCAATACTTAATGCTACTGAAGGTAAGGGCCTGAAAATGAGGGCGGCAGTAGGAGTTGTCAGGGACGCGTTCCCTCAAAACTAAGGTAACTTGTCCACCCTTGTGGCTGATAATAGGAAGTGTTGATCCAGTGATTTTGCATGCATCTATATTTACATGGTTAGTTAGACCTTTAAAAAGCTTTTTACTGGGACAGTGCCCTGCACTTCTGCATATGTATGTTGAGTACTGAGAAACAGTCTTCCAAAATGCCTTGCCACTTTAGAAATGCACATCATTTGGCCTTCTTGCAAGAGGCATGGTTCCTTCTTGTCATAGTATATTACAAAGTTATGACTTCATTATATTTTGTATCTCTCTTTCCATAAGCCAATTTAATCAGGCACAAAACACAGAAGTCCTTTCCCTTCTGCCTCATTTTATTACACTGCTGTTAGCAGATAGTTTACAGTAGTGTCACTGGTCCTTATTTCTGCTCCATGTCACCTACGTTATTCATGCACTGTGTCTTATTCATTAATGTAAGGCCCTTTGAAGTTTAGAGTGGCTTAGTTTCTCTGTGGACTTCTAATAATCCAAAAAGGAAGAAATTATATGGAGCCTTTGCATGCCTCTCTCCTCCTGAAAAATGGGGGGGAGCATAGGATACACAGAAGGCCCACCAAACTCTGGTTGCTATAAAACTGAAAATTTCATTTCTACAGTCCTCAGGGACAAACTGCAAGGAGTAAATCCCATGACAGTATCCGTTTAATGGTGTGTATTTCAAAAGCTCTAAGACTGAAGTAAGAGAGAGAGAGAGGCACTCGGTGTGTGTGCGAGAGGTGAATGTGGAGAAATGGGAAGGACTTGGTAGCATTAAATTAAATGACAGAAAAGTCCAATATTAACTGCTCTGCAGCAGAGCTATTCAGAAGTTGTATTTCAAAGTTTGAAACTTGGAAATGAATGGCTTACAGGGAAAAATAAGACTGGATAGCAACTTACTGCATATATGTCAACACTGCACAGACAAACTTTATGCAAGATTTGTTCATTTTGTGGGTGGATCAATGTTTTACAGAGACAGGCAGAATTTTGCATAGAGATGGGCCCATAAAATGGACCTTGCAGCCTTTTTAGGTGAGCAGTTTTCCATCAGGCAGTAAGTCTACTCAGGGGATGCTTCAGCCTTACGGACGTAAGCACAACCGATTTCTGCTGCCCTGAGACTGAGAAGCTGGGGGTGGCTAAGAGCTGTGGATGGAGAGCCCTCGGGAGAGCTGGGGGGTCCTTCCCTTCGGCGGCTGCCGCAGCCAGCCTTGGCGACGGGCTGTGGGGCAGCAAGAGCCGCTTCTGCCTGTGCCCCACGCCACCGCCCCAGCCCTCAGGAGAAGCACCAGGCGCTTTGGCTTTCCAAGACTATGACAAGCCAGGTCCTCCTATTTTGCTGCCCTTGCAGGGGGGCTCTGCAGAGAACTGTCGTCTTTGCTACATCCTGAGATTTAGTTACGCAGTTACTAAGATAGAAGGAAATAATTTACAGGTAGGCAAAAAGAAGCAGGAAAAAATATGGGAGTACGACTTCTTTTCCTCTCTAAATTTTAAGAACTAGCTTGGCCAGAAGGACCAGTCATTTTTAACATTGAAGGAATGACACTGTAAGGCTAAAAGGATTTAGAAACGGAGATGGGGGGAAAGGAGAGAAATACATTACTCCAGAGATGTTAAACTATTAGCAAGAAGGATTTTTTTGGGGGTTATTCTAGTCAGAGGGTGTCTCTCTGCCAAATTCAGTACAAGAAATTCTGGTAATTAATCCACAGAGACTCCTATGCATCTAATCAGATTCGAGATACCTGTGTTCTTGGCACAGGTAATGTTTCCTCATTATTTAAGACTGGTATAAGTTGGCATTTAGCTAAAGCTAGCACCTGCACTGAACACGTGAACTTTTGCTTGTCAGTAAACTACCTCAGACTCTTTTGATAAGAGAAGCAGAGAGGAAGATACGAGAAAACACTGGGAGATGCTGAAACCTTTGATCCCACCGGTAAGAGCAGATGGCATTACAGACTGTGTTGTACCCTTTTTCCCCAGAAGCTGCATCCCAAAACAATTGCCAAGCCCCTGCTCTAATCACATAGTTCTCAGGCCACCTCACTGCCCAATGGAAATAAAAAACTGATTTGAACATGGATTATGATGATCATCACTACCCTGCAGTCAGAGCTGTGCCGGCAGCACTGTGGCTATACTAATGTGAGTGGGAAACCGTTCCCTGGTCACGCATTTTGCTATGGGGGGAACGGCACTCCCCCGGGCACAGGGGACTCTGCGGCAGACCCAGGTATGTAATCTGTTCTCTCCAGCAGTCTCTTTAAAAATAGTTCATCCTTTTTCATCCTGTTAAAGATGCAAGGACAAGAGCTGGGATTCATCACACCTCGCTTAAACAATTTAGATGCCTTAAGTTAGGGATAAAACTGTTTTAGGCATCTTGTACAGTCAAGGAAAAAGGAAAATTCTGTCCATCTGTCACCAGTGGAGAAGCATTATTTGTTTTTGTTGAATAAAGAGAAGCTTAATGCATTTATGCTTCCAATCTAGGGACCTTTGTCAGGTGCCTGAGGTTAGAGAGGGTGAAAATGTGTCTACCAGCACTGTGAAAGGTGCTATGATCAGTATAACCTTATAACCTTTGTAAACCTCAAGGTAAATTTTAGGTTATTGGCTTTGCTCTGTAGTGACTCTGTGTGGAAGTACTGGAGGATCAATATTCTTTAAGCAAAGGTTTCCATGTTCAGCAGAAGGCAACTACTGGTGACTGGCAGGACTTTGAATGTGGACCACTTTGTTTTAATTGTGCCAAATAATATCCACTGGAGATTTCTTAGGGAGTAAAGGAGACTCCTGAGCAGTGATTTTGTCCAGTCATCTCACATAAATATTCAAAATAAGAATTTTTAAGGAAATATTCAAGAGTGATGCTTTAAATAATATCTTCACATGATTCACTAACAATAACCCATTCTGGCAAAGTGGAATTGTGACATTAAAAGCACACTGGACTCAGCCAAATAATTTCAATTTATAACAGTCTGAAAATTCTTTGTGCTTTGTAAGGCACTAAAAATAAAATAGAAAACCCCCTAATATCTCCCTATAAGCCTTACAGTCGAAAATAGACTATTGTTGCAAGGCATGTTTAATAATGTCACTAATTCACTCTCAGAAACAGTGCAAAACCCAAAGATTTTCTTTCCTTCAAGCACTAGAATTTGGTGAAGAGTTAAAAAAAAATAAAGGAAAAAAGAAAAAAAGAATATGATATTCCTGTGAATAAATTCCACTTAGGTCATATTCATTTTGGTGGAATTGAGGATGCTTTCATCAGCTATCCAGGATCATCTAATAAAAAAGTTTTTCAAAGCAAAAATATCACTAGTATTATCATCACAAGTATTGGTCCAGTATTCACACCTAAAATGTCTGACATTTTGAACAAACCAATTTATTATTTTCACATGCAAAAGAATTATCTCTTGCTATTAGTGGAAGCAGTAAAAAGATTTATCATAAAAGATTTCTCATAAAAATTAGGTTACCCAGTCTGAGAACCAAAAGCTACCATGTCACCTTGATGCCTGACTGCATGGTGTGAATTATGTGCTAAAAATCATCAGCATGTCCTGGACCAACAACTTGGTCTCAACAAGTCATGAAAGAATGTGTATTCCTGATTGACTGTCAATTCTTGTCTTCACGGGAAAACATTCATCAAGCAGGAGGGCCAGATGAGGGGTTCAGATTAGACATTGCGTGAAAATCACTGCTCTCACGAATCAGAGAAAGTGAACCTCTGGACTTCTGTGATAGGTTTTAAAACAGAGGTGACATAGTCTTACAATATAAAGCTTCTTGTAGTCACAAAAAAGTGCTTTTCTTTCTTGAATGCCAACAGATTTTCAAGCAGAAGCTGCAGTATTTCCAAGTCATTTACATATAAATTAATCCATATTAGACCGTATGCATCACTCACTCCTTCAGAGGAATGATCACCATCCAGTTGGTCTGATCACCTGAGCCAAGCGGATATATAATGTTAATCGTGGTACACACTCCCTACGTATCCATCATAATCATCAGGTTTAAATCATTAGGTAGACACTCCCGTTAATGAGTCTTGTGTTGCAGTTCTGCTGGAGATGGGCCTAAGTAACAAAGTGCAGCGCTGCTGTTCAAATTTCCAGTTATTTCGGAAGATCGGGGGTGATACTTAAATGTGTTGTGTTGGTTCAGACACGCACAGGAACGCCAGGGAAAGCCAGGACCTTGCTGGCCTCCGTTACAGCCTCTGGGTCAAGGCAGCAATGCTGAATGCCCTTCTCACACAACATCAGCCAACCTTCACTGCTTCCACCTTCTTCTTTAGCAACCACTGCCTCTAATTTCTGCTAAAGAAACTGCTCAGTTACTGCCTCGGCACCAGGAATTTAACTTGCCTGGCATACATTTCTTTCTCCGAAGTGGACCTGCTTAGGTTAAGGAGAGAAGGTGTTTTGAGAGACCAGAAATTGCTAGGTACTGGAGCTATGTGCCTGACATTTCCCAAACTCATCCAGCTCCCTCTAGGAGTTACGTGTTGGTTTCTATCACAGAAGACAGTATTTCAGAATTAAAAAACAAACCAACCAACCAAACGAGCCCAGATCAATCTAGACTAATTTGCTGCAGCAGACACCATGTGAAAAATGCATAGAATTAAGGAAGGAGCTTTTCTTTCTTTTTTTCTCTATCTCTGGAGTCAAGTTAAAATGGAATACAGTCATTAAAAGGTTATCTAGTGTAACAGCCTAGCTGGTAAAAGGCAGAATGAGAAGGCTATATTCTTCTGTGAATTGTTTTATGAAGTATCTCATGGCTGACAATCAGTGAACTAAATCCTTCGACAAGGAGAGATTTACAAGGACTTGTCTACAGAGACAAAGTGTTTCTACAGACTTCAGGCAGCCCTGGGACCAGGGATTAGCAGAACTGCACATAAATACAGCTTACAGCTACAGAATGCCACAACTGGGAGCGTTCAGTAGGAAACTGTGTGTAAACATGCCTATGGAAACAGGCTTCACACGCTGATCATCAAACGTGCAAGGTTTTAATAGCTTTATAGACCTTTGTATTGGACTTTGAAAAGGTACTTTCCTTCATTAACCCACACTATGTTATTTATGCCCCTAGAATTTTGCTGTCAGGCATTTTTTTGTTCAAGGCTGTTTTGAAGTCTCCCTCTAGGAAAATCCCAACCTGTGACACTCCTGCTTGGATCAAGGCTGGGTGTTATTCTCCACCTAGCGCTGTCTTCTTAAGGGGCTGCATTTTTTTTTTTTTTTTTTTTTAATTTTTATGAGTGATGAACATTAGAAGATGGATCAGATAGAATCTAAATATCACAAACTGTTAAATACTAAACACTTGAGGAATACTTAATTAAGCAGCAGTACGCAGCAGGCGGTCGGGTTCTGAGCGGCTATCGCATTCCTGGGATGGTACCACACTGGAAGAGCCCTTCTGATTACCTTTATTAACCACCTCAGAGGGGGTAGTAATTAACTACTGCAGAAATTTACTGTCTAAAAAGCACATTGTTATCAATGAAACGAATGCAAATTTTCACAACACTGCACTTAATGGGCATTACTGCCACACACAAAGCAGTACTGGCAAATCATTTCACAGCCCATTTGTGTTCAGGTAATATTGAAGCTAGTAGCTAACACCGATTTTAAGCAGGATTCAGCTGGATAAGTAAATGGAGCAGAGATTGCTGAGACCTGTGCGGTGGTGGTAATCTGTAACTAGCGTCCTTTGATAAATGAAATTGGTGAATCTAAAGTCTGGTCTTCAGAGGCTGTGGCTACATCCACCCCATGAAAACCTGTTCTTATTGCATGACTGTACTTTGACATTAACTGCCCAAACTGCGGCCACTGTGGGTTTGATGTGGCTACGCATACCATTACAGCAAGAAATTCATTCAAGGATCACCACGTCAGGGCAGCATAGTGACTGGGGTCTGGCGTAGTGCAGAAAGTACTGAACTTCCTTTCTGAGCAAGGGAAACTATCAGATCCCAAGAATTAACGGTCACTTTAGTCATCGCATCCTCCATCACGTGATGGGGCTCCTAAAGCCATGTGTTCCACACGGGACAAGGTTCCACATAATTAAATCCTCAGTAGAAGCAGGGAAAGACGCAGGCCAGGGTACCACAGCTGCTGATTAAACGCATCTCTGCATCAAAATCTTAAACTGCCTCTGTCTTCTTTCAGCTGGATGTAGGATCCTTTTCACTTCTTGTCCTAAGCTGCTGGGCATCATACGTCTGTGCGCTTTAAAACAGTTAACTACACGTACCTCAGGGATGATTGCTGGGCAAAGTAATCTCTCCATTTATTTAGTTCTGTCTTTCCAGAAAACACTATTATACCAAGGGATGAACTGTTCCAGCCCCCTGAGCAGCTTCAAGGACCCACCATCTCTTTTAAAATCTTTCTGACAGAAAATATGTCTTTCCTCTTCCCTCAGAGGGGAACAATTGGCCATGCCATCCAGACAGCGCCCAGGGCCAGGGTGGGTTTCCTCACCATAAAAATGACATCACTTTGAAGGCCATTGTCTCGCTGTCCTGGTGGGCCAGAAAGCAGGATTTTTATCCTGTTTGAAAGGGGAGAATTGCAGCTTGCTAGCACTTGCTTCTGAACTCTGGAATGGGCAGAAACAACAAATGTAATGTCATGACACTGGTACACTTAAAAAAGGAATTTGAGAAAGGATGTTGTGAAACATGCTGAGCCCTGTGCTGTTTGAGTCAAAATTACCGAAACATCCGGCTTTACTTGATGGGTTAGAAAAATTCTCATATAATTACTTAAAATTATCTGATATGTTCCTGAAATAGTCTTTTTCTAACTGCTGTAGTGAAATGACAATGGAAGGAAATGGTGCACGTTTGTATTACGACCATTTCAAACCAGTGCCGATCACCTCTTTGTGTCATACTTCACCAGCTTGTATTTCTTATATGTCAAGTTAGCAAAATACTCTAGTATCCTTCAGGATTATAAGCATTACATCAGAAAAAGATATTATTATTTAATAATTCATTTACTACATTAGTTATTGAATAAATCAGTGTTACTATTGATACTTGCTATTTCATACATGCTATGCTTCCTAAGGATTTAACATCGACTCATTTATGCAGGTGAAAAAGACAAAAAGGAAAGAGAGTAACTTGGGAATGGGGAGACATTTTTTTAAACATGTTTTTAAATTATACCGCTATTTTTCAGCACCTGCCTTTGGCAGCCTTTTGTCCCTCAGCACAATTGCTAGTGAAGGCATTATTATTATTGCATATGTGATGAGGATGTAGGATACTCTTTAAAAGGCTTTCTTTAAAAGAAATAAAATCTGTAAGCACTCTCATTTCCAACAGCACTGTAGAAACATTTAACAGAAAGAAAGCAACAAAAATCTAGGGACCAGAGTATGAAAAAACAGGAGTTCAAGTTCATACTCATTCTCATTAAACAGTTTCATTTTTGCTTCCTGTACTATTTGTTTCCCTTATTATGAAGAAAAAGTTTCGAGTCCCTGAAAGGGGACAGGGTAGGTGATCCAGCACTCAAAAGTGATTATAAAGAGACTGATAGTAAAAGTAGCAGTGGATAACTTGACTCACACTGAGTTACTACTGGAAGTACTGCAGCACCGTTTTGCCTGATGCACAGACAGATTTTTTTCTTCAGTTCCCAGATTCCTGCAAGTATGTTGTTGTCTTTAGCAAAAAATTTTTCAAATAATGATAGCAATTAACAATGAAAACATACGTTATGGGACACATGCAGTCTGCTCAAGACATGAGCACACACAATCCTGCTTTCTCTTGATACTATGGAAATATCTTTACACTAGAAGATAGCATTTAAAGACTCCATATATTCTTTTTGTTTTGGACTTGAAATAAGAACTTTGTATTGACAGAGTGAAGTTGTCAAAGTATGTAAGGCTGAGGCTTAATGGCATTTCCAAAAATGAACTCTCAATATTTAAGCCTCACTGAGCACCAGGGGAACATAAGCGTCCTGGAGCTTTGTACTCAGGCCAACAACCAAGGGCCAAAGTGAGACGAGGTGGCATTGACGTGCCTCAAGCCCAAGGCTGTGGTCCTTGCTCCCTGCTCCTTACAGTGATGAAGTTTGCAGGAACACGAGCAGTTTGCAGGAGCATTTCCCAGGAGAACTGTCTCCGCTGCAGGGGTAATCTGCCGCTTTCCCCTTCTCAGCCTGGGGAGGACCAAGCCTGTGAGCAGAGCGTGCGGAGCACCGTGCTGCTCTCACTGCATGAAGTGCTGGGACCTGAACTATGGGCCCTAAACCAAAGTTGGCCTCTCAATGAATCTCACAACCCAACAATATATCTAACATGCATAGTATTAATCCCCTTTACAGTGTACTACTGATCTATTTTAGTATGAATATATATATATTTTGATGCTAATCTATAAAGCTTTGTTATAACGCTTATTGTGTAACGCTGGCCAGCAGAATAGTCTTTTTCTGTTTAGAGGTATATCACAAGACAGTGAAACCAGACTTTCAGCCTTGTGTCTTTCTTTATTTAGAGGCATGTGAAACCAAACATTCGGCAAAATCCAGATAGATAGGGAAACTCCCCTGGATTCTTCCTTAGACCCTGGCCAGGCTTTGGGCGGAATCCAATAGGGAGACTAACACCAGATGTTCTGCACCTGAAGTTTCAAAATATGTTTATTCAACCGTATAAAAGCTGGACTCTCTTGCAGCGGCTTTGGACGCCTCACCTACGAGTGGACGCACTGCGCAGGACTTCCCAATGGCCGGGACCGGCTCTCCAAACCCTCGCTGCGACCGGGGCTCCCCAGCGACTGCGGAGCTGGATGATGGTAAAGTATTAGGGCAATTGGTGATGTCTCTCTCTTAATCGCTATGATCTTTCCCATGTAGTAATGGTTAGATGCATTACCTGGTATTCCTCTTATTGCTTATTTTCTGTATTCTTATTGCTTATTTCCTATATTATTGGGTTCTTAACAGTAAAATAAACCTATTCCTTCCACTCTGGTGTCTGAGTTTAATTAATACCCTCGACCAGCAAAGCACTGCACTGCCTGAGCCCTTCCTGCCGCCTTCCGATACCCTTACGTGAGTGCAGCACTGGAGACCGAAGTAAACCGCAAAAGCCACTGTCTAAAACCAAACAAGCCTGTAGCTTGAAATGAAAAGCACGACTTGGGTGACACAATCTGGCATTTGCAGGCTGGTTGACGAGGGACTGGGGGTGAGTACTGAAACACAGACGTCTCAGAGAAGTGGCAAAATCTTTTCAGTCCTGAGGTATAACATCACCAAGTGATAGAAAGCCTTTAATAGAACAGCATAGTGAAGACTGTTCTAATTCTGTTTTATTGCTTATACCAACTGGTGTTAGGACATGTAAGAAGTGAGAACTTCTCTGCTTATGCTATTAAAAAGATGCTAGAAAAATTTAAGGCTGGTAGTTCTTGAAACAGATCTTTCATACCGGGCACAAAGCACCAACGCATCTTTCTTCAAGACTTAAAGATTTTAGATTCCCTTTAAAATCAGGAATTTAACAGGAAAATCCCCCTTCATGCTACAGTAAATTGGTTTACTCACAGTAGGTATTTAAATTTTTAACATGTTTGTACTACGAACCCACACTCTTATCCTCAATGTACCTAAACCAGCTTTTTTTTTCCTCTTTATGACATGCGATTTTGATTCAGCTAAGACTGTGGATAAATCTCCTTGGAGTGGCTCTCAAGGCCACTCACTGGCTGCAACTCCCACTGAAGTCAGTGGGAGTTTTTTCACAGACTTCAAGAAGGGATTAGGTCTGCCCTGTCTGGCTCAATTAACAGTAACGAAAGTACTGCTATAAAAGCAGAATGTCATGACACCAATTCTGATTGCTCATAGTCAGTTCTGCTGGTCAGTCTCGGGGGGGAGTCACAAAGGGATTTAGGAGGCTAAATACAAAGGGAGCATTGGCTCCCTTGAAACACATTTAAAAGAAAGGTTACAAGAAAAGACCTAGTTTTTAGGAGGAAATGGGAATAAATACAATGTTTTAAAAGAAGCCGTAAGGGAATGGCTGTCCCCTCATTAGTAAGACAGTTTACATTAGTAAGACAGTTGAGCTGCTGGAGGCAGGAAGGGGGGAGTAGGGGAGGGAGGTATTGTTAAAATAACAGGAAACGAGGAGGTGGCCAAAGTCCGGCGAGCAGCCGAGGCTTGGGGAGACCATCGATGCGGCTGGGGGACACGCGTTTACAGGAACTCTTGTGGCTCGGTGCCCAGCTTTGAGCAGAAGTGACTCCTTCCTGGAACAGCCGCCACGTGCTGAAGGTGCTTCCTCAGCAGGGTTGGGACGGCCAGGAGAACATTGGTCGTACACGTGTTTAGACAACTTTAACTATGGGGCACCTGTGTCAGCCTGGTTCAGGTCATCGCCCTTCCCCTCTCTGCAGGAGCCACAGGCTACTCTGCAGCTAGAAAGGGATTTTTTTTTTTTTTTTATTCTGGGTCTCCTTGGTGAAATAGCATTTACACTGACAGGAGGAGATAGGGGGTGTTGACATGCTTAAGCTAGTTTTTTGATACCCTGTGAACTAAAGATATCACACAGAAAGGTTTGTCAACCCATAAAGATTGCCTATTCCTAATTATTTATTATCTTTGCTGTTATAGACTTTTCCTGTCTTACATTTAGGACATTGCTTCTTTTGCAGCCATCTTGTGATAACATTAATAATCCCCTTCTCTCATTTGTATTATCTCCTTGGAAATATTTATAGACTATGTTCGTATTCCCCTGAGTCCTTCTTTCTGCAGAGAGAATTAATTTTGTTTCCTCAATCACTCCCTTTCTTATGTGTTAGCCTATAATACTTTCACAGTGTCATTTTCTTGCCCTTCTTTGCATTGTCTCTACTTCTACAGTATCATTTTTAATCATGGACAGGAGAACTACATATAGCTTCTTACATATAATTGAAACTACATGTAACTTCTTAAATATAGTTGAATACATGTCACCTGATCTTTTAGCTCCTTGACTGAACAAAGTATAAGGTCAGGATCTTACTTTCAACTTCCTTGTTGTGCAAGAACTCCTGTTCGGAGACAACATATTGCATAAACCCTCGAAATTATTCAATAGACATATGGGAAAATGCAAGAGAAAGATCTGGTTGTCTTTTTACAGTCCTACAGAAGGCCCGCAATTCAAAATGATCAAACGTAATTAATATCCATTAACAATCTTGGAGAGGCAGGATAATAGATACGGTCCAATCTTCTTATCAACATGAACGGCACTAATTAAAGTAACAATATACTAAACTGTGTTCATTCTTGATACATCTCTGTGTCTGTACCCAGCTCTGAACTGAAGACGACAGATTAGGCTGATAAAAAGTTTTCACATTTCTTTAGCTTTTTATAAAAAAAGAAAAAGATGCCACCACCCAAAACTTAAGAGCTCTTGTGCTGGCCCCAAGAGGACCCCCCACTGTGTCTGTGCCAGCTACGTATGGCCGTGCGGCGCCAGCAGCCACCCCAGCCCGCCTTCCGCTCTTTCGGCACAATAAGCAGCAAGGGTTGGACCCTCCTGTACAGCACCATTCATAAGGTGGGCCAAGTGCCTGTAAGGAGGGTGACACTGGCCTTTGACAGGAGGAGGGTGTCCCTCATTTGGTAGGATGAGGCCTACTTGAGTAAGGCAAAGTTCGGGATGATTTTTGGGGGGTATGTTGAGTGCGACAACATTTCATTTGAAATGCTAAACTGCATTTGGGTTATTTTAGTCTCAAAATACTACGGAGAAGAGAGTTTCTGTCACACAGCATTAACATTTCCAACAGGTGAACAAAAAGGGGCAGAAGGAATGGATTTTAATCCCTTTTTTATAATTTCACTTGTAAAAATGGAACCAGAAGCAGCTACCATCAATGCTTTTACTGAGCATTTTTCAAGGCATGTTGGGACAACCCCTGAGGAGGATTTCATCTGTTAATTGTCCTTTAATACTTGGTAGGTGTCCAGCTATTGTCCTATAATTTAACACCTAAGCCAGCACTTTAAGTTTCATTCAGATAAATGTTCTATACAGGAGTACTGGTTCAGTTTAGATTAGAAAAATTATTAAGACTGCAATCTGTTCTTGTGATTCATATATCTGTTCATTTGTTCCTGTAATAGTACCACATCTACCAGCCTCATTAACCATAATAGACCTTTAAGCTCCTGGTGGGTTATAGGTTTCTAAAGTGTTACAAAGTAATTCTTGTCACTATAATTTAAACATGATGTTGTTGTTATTACTGAATCTATTTTATGAACATTTTTTTCCTAACTAGATATATGCAGAAGTGCTTGGTTGTATAGTGCACTTGGCTGCAATGGTAACAAAAATCTGGGTAATTACAGATGATGAATGGTGGATACTGAGCTCTTGAATATCTAAAGCAACCTTCTGCCCTAACACACCTCATAGTGAAAGTGCTCTGGTATAATACTAATGAAGAATATTACATACCTGGCTCTGAAAATGAGCCCAAATTGTGTTCATTATGCATGAAGATACTCGTATTCACTGTCAGGAGCTTTGCCAATGAACCTGTTTGATATGATCAAATGTCAGAGCATCCTAAGGCATTATTGAATCCCAGACTGAGATCTTGGAAGATTTTTGCACATAGACATCAAGATTGCTCTAGTCATTAGACAACAGTAGTCACAAGAAAATGCATCTTCTGTTCGGTGCAAGGAGATTCCAGTCAAGCCCTAGATCAAGACCAAGACGTTGCTTGTATTCTGCATTATACTTTGTCTCTGAAAAGCAGCAAGCAAAATAATGTATTTTGCTTTTAGAATACTAACAGCATTTCTTCATCTCATATAGTCATACTTTGTAATTATTCAGCATCTTTCACTCAAGGATCTTAAAAGCTTTCTCAGCATCAATTAGCACAACCGAACAACCTCAGTGTTTGTTAAGTATGTTCACTGTTCCTATTACATAAGCTAACTGCATTCATTTGGCAGCTAACCACCGTTTCAAACATCTATAGTGGTGAGATGATTGTTGGACAGTCAGTCTCTAAAGTTCAGGATCAAGCCAATCCCAGATCTTTTATCTACTCTATTCGCATAGGGCAAACTCCCGTCAGCATCAGGCGTGCCTTTAAAGAGCATGAAGCATGCCAGATTGCCCACTATGGGTGACTGTTTCTGTTGACTTCACGCTCTGGATCTCTCTGTCCCATTAAGCTGTCCCTGCCTGGGGAACAGTACTTTTTTTCTTATGTGAGGGCCAGGGAAGTGCTTAGGAGTGCAATAAATCGACAGGGATAGGTTGGCTTTATAAGGTGGACCAGGTGAAAGTGGACCCAAGACGTAGCAAAACTGAAAGTCAAGAATTCATCATCTTCACTGCTCCCTAATGGATTGACATTACCTTAGATGTAACAATGCACTCTACTTTGGTAAAACCTGGGTAAACAGCATGAGCAACACATTTAAACTATTCCGGAGTAGTTAGAACAAGTCCTGCCTATGTTCCTGCAAATAGATGGACAAACATCCTTTGTAGTCAACAGAAAAAGGAATACTAGGCCATTAAATGCTGGAATTGGAGAGCCTTTTCACTGAAGGACACTGAAGGATGCACAACACATGGATTAGCTAAAGGACATGTTCACAGGAAAAACATAGAATCCAGGAAAACTAACTCAGGCTGCTCCTGCCCAGTATTTTTTTTTTGCCTAGATTGTAGGGTATCCTAGAAGGTTTTGGGTTTTAGCAGCCTGTGTTATCAGCAGTTCTGGTTAATAATCCTGTGAAGCTCTTCTTTGCCTCAGAGGTTCGTCCAATAAAATTCACTACTTTTGTTTCTGGGATTAATTTATCCTTTGTTCTTCTCTAACAATTGTAGATAGCAGATGATAGAAGAACATGTACAATCCAGTACTACTGGTAGCAACAAAAGCCTTTGGCTGACGAACTTCACATCTCCTTGTTGTTTTAATATTTGTTTATGATATCTCACAGTTTGTGGGCCTGTCAGAAATGTTACAGAGTAGCAGATCTTTACTTTTTTTCCTTTTTTCTGAACTAAAATAAAATTAAAAAAAACCAGCCAGAGAACATAATTATTCTTCCTAGTATATTAGCTTTTTCCCTATGCTTTTTCTTTCAGTCTTGTGTTTAAACATGGGAGATGGAGAAGGAAATATTTGCCAAAACTGTGCTATTGCAAATATGTCAAAATGTTCAAGAGAACAAGCAGATTATTAATCATCTGAAAGGACTCAGCTGACAATCCATAAAAAGTTTTTTATTTCTGTGAAAAGTATCTGTTCTCTCAAATTGGTTCCTCTTGGCAGACTGACAACTTTGGGTCAATAATTACTCCAGCTGTTGAAGCTGATTTTGAAACCTTAAATCAAATTCAAGCAAGACCTGTTGTATAATAACCATGAGCTTGCCTACTGTTTTGTAATGCTAAATAGATCACACATAACAGAAAACTACACATGAAACAGAAGTCAGTGGAAGCATCTTGGCTAAGATACAAGTAATAGACCATAAGACTTCTTAACGGGAATCTCCTCACACTTCCTACGCATTTACTGTTTCTAATAAAACCTCAGGTATTCTGGAAAATGATCAGAAAGAGTGTAACACGCTAAATGAAGCCGGGCAGCTCACAAGAGGAAGGCAGGCAGAGCTATATTTTACCCTGGGGACAAAACTAGAGATCTGCCTTCAAGCCAACACTGGTAGAATTCATCATTCAATGAAAATTCTCATTCATTCAGAAATTTTACATCATTTTAGAAAAAAACTACAAAAGGACAAGTGACTCTTGACCAACAGTGGCCTACATCTTCAATTAATGAAGCCATTTTTCAAATCCATAAACAGTAGAAAATTCTGATTGCTCTTTGTGAAACTATGGAGCCTCCTTTCTGTGCAGGTTCCTTCTTTTAAAAGCGCAGAGGAAGATTATAGCCTAAAGGGAATGACTGAAAGCACCAGAAGGAAAGTAAAAGCAGTGCTGTCTTCTGTCATTGGAAAAATATTTGTACTGCAAATGTAAGTGTTTTTCCGTGTGTATATTCTCCCATAGAGAGCATGGGTGGGAAAAAAGTGACAAAAATGGAAAAAAAACCCCCCATCACAGAGTTCCAGTGAGATAAAAAAGTTTAAACAACTTTGCCCCTCTGCCTCCTAAGCCGGTCTGAATCAAGAGGGAGCGCAATAATGCTGGGAGGGTGGTCTTGCTGCAGGGCAAAGTAGCCTGTCCCAGTTGGCGTGGTTATTAAACTTGGAGATTATTGCCGAGGTTATTGCCTCTGAGCAGGGCTGGTTTGTGTCTGAATGCTTAGGTGTGCCATGTCCCCACCACTGCCCACTTAAAACTCTACGTGAAAGCAATCCTGGTACCCCTATGTCTGGAGAAACACAGCTATTCTGTTCTGACCTGAAACAATAAATGTGGTCTTGCAACTGAAGATGCCCAAGAGACCAGAAATGCTCCTTTATCATCAGCACTGCCAAGGAATCAATGTCTCTGGCAAACCAGGCTTCCTATTGAGAACTCACAAAGTTGAATACTTTTGGTACATATTGCATTAATGCTGATTCTCTTGTTGAGCAATCAAATTAGATGTTTTGGGATTGTCTGGGGGGAGTAGAGAGAGACAGGGAAGAGACAAGGTTTTTTATGTACAAACTAGCTCAATTCTCTAGAAGTCATTAAGCTACAACACCAGATGTGAGTTGGGCTGTGAGAATTTTGAAGTGGGTTGATTCCTCCACGGGGGAAAAATAGATGCTGCATCTGTTTGGGAAATTCTTTTAAGGATGTTTTATTCACAAACAACAGATATCTAAGGTCATGTTCACCTTGTAAAGAGATTGCAAAAGCAACAAGCAGCCTACACATAATCAATCCATCATCAAGACTTTAGCTGAAAATGCACCTGTGTCCCAGGCTGTGCTGATCAGCAGCTGCTGCCTGTCTTTGTCCCCCCTTTACCAGCACTGTGATCAGCTTCAGGAAATATTTTGCACTGGTTATTTTTGGGTATATGGACATTTTGGATTTTGGATGTTGGAATAACGTGTGCTGCAGACCACCAGTATAGATAGAATTTAGCCTGTGATATTATGCTTGCTGCTACTGGATGTGTGTATTACTATACCATCTCTAGTACAAATCAGCTGTAAACACATGGATTTCTGTCAAAAGCCAAGCTCAATTATAGTATTCAAAGCCAGTGCTCTGACTCATGTTAGTAGCGAGCAAGGTGTAAAAGGAGAGAGACTGACATGGGATAAAATATATTTGCTCCTCTACATTAAAAAAACCCAACAAACCCAAAACAACCTAACAACACACATTTGAATGGGTAGAATGCCTTTGTACATGTTCATGACTTTGCATATGGTGGCAGTGACTTTTATCCACTACCAACGCCTGATTAAACGCCTGGGGAACCGCAGCCTAAGGTTGCTAGTCATCGTGACATCGAATCTGTCCTACCTACACGTAATCGGTATCAGCCGCTCTCTTTCCGCCAAGCTTTCACTGGCAGTGTGGCATTTAAGGGGCACCCAGCACTTGACCTGCTCTGGGTGCTGGCACCCTGCCTGGCAGGCTCGTTGGCTCAGTGGAAGGCAAGTGGAGGCAGCAGCTGGTGGGCTGCCGCCACAAACGCCCCAGCTTCCTTGCCCCATGCCAAGGTGAATTTGGTATTGGAGCAGTAGGAGCTATTCAGAAAGCTCTTTTCTCTTGCTCCACAGTGAGAGAAACCTGTTTGAAACAGACTGAACTCTCCGTCAGTTTTGGCAGTGATGCGTTTACTGAAGATCCAGGGTTCTCGCATTTAGTTTCTGGCAAAGGTGCTACTGGAAGGCAAATGATGGTACATAGCCAAGTACTGTGGGCTCTGTCTCTCAGGCTTGAACAAGTGCATCAGAAAGACTGAGATATTTCATGGAAGACAATATTTGATGCTAGATATTTCTAATTAAAAAAGAAGATAAAATTGCATCCCTCCACTCTACTCCCAGCCACAGGAAAAACACGTATACAATTTCAGTGGTATTTTCTTTTAAGGCTGAAGGGAATTCTATCCAAGGATGAGTCAGGTGGGGAAGAATTAGTGAGCATTTTTGTCACTAGGAATAATTTAAGGAAATTCATTTTTGTTTAAAGGCAGGCCGTCAGGCAGAGCTGCATGTTGTCTTGAAGGCACTGAGACAGTAAAGCCAAAGAGTTCAGGAGTGCTAGGCATCTCCAGGTAAAGCTGTATGTAGCTATTGGGTAGACTAGAGCCAATTTTATTTCTATATTCTTTCCTTCAAAGGGTAAAGTTTAAAAGTACAACAGAGTTCAAAAGCCTTAAAGATACTACAGCAATAAAATACCATTTAGACACAAGTAACGAGTCAGTACTGAATTATCATCTGACATGAGCTGTGTAGGGTTACAAAAATTAGCTGCTTCTTATGGAGATACACCTGTACTTATTATCAATGAAGTTTCAGAACAGATTTCTTCTATTTTAATTTTTCATTCTTTCTAAAAACTGTTTTAGGTAGATTTTCAAACAATATTCAGAATCCTTTTGGGAAAGAAAAAAAACACGTGACAAACTCCATAGCAAGTCTGTTATGTTTGATCATAATTAATACACTTCGGCCATTTTTGTGTGCATTTGGTGCTCTAGCCCTTCTGTGTTAGTATTACAAAACAGTGTGTTCAGTGGCTTTTAACGTGATATCCAAAGTTTGCTATTAAATTATGCCTCTTCCTGTAGGAACCAACAAATCTTATACTTCCTGAATGATCCTCTTCCATTTCAGAAGCTAAGGTTTTCCACTCTTGTAACATCAATAATTTTTCAGAACTGCAGTCTCATAGAGTTCACATACAGTGCAACTGAACCTCTCTTTTCAGCTACATTAACAGTTTAGTAGTTTCAGTGAACTGACTAGAATTACTATTTGTGACTCAGAAAGCTCTTCCACAGATTTGATTTCTGATGCTGTGTAATTAACATAAAGTTATTCATTACTTAGTTTCTCCATGCTTATAGCAGGTAATATGTTCTTACCACTCAGGTAAGCTATGTTTTACAACCATGTTGGTGTACTCAGATACTTAAATTATGGTCGGTATCATAAAAGTCTAAAACTGCATAATTACATCTGACAGTCTCAAAAAGTATGGCTTGTTCTCTTTCACTGTAGCATAGAAAATACTTAATTGTGCACTAGCTAGCCTAGGAAAATGAAATTTTCAGAAACACTGTTATGTGTTTGTTGAAATTTAATATGAAGGAATAAACTAAACTACATGAATTTCATTTGCAGAAAAAATAATGTTGTATTAACAAATAGACAGATATGTTTAGTAAAATAAAAAATTCCTCCTCTATAAAGTAAATGAAAGAAGTGTCATTGAGAAATGGACTGTCAGATTGGTGCTGGTCTAATGCTGTTCTTTCTGCAAGGAACATTATGCATTAGTGAGCTGAGAGCAACAAGCTGGAATTGTTTTGAGATACTACATATTATTTCTTTAGAATAATACAATCAACTATTCTATCTCAGGCAAATTGGTCCCTTAAGCTATAAATGTATCCTGATTATTTATCTCATAAGCAGCCAAATGGAACAGAAAAAACAAGAGTCATACTTTCCTACGGAATTTCTCCTATGTGGTAAACATGCTTGCAGAAACAATTAAGCAACCTGAAAAGAACATCTCTCATTTCCTGTGATGCATAGCTGAATTTGGGAACCAGCATCTGTGAATACAAGGAAATTTCTGCAGTACCTGGTTAATCTCTACATATTTACAAAGAAATTGTCATTTACAGTGACCTTCATTGCATATGAAATACAATCATGTCTATTAGGCAATTTTATCTTCTTTGCTTTCACTGAACTGTATAGACAGATGAAATACATTGCACGATATATTTGGAGAACATCTGTCTTTTATTGGCATATGTCTAGTTAGACTGGGCCTAAGCCTACTTGCCTATTTCTGCCTATTTTCTAGTAAAATCTATGGAAAGATTCCCATTCTTGATGCAAGCAAGAAATGAACCCCTCCTTGTTACTCCTGCACTGTAATTCCTCATTTCAAGGGATTCTCCAGTTAGAGCGTAGCTCCATCACCCCACCTGCTGTCTGCAACTCCACAGTCTGAGGGCGGCTGGGGAGGGATGCGCGCTCGTGGTAGACGAGCACAGCCACCGCCCCGGTGCGACGGTGAGGGACACCGGGGAGCGCAGTGTGCGGCACAGCCTTTGACATGCAGCGGAGAAAGGCTGGGGTCGAAAAGCACGCGCTAAATCCCTGGAAACTCCCTTCTCGTCCCTAGTACCTTGCAGAAGGTGTTCAGAAAAGTGCATCTGAATGAAACCCAATCCTCTGTGCGCCTGGTGAGGGATTGTAAATATGATCTTGAGGCATGCCTGGAGACAGACTGATTAATTAGTTAACTACTACTCGGGTGATGATAATAATAGTCATATGCTTATCTTCACCTCCATGAAGCACTCCTGGCTAAGGGACCGCTTGGGATCTAGGGGAACTTGGACTCGCATTCCTTGCCACCTTTACAGTGTTACCCAAATGCAGCTTGCAGGAGGGCTGGAAGCTGTGGTCATGTCGCTTTATGCTAGCAGGGCTTGTTGGCTGGTGCCGCAGAGGACTCCCTGTCCATAACCACCATCACGTTCTCCTCGTGCCTTGTGTTGTCCTCTCCCTAGGGAAAATGGCTTTGGGTGGGTCAGAGCCTGCAGCCCCCTGCCCTTGGCTCTCCGGTGAGGCCTTGCAGGCACTGCTGCCACGCGAGCGATGCAGGGGTGGGAGTGCCCTGGACAGAACAGGAGGGTTAAATCTAAGTTTGGGCTGCATTTGCAGTGCTCAACCAGGCCTAAGTCCTGAGCCTTTCTGACTGCAGCATTTCTAGACTTGCTCTTCACTCAGAATCACCAGCTTGGCTCGGGCTTGCCTATTTAAACAGCACGAAGGGGCTCGTATAGGGTAAGTTTTTTTCCAAGAATTTTCTTTCTTGGGTCATTAATGCTGTGAATTTCCTGAGCTCCTCCCATTACATCTGAGCACCATCTAGCTCTCTGTCTCACCAGGCTAATGTGACCATTTGCAAGAAAGAAATTAAATGCTAAAATTTCAGCAGGCAGCTGGAAAGCAGCATTGTAAAACTACCTGTGCTTCCACAGACCCAAGGAGAAAGAATAATTCTATGGAGTGCTAAAAATGACGGCCGTGAATCTTATTTGCTGCCCACTCTCACCTTCACACCTTGCCCCAGAGCCCTGCTGACTGCACGGACTCCTGTGGTCTGAAGCACAATTTGTTGAAGAATAGCTGAAAAATGCCAGTTTCTTTGTAAGAGGACATCAGTGGTATTTATCTGTTACTGGTAAACAATGAGCAGCAGCTACCTAACAGTGTTGAAATTTCCGTGTTTGAAAGCAGGCATGATGACCTGCAAAGTCAGCTCTGGACGCAAAACGCTGGCATCACCGAAGCCAGCGTGTTGGCTCTCTTGCTTCTGACCGGGCGACAAGACGAGGCGAAGAGATGAACGGGCAGGCCTGGGAAAGGCTAGGCTTTTACACAGAGGTGGTAAAAAAGTATCCAGATTTTTGGGTTTTTTTCTTCTCACTGAGGTGTTTCCACGTAGCAACAAAAAGGACAGATGCTGAAGCTGTGGCCTGTCATCTTGATTGCCGGAGGCTGATGCTGTCACTAAGTCATTTAACCGGGCTCCTCTCCCCCTCATCTGCAGTCGAACCCGCAGCACTCCTTCCCTCACTTCTAAAGGGTGCTGTAAAGCTTAATTAGTACAAAGCCCTTTGAGCAGAGATTAAAGGAGAGCAGTGGCGGATGTTCCTCCTCCGGCTTCAGGGCTGAGGCTGATACGGAGCATTGCCCTTCGTCAGCCGGTGCTGCACAGGTGCCAGGTAAGGGCACCGGCTACCCTCAGAGCCTCAGAGAACATCCCCCCCCCCCGCTGTGACGGACAGGGTCTTCAAATGCATCTGGCATTGGCCCAGCTCCATTTCAGCTGGGTCCGACTGTAAGTGTTGCGCTGGTAGAAAAGAGCAGATGAGGGCACATGCTGAATCCACCTGAACAGTAAGATAAAGCCTTGGATCTAAGACAATTCCTGAGGGACACCCTCAGCAAAACACCCTTCTCCTGTGGTAGGAAGTCACTGGATGTGTTTTTACACCCACAAATAAATAAATCAATGCTTTGTTTTCACAGGGTTAAAACCTGCAAAACATCTGTGAACACCTTGCCATTGAAAGCGCCTCCCGTCCCGAAATTCCACTCTCAAATAATTCAACAAAACAGCAGTCATAGGACTAAGTTTCTTTTATGCATCATTCTATAATAAAGTCAGTGGAGAATGGATGTGAAAATTTGGGCTGATAGTTCCCGCTGGTGACTGAGTGGTGTAGAAAATACCGTAAGAGGTCCTAAAAGAAAGCAAGCAGAATAATGGAGAAGACGATGTGGCATCTGCATAAACGTCACAGATGGGAGGCTGAGAAAAATTCTGGTCTTATTACTTTAATGTAAGTCAGGAATAATTCCCATAGTTCATTACTACTACATAGATAAATACCAGTGAGAAATCAGAATCAGGCCCAGGATATGGATGGGAAGTGAGAGCAAGCAGGTAAATACTAAAGGGTGCACGTTTTTAGATGGCTGTGCTAATGTGTTCTAATTAACGACAGTAATAGGATTCGCACAGCTAAATCCCTGCACATCACACTGAAAATTTACTCCTGATGCCTGCCTGCAAGGAGATGGGTGGGGGGAAGCGGAAGGGAGGGAGAGGAAGTAGAAGAATAATAAAAATGACATTTCACCCTGCTCTTTTGGAGGAATCATCTCATAATTACTGAGCAGGATTGGCAACTCCCTTTAACGTTAGATTTTCTGGAGAGGGTTCTCTTTCTTTCTTTTTTTTCTGTGGGTGGGATAGCAGGGAGGGAGGGAGGGTGAAGTGAAGGATTAGCGTAGTCTGGGTAAACAATGAAACCTGAATCTGGATGGTTTAAAACTCAGGATAATCCTAGCAAGTTGGGAGCTGTGCAGTGGGATAATTTGAAATGTAAATGTGACATTCTCCTTGGTAAATTAACAAGACATGACTGCAGGCTCTTCTTGTTACTGCAGTCACATTCAAAGAGTCACTCGTTCTCTCTCTTCTCATCTAGTGCTATGACAATAGACAATCACCAGGAGCCTTCTTCAAATAAATATCGAATCAAGCCCTTACCATATCCAGAAGTGACATATGCACTGAATTATCTTTTATTCATTTTACACGGAATCTTGTTGCTATAAACACCATATTACAGGATGCAGCTGGGATGCCGTCCCCTCTCCCCCATCCCCTTAACATGAATTTCTTGCATGCTTCCACAGAATAATAGGCAGAAGGTGTCTAATTCATGATTATGAAACAAAGATTTAAATTTTGTTATGCAATTGCCTAACATAAAATGGAGAGGATTGATCTTGTATTGTTCCTGAACGTCTTGAGGGCTTTTAAAAAATGATTATTCTAGTACTTTAAAAACTTTTCAAAAAAATGTCCTCACCTAACATAAAAATGCCCTGACCATAACAATCATAATCGATCATGTCAGATGATATGATACGATACCTATGCGGCACAATCTGTCCAGAACACAGAGGCATATTCTCCTGTTCAAATAGAAATGGATGGTAGCGTTTAAACTGTAGCTTCTTTGTTGCTTCCCATTTTCTCTTGGGAGATCTGGGAAAGGGAATCCTATGGAGATGGCTCTTGCCCTGTGTTTTGTCTCAGTCTTATGGCAGTTTAGTGCAAACTGGTTGCTGGTCCCTCGAGGAGCATCATCTGGGAACAGCTGGCATGCACTTATCACAACCTGTCTCTACTCTTAATGCCTTTTTGACTCTAACATGCTTTTTAGCCTCTCTTCAGCCTCCAACTCACTGTTGAACTGTCTTTGGAGAGGTGCCAGGGTGGGAACACCTAGCTTTTACAGCCAGCAGTTCTTAGTGGTAAGGGTTTATTCTTCAGAAGGTTTGCAGGGCACCTCTCATTACTAAGCGCATAGACAGCAGTAGAAGGATCTTCTTTGTGAACTTGATCAATAGCTCCACAATAGCAAAATCTCAGCATTTCGGAGACAAAGTATGTTTTAATAGAATATTTTGAGCATATCTCAACCTGAGAGCTGCCTCACTGTGTTGCTTATCACCTGCAGGCTGTCCAGAGAAAGCTTCTAGCCAAGTTTGCTGCATTGTCTTAGGCAGCCCTGCAGAGGTTGCCTCAGTCAACCCTCCTTTAACCTTGTGACATGGTAGTGCACTACATGCTCAAGCTGGGACATCCTCATCAGAAAGAAATGCTGATCTTTGCAAAGCTCTAACGAGTATTATTTTGGTTGTACATATCTGCAGCAAGGAGATAGCTTTTTTTCTGCCTATGGCATTGGTATTACTTTTCATATGTACTTTTAAAAATGTGACAGAGATCAAGGTGTCTGAAAATAAATTCTCAAAAAGGGACGTTACCAATGCTTTAGCACACTCATTAATCTCTCAAAGCTAGATTGCTCCACAATAGAAGCTGGCCAGTTATCAACAGCAATCCTTTCCCAGAGGGTTTCATGTAACTTAAGCCTTGCTCATATGCTGAAATAGCTTCAATTAAATATTACTTTCCGTGTGCTAGCACAAACTCGTGTGTCTAAACAGAGAATTTTTTTTCCATTGGTGATTTTATCAACTTCCATCATAGTCATTGCCCCATTTAAAAAGTGAAATATGCTTTCTGTGTTGCGAGTGAGGCATCTAAACAGTACAAGCTGTCAAATGCTTGCTAAAATCTAAGCTTTCTAAGTCTTTTGCTAAACTGATGGGCAAACTTAGGCGTTCCCAGCACCTGCAGCAGTTGCTGTAATAAGGCAAAGTCCTTAAGTAATGTAGGATCACAAACATCCCTAAGAAATCCCAGCAGGACCTGCCTCTTCTGTGGTGATCCAGGTAGCCCTTCCCATACCAAAAAGGATTTTCAAAGATCCCTTAATGCAGCGCTTTTGCCGTCAGCAGGATTCTTGGTGTTTTCTTGCAACCAAGAGTATCCTAACTCTGTAAAACATGGCTTCTGCATTTCCGGATACATTGTTTCCCATTGTTTTTGGGTGAAAGGGATGTTAGGTCCAGAAAGGACATTTGAGAACATCCAAGCTCAGCAGACCCCTGGCAATATTGGCATTCCCAGTCCCGCAAAAGGGACTGGGATGTCGTCATCTTTAGGCAGAAGCAAGACGATGGTGACTGTGTGCTAAGAGAAACCAGCCGCATCCCCACTACAGCAACTCATCACAACGTGTACCGTTCAATGCCAGCTGGAGGACGAAGAGTTTAGAAATAAAGGTCATCTCATTTCCTGGCCTAGGTGGGTGCGGCAGCAAAACTGAATCCGGTTAAAAAACTAATCATGTTGCCAGGTGAGTTACAGTCATAGAGTTTCAGTGCTGTAGACGAGACAGTAAACTAAGGACAGTGGTTTCTGACTTCATTATCTGATCAAGTGCCATTTAAAGTTCCCTTGATCTTTTCTCAAAGGAAAGACAAGAGTTTCCGTATTTGTGTTCCTTCTCAAAATAAAGCGGGTGCTAGAGATGTGGAGCAGTTCTACTGTTTAAACAGGACATCACGATTCGTGGCTTCCAGAGCCTGTTCCCAGTCCCACGGTGGCTTCTTCGGCAAGTCACTCAGAACGAGACCTACACGCACCCGGGTGCCTCGCTTGAAAGTGGGTGAAGTTGTCGTGAGAGCTCAGCTTCCCAGTGCATCTGCGGTGTATTCAGTGGCTGAGTAACTCTGCTCTTTCTAGGTAAGGCTACTCAGCGCAGCATCGTCCCCAGTGAGCTCGCTCGCCTGATGAATCTGTCTTTTTTTCCACATGCATGTGATGCTTGTCTGTGGCCAATAGCCCTTCTGATTCTTACAGCACACAGACCCTCTGTGCCATGCTTTACCTGCCTTTAACAGTACTGAGAGTGCCACAGAGGCCATTTGCTGTGAGGCTGAACTAACGCACATTTGTAAAAATAACCCTGTGGGATCTGAAGAGAGAAAGAGCTTGTAGAAATGCAAAGTAGAATAGCCTGGCAATGGCCACTCTTGTTAATAATTCCATGACCGATTTCGGACGTAGCGGTTTTATTTCATGATTGAAATTTGCCCTTGTGTTTGACAGGAAATGGGCAACATCAGAGAAAGCATTGAAGTGGCTGTGTGCATTTACCACTGGAACATGCATGTTGACAAGTTGCTTTAGAATTCAAAAAGAATTTTTAATGTGATGTCCTAGCACAGCAGTGGATTCATATATACTGGCTTGTGATCTGCAAGTTAAAAATGCTGATTAACTATGATGCAAGAATGCTTTAAAGTAGAACCCTTTGATTTCCATATGTTCTGACAGATACAAACTAGTTATTGAATAACATTTGCATGATTTGTCTGTCTTATATCCTTAATCAAATTAAAAGATTTAAAGGAAAATGTATTATTTATAATGTTTTATGTAACAGGGTTTCATCTTAGCCTGTTGAGTATTTATGTTAAGTACAGATATTTTGGCAGAAGCTGATACTGTCCAAAATCTTAAAAAAAAAGGGGGGAAATATAGTCAGGAGTACTTAATAGCATCTCCTTGACACTGTCAGAATATGAAAAAAGCACCAACAAGATTCTGCTGAGGATCTACATTTGACAGATATTTCATCCTCTGCAATCTTTCTCCTCACATGTGCTGTTGTGTTACAGCTGAAAGTTTTTTGCTTCCTCCACACCACACAGAAATGACAAGTGACCAATGGTGTAATTAGTTTTCGCCTGGGATATTGGACATGGTGATCAAACGATGTTAAAACCAAAATAGCATATTGCCAGTGGGATAACAAATATCCTAAGTATCAGAATCAAAAGAAAAGGGGTTCTCTAGTAGATGGCTTTTCAAAGAAATATACTAGTCCTCAAACATTGCTTAAATGGTCATGTTGCAAAGGCAGGAACAAATATTTTTTGTCATTAGAAAGATGGTATTAATAATAATATTAGAAATCCATTAGTTTTGGTCCTCAAAACAATTAAGTAGACACTTATTCACGTTGCAAATCATCGCTCCTTGCATGCCTGCATGGACTTTCATCCAGTTTTCTCATTTTATTTTTTCATAAATGGTTATCTTACATTCATTCCTATACTATATATCACACAGTACATACAATGATTTACAAATCCCATAAAATCAAATGTCTCTTTTCATCGACTTGTACAGAACTTTAATATTGATATGGCTTCATTCAATTTGGCTTGGTTTGATCTTTTTCCCTCTCCTGTCTCCCTCAATGCCTAAAGACTAAATGACAGATTTAGTGACCATTGGGCAAAACAATTGATTTGATTTGACATCCATGTTCCAATAAATATAACACTGTCATTGTTTTTTCCTTCGGACAGCTGAAAAGAAAGATATTTAATCTTAAGACAAAGTGTCACTTCAGTGACTTTGGGATCAGGAGGACACATGAAGCAGTTAGGACTGTATCAAGAGCAAGGACAAATGAGAGCATAAGCATGCTCAAAATACAAAGGAGGTCACCTACACAGCCGGGCTCAGTAGTTCTCAGCCATAATAAGACCAGCCAACTCTCTTAACTCCTGTCACATTAGGTACTTTGTACGAGTTCCCTCATGGCGTGATGATCTCATAATGGAAGCTGTACTGGCAGTTACAAGATTTGCTGTAGAGCCCGGATCAGATGCACAACGCTGCTTTTTCCTTGGATTCTTATTAGATGTAACACCAGCAAAAGCACCAAGAACCTGCCATTGAAAATGTAAACTACCACTCTGAGAATGACCTAAGCACTTGGAAACCTATGGTTTTGGTATGCTGTTCCAGCTCTGGAAGATGGTCTCGCCCATGCTATGTACCGTAACCCCATATTCCAGGCAGTGTTCATTTGAACAGGAGCAGGATTAAGCATGGGACTATCAACATTTGGATATGCCAGTATTTGTCCCCAGCAAAATTCATGACAAATGCATAATGACACGAGGAAGACAGATCCAACTGGTAAGAAAAACTACAAACAACCATTGCTGAGCCTGCTGCACTGCAGAGAAGACAGCAAATTTGAGTCCAACTATTTTATGAGATCTCCTCCTATCATAAACACAACAGTACTGGTGAACAGTGTTTCCTTGGACTGGGGACTACTACAGCTTGGGAGGATTCCCTGTTTCTGTCAGTCTGTGATCCTGTAGAAAAGCTGGGGAGAGGAACTAGTCAGAAACCCCAGTGCACAGAAGCAGCAACAGACACCACGAAAACAAAGATCTTTGGATAATCTAAGACCTCTCTGGAGTTTTGACTGGATTTCTGCCCTATGACGTTCAGGTACATACTCCAGCGACCTGCCTCTTCCCTGCATTTATTCCATAGCTCTCCTTCTCAGCTTTTCTCCTTGTTTTCTTCTCCCTCCATATCCAGTCATCTCCTTTTCATAACATTAAAAGGGAACAAATCTCTTCCCTTTCATTACATATAAAACAACACAAAATTAATGTTTGCTTTGTCAGGTAGTCACTGTGTTTCTCTGTCAAATGCCTCTTTCAAACCTCTTTGTGCAAGGCAAGTAAGAGTCAGTATTGGAGAACACAAGTCCTGAGGGACCACAGATAGATGGGAACGGGAGGAGAAAGAGCCTCCGCACATGAGACTCAACAGTGCCCATGCAGAGGTTACCACAGGGCACATGATCAGACGGCCAGTGCTCACACCTCCTGCCCACTGGGCCCGACCTCTCCCGCCCCATACGCAAGAAAGAGAGAAGCATCTTAGCTCAACACCCAGCCCCAAGCACCGTTTCTTTGCACGTATTTGAGGACAGTGAAATAATTGTTCTGAAACAAAATCGATTTTATTTGGAACAACTTGTCTGCCCCGCGGAGAACAATCTGCATTGCAAGAATGGTAAAGTTATTCTGTTACAGTGATGACCGTCTGTTTTCCCATGCAGCAATCCCTAACTAGTTCTGGATAGGTGACTGATCCATACAAACATGACTGCAAGCTATTTACATGAAGACAGCTCTGTGAAACCGACTCGGAGTACTTCCAATTAAACAGATTCGTAAAGAACTTGCATTAGGATGATTTTGTGAAGACAAAACTGAACGGAACTGAACAAGCGACAGGTTCAGGCCCAAGAGGACAAGCACTGGTGTGACACTCAGAAGAATGCAGGATACACTTGGTTTAGATTGTGCTTGACTTGTGATTTTGGTTAAGTCACTTCCCTCTTCTTCGTCTCATTTCCTAATCCATAAAACGAGGATACTGAAGCTTATTTTCCTTATAAAGTGCTTTCAGTTTCCTGTCTGAAAGCTTTCATTAAAAACTGCTTGGTTACTCTTCAAGTCTATGTATTCTGAGTTTTCCATATCAAAACCAGATCAATTATTCTATGTTTGCTGTCTTTCAATAGTGGTCAATGATTAATTCATCAGGAACTTAAGTGTTTTATAATGCACATAATTGCATAATATTTTAAAAATATTATTAAAAGTAATTCCTATGAGAGAACATTTCTTCCTGCCTCAAGCTGGTGATCAGCTTATGCCTTGAAGCATGTGAGCTGATAGCCCTTGTAATTTTATCCTACCCACTGTAACTGCAGAAGCTTTTTTTACAGTATTCATATGTGTCTAATCCTTTTTTAGAATCTTGCTAAGCTAGTTGCCTCAATAATTCACTTTACATTTGCTCAGGTTCTGATATAGGTGAAGATTTATAATATTCAGGACTGGTTCCAAAGCTCAGCTTCTTGGTTCTTCAAAATTCACAAAGAGGCTTGCCTCAAGGTTATTAGTCATGGCTTCTTGGAAAATGTTGTGATTATACAGAATAAAATGAGGACATTAAACAGCATCCCAAGTTTAGCGGTATGCTTACTGTATAATGCAGTGCCTTGTTTACAAGGTAGTACAAATGAACACACATCTGTTAACAAAATTAATGATGAACAATTGCTGTAATTTCTCTTTGCTTGGAAAATACCTCTTGCAAATAAACTGGGTTAACAGTAGCTTCCTGATTGGCTTTGTCTTGCAAACAAGACAATGAAAAAATTCACTTCAGTAACATTAAGACTGTGGTATAAGAAGCAATACAAATTTGTGGGCTGTTACGGGGAGTGAGTGTAAGCAAACAAAAGCCAGAGGAGCTTTTTGTGCTGGACATTGTGCCTTCATTTCTGAGGCTTGTAGTCGCAGCGGCATAGTAGAAATGGCTTAGTGAGACACAAGCTATTAATCTACTCCACGGAGGAATCTGTAAAGCACTTACTGCATTGCCGAATAGAAGTGAAATACAGGAACGAACATATTTACTACTGATATTGAAAGATCAGTGTCTTTGCTGGCAGAAATATGTCATATAGAACATGTATGGAGAAGTGTCCAGGACACATTCCCTGTGTCTACACATACACTTAGAGCCTCCTGTTTTACGATTAGGTCTTCTCAGACAGAGGTGTATCATATTTTGAAATAAAAAGAATGGACAGAAAGAAATAAATGAAAGAATTCCAGGTCTGACCCTTGGCTGAATGGGCTTCTCTGCCTAATACACAGAAGATTTAGTTTGACTTCCAGTGGGGATAAACACATTGGTTTGGAAAATGTTTTGAAATACTGGTATGAATATTTGCTTTATGAATGGACTAAGGTATACCTTATTAAAATGGATCCCAGAAACACCAGTACAGCCACTGCTTCCAGACCAACATTAAGGAGGCTTCAGGAAATTCAAGCCTTCCTCTAGAGCCTGGTCTAGACGACGTCAGGAAATTCTGAGACAGAAAGCAATACTGAGGAAAAGTGTGCTAAGAATTTTGGTAGATAACTCCTTTCTGATTTAGGGCCTTATATGGTAGTATTTTACTTTAATTTCCTCTGCCTTCTTTCTTATGTACACATACAAAAGGGAAGTCACAGACACACAGTCTGTGAACAAAAAAAGTCTGTGAAGAAATATCTGGACCTCTTTCCAACCAAGTTCTTTCCCAGTGTTCTTCCCTAGTAGGATACTGATCTCCAAAGTTACAAACCAAGACTCTAAGCAAACCTGTCCAAACCCTGGAAGCAGTCATCCCTTTGCTGATGACATAGAAGGGAAGGACCAAAGACTGAGGCTGAAGGCAGTGGGAAGTTAACAGGTGGTCTGGGGCATCTGAGCACCATGTGCACTCATACATCATTTGCATAAGAAATCACATTTTTGGCTGTGTTAACTTCTGCCTTTTATTGCCCCCCCCCCACCCCCCCCATTTGTGAGTTTGTATGTTTGGGAGAAGCTGTTGTGCAGCAATCCGAGAGGATTAAATTGTCCAGGTACTCCCTAAAGAAATGTGGCGTGAGTACTTGAATAGTCTGAAATTTTCCCATTTAATGGACCATGAGCTCACCCTGCTGACCGCACTTTAGAGAAGTCTAAGCCTATCTCCAGTGTGTCCCGTCTTCTGCATGAGTCAGAAATGTTGCCAGGTAATACCCATTTTTTTTCTTTCTTTTGGGATTACTTTTATGATTTGGGTATTTTCCTTCATGAGATAGGCTGAGATCACAAAATGCATTTCATAGTGGCTGCCACACAGGGTGGCAGGAAATCATTCTGGGCAACTATTTACTGATAGGCTGCATATTAACGAATTGCTTAGAAATACTTGCTTTGTGATTGTTTTAGTAAAAAACCTTCCCATTATTTTTCTAAAGAACATAGAAATACAGAGTTTGCAAGGGAGCGCCGCTGTGTCCAACAAATTGGTTTCGTAGGTAATGGTGTGACCAAAAATCATTCTTAAGTTCAGAACTGATAATTGTAAGGCAGCTCAGACTTTCAAAGTAGCCCAAGAACCAAATATATACCACATACTGTAACTAAATGTAATGGCCTAAAATACTAATTAGGTAAAGTTGGGAGGAGAGTTATAAAAAACCCATGTTCACATAGTTGGGCATTTTATGATATGTCATGAGGATTAACTGGTTAAGCGTTTTTCCCCCTCTAACTGTTAGACCTAGCCCTCCAAAGCCACGTGTGTTCTCTGGAATTCCTCCTTAACAGACCACTTGCTAAAAACTGCTTCAGTGTCATCTCTAAAGTGATTTTCTGGAGTGTTCAGCAGTTCTAGCTCCCCTAAACTGTATTGTCTACTGCACTAAAATTAGATGTCTGCTTCTGGGCAGGGACTTACAGAAATAGCCTGTGGCCCCTGTAACTGCAAATGAATGAATTTTGAAAGGAAAATTACTCACTTGGAATTTCAAATCTGCCTAACTTAGACATTCATTGATGAAAATGTCGACATGGGCACATAATGGCTTTCTGACAAATGGCTAAATAAAACCTCCTGCCCCAAATCTTTAATGTTAATGTTGCCATTTGTTGTGGTTTAATCCCAGCCAGCAACTCAGCTCCACGCAGCCGCTCACTCACTCCCCCCCACTCAGTGGGATAGGGGACACAATAGGAAAATAATAGAGATAAGAACAGTTTAATATAAATATTGAGATAAGAACAGTTGAATAGAACAGAAAGGAAGAAACTAACAATGACACTAATAACAACAATAAAGTGACAATAATAATAAAAGGATTGGAATACACAAAACAAGTGATGCACAGTGCAATTGGTCACCACTCGCCGACCGATGCCCGAGCAGCGCTCCTACCCCAGCCAACTCCCCCAGTTTATATACTGGGCATGACATCCCATGGTATGCAATACCCCTCTGGCCAGTTTGGGTCAGCTGTCCCGGCTGTGTCCCCTCCACCCAACTTTCCGCTGCCCCTCCAGCCTTCTTGCTGGCTGGGCAGGAGAAGCTGAAAAGTCCTTGACTGAGTCTAAACAAAACTTGGCAACAACTGAAAACGTCAGGGTGTTATCAACATTCTTCTCCTACTCAACCCAAAACACAGCGCTGTGCCAGCTACTAGGAGGACAATTAACTCTATCCGAGCCAAAACCAGAACATCATTCTAGTGTCACTTTCTGCTTCTCTCTGTGAGAGCGATTCCCGCATCCCGAAACCAGAGGGGAGAAAGCCTGCCCAAGCCTGCTGGCAAGATACTGAAGGAACGCTGAAATGGCCAGTCTGCCTGAAAGAGACAAAGGAGATAGCACCTCAAAAGCACTCTACGAAAAACATGGTAGGCTACAAGAAATCTGTAACCTAGCTATCTGAAATCCGCTGAGAGAGCAAATGCCAGGTCAGGCTCTGAGACAGTTGGAATAATGTGGTCTTCCTCGGTCCTAGGACTAAATACCAAGACCCTGAAATCCTTTGCTGGGCGTCTGACTTAGCTTCAGGAAGTTAAAGAGCTTGCTTTATATCAGCCCTGACAATCTGAAAATACTAACCCCAATTCCTCTTTAAATCAAAGCAACACTTTTTCCCATGTAATTTTCTGTGTCACTGAAATTCACAGATTATAGAGAAAATGGAAAAGGCTGTTCATTGTTCATTAATGAAGCACAATGACAGGTATAAAAGGAAACAATTTTCTTAATGTCTGTTATACTCATGGAATGTGATTGATGGTTGCTGTTACTAAAACAACAGAGAAAAATCACTTAGTGACAAAATAAACTTTCTGTTAGGCTGCAAAGATGTCACAGGGACAGCTTTCCTCTAAAGTATGCGTTCTTGCTATCAGAACCCCAAATGATTTCAGGGTTTTATTACCAGTCTGTTCTTTCTGTATAAAGGAACCCAACCTAGGGAGGAAGCAGAGGCACACTAGAGAGCCTAGATTTAAAAAAAAAAAGAAAAAAAAAGAAAAAAAAAGAATCCTTGTATGGAAGAGAGTAAAACCAGAAAAGGTTAATATGCAGTTATCTACGTAATCTGTCCATCCATCTCTGCTCCTAATTGACTTCATTAAATGAAACTACTTTTAAAATGGGGTTTGATGAATGGGATTGAATACTGTGATTGCCTGTGAGAGTAGGAGAATGGACTCCACACCTCTTTCATCCGTGTTTCTATGACTACTGCTGTGACTAGGAATCAGACAGAACAAGGCTGGCCTCCCTGGTGTGCCTATCGTCACAGTATCTAGGTACCACCAAATACAGTTCCCTTCTGTTAAAAGGCATGGACTTTGTGTCATGTAAAGAGTAAAAAATATTAATTTTAATAAAGGTTATTGGGAGAAAAGCAGCATGCTTTGATCATTATCATGAGAACATTTTCCCGATCTATTTGTGCCAACATTTATTTCTGTATTTTTTTCTTAATGTAACTGTTTGCTATTAAAAACAATCTCAGTTAGAAATAAATCTGTTTTAAGCTTACAAGGGCGTCAGGGGGCAGGGCGAAGGAGCCACAAAGTAGATATTGTACTTATAAAATCCCATTATTAGTATCTTCACCGTAGTCATTGCTTTGTGGCACAAATGCCTCAACTTGTCATCCTTGTTTATTGTATTACGGTACACCTTTGGCATATATATAGGGATGATGGCTATCTCTTCATTTTTTTGGCAGTAAAATAGAAATATGAAAAGCCAACTATTATAATCGCTACACACTGAACACGCCTCAAAGGACTCCTGAAGGCAATTGTTTTTAGCTAGTTGTGTTTGCGTAAGCACTCATCAGTGTAGGTAGTCCTTGGCCATTATCTGGCTCCCCAGGACCCAAAGTAAGCCACCTACACTTCACTCACTTAAAGAAGGAAACTTTATTTTATACTTTTGTCTAGAATGAAAGACTAGGATCTGCTTGTGCAACTCAGCGACAGGAAAGCAAAGGGAAGGAGCTTTGGCACTGTTTCCCCTAAATGATGGCTCGAGCACCTGAGCCCACTGGGTAGGTGAACTGCACCTTGCAAAGGTCTAAGAGCAAACTACGCTGACACGCAAACAGAGTGCAGAGCAGGGACTGTGCGAATTTGGATTATAATTCCAGCTCTTTCTTGCATAGAGATAAACTCTGAGAGAAAATGTGCTCAATGGGTTGTTGTCACCTGACATCTCATAAAGGAAACACCTTATTTTATGGACAAACTTACTGGTATTTTTCTATTCTTTTATCTTCCTGCAATCTAGAAAAGCAGAACCATGCAACAGAGAAAGCAGAAAATATTACTGTGTGTAAAAACATCACTTAATTTTACCCCCTGTTGCTCGTTTGCTTTGTACCTCTCTTTAAAGACTTTTGTCCAAGGCGTGTGCCTCACATCAGGCCATGGTAAATTGAGAGAAATTACTCAGTTCAGTCACAATAATAGCATTTACTGAGATTTCCCCAAAAGGGAAGGTGCTGTGATAACAGATGCCCAGAGCTTACAGATACATTGATGAAAAAGAGAGCATGTGATCAACTGGGGTGACATTAAAAGTGTTGAGAGGCACTATATCTTCCATTAATGATTTGCAGGTGCACGTTCCAATAAACCAAGCCAACAAGGCAGTACCTTGACAAGGTTTTACTGCTTTGAGTGGAATATGCAGATAGGATGATGACAGATGATTTTGGAGAAGTACAATTAAATCAGTATTGAAAATGGCGAAAGTTGATCAAAGAACAAAGAAAGAATTGCATTAAAATTAATCATCCCAAAGTCATAAAATCAGTTGTAAATGCTTAGCAATGAAAGATTAAATGAGGAGGAAGTTAATGTTTTAAATGAATTTGAATTTTCCAGTAGAGTATACTTGATAGTTTCAACAGAGTTTGGCCTCTCAGAGTATTTACTACAGTTTCAGGCAAGCCTAGTCACATTACAGGCAGCTGAAAGAATCATCAAATAAAAATAATTTATGTCAGCCTCATTGTGCAAAAGCTCAGGGTTATTAAAAAAAAAACCAACACAAAGACAAACAAACAAAGTCATAACCCTAAACCCTGACATATATTTAACCAAGAAGAATATTGGTCTTTTCAAAGAGTATCCTGTTTTATAGCTATTGAAGTCACTGGTCTGGATCACGCTCCTTAATAGTAATTAGATGAATGATAGTTCTGGTATATTCATCAGCAGATCTCTGGTATTTAAACTCATGATGTACCAAAAACAGTATTATGGATGCATTCAATATCAGTATGGAGTTCTGATGTTGCAATGTTCCACTGCAAGTCACTTACATTTTTGTCACAACTGGTTATGCTGAAAAGCTTGTGAAGTAACAACTTTTAAAGATGCAGTTTTCATTTTTCTAAGGAAGCCTGATCTATCATTTAGCAACTCTACATTTCTCAGGAAAGATACAGCAGAACTTTGTCAGCACACATGCTCTGAAGAGGGTTTTCTCTGCAGTGTTTGTCTCCGGCCACTGCTGGAGGAAAGATAACAAATTAAATGGCTCATTGATCTGTTCCAGCACAGAAAATCCTAGGTTTCTCTGTATTTATTGTAGCTGGTACTCCTTAATACCCAAAGGCTTAATTTAACACTCTCAACAACTTCATACGGGAATCTGTGAGAAGCCCTTAAAATTAGGACATTCCCGTAAGGGAGACACATCTGCCACAGCCACGCATCCTATTTGATTTCTCTGACCAACAATTCTGAAATTCACACTTAGACAAATTCTTGCTCATGTTAGGCTTAACAGTCAAGGCTTCAGAATTAGGTCTAGGGCCTTTTTCAGCACTGATGATCCTGGTACAAATACTATGCTTTAGATGCGCCTTTACGTCAATACCGTGGCATATATGATAAGATTCAATGTGCATAAAATTCAGCTCTGTGGAGAGGGTTATTAGAGGATCGTCATGTAGACCACTTAAATTCCACTTCTGTCCTCCAGTTATAGAAAGACTTGTGCCTAGGTCTCACGTTAGCCCTCTGTATGAGGTGAATGTCATTCAATGCAATTGGTTGTTATTATTGTTCAGTCCTAGGCCGTTTGCATAAAAGCTCCTACTTGATTAGCATGTGCTTCCCAGCAGATAAAAAACACTCATTAAAACAGATACTTTATTTGGAAAAATAAAAGACCATGGTATAACATAAATTTTTAAGCAGAACTCCCAATTGAATATATGCCAGTAATTATTTTCAGAAACCAAATGAAGCCCCAGTACTACATGTTAAAAAAATTAACTAATTAAAGACTCTTGGCCATATCCTCTCCTATTGCCATGCTGGACTGAACAGAGCAGCAGCAGAGGACATAAACAGGAGAGCTGGCATTTCATTTATTGCAAAATTCTGTTTGATATAGCTTTATTGACTAGCAAAATCTCTTAAACCTTGCAAATAGGGTTAAAGAAAAACAACAACCAGCTACTTAACGTTAACAATATACTAGGAAATGTCTCTGCATTTTTGTGGAATACATAATTGTAGTGCTTTTTAATATTTATAGTTATTAATAGTTAATACAATCTGAATTTTAGGATCTATGTACCCACTTGAAAATGAACATTGCTGTATCTGAATAAGTATATGCATTTAAAAGGAAAATCTAATACCCAGTATCCCATCTTTCTGTATCAAGCAGAGGACACACTTCCCCCACACAACAGCCTAAACTATGCAAAAACTCAGCTCCTAAGAGAATCAAAGATATGTACTGGAAAATCTCCACAGATTGTGTGAGAGGTGGCAGTGGTACTCCTTCTTCAACCAGTACCTACAGGGTATGGTTCGCCATTGATTGTTTGTTCAGCTGCATTGGTATGATCTTTATGGTCTAAGGCATGGCTGTAACATGTCACTTCCATGAGACTGTTCCTCTACACCAGCAGTGACACCGCCACCAACACCCAGGTTTTACAATGTTTTGCTGAACAGTGGTTAGAATATTTAATCTGAATTAGATGTTCTCACTGGGACAGATTTACCTCTGGTGTAACTGTGCAAAAGTCGATAAACTATGAAAAAACTTGGTCTGTTGAGTTTATTGATTAAATCTGATGCATACAAATCACAAGCCATACTCTATCTTTGGACACATAGATTCAACTTGTATTTTGCCTAGCGAAAGCCATAAATGTACATCTGTTACTAGACTATGGCTCAAAAAAATTGTTACTCATTAGCTTGATGCAAACATAATTGTCCCCGACGTGCAAAGCACAGCAATGTCCTGAGCTCTAACCTCAGGAAGAGCTGCTGACCCCTTGTGTGAGCTGAGCAACTCACTTGGTCTCCAGTAAAATCCTGCTAAAATCTGTGAGCATGGAATCTGCAGGAAAAAAAGCAAATCACTGATACTGAATTAACATATTCTTTGTAAATTACTTTCACTATTGGTATAAATATATCACATTGTGTCTGAAGCATGGCTGCAGAAAGACCTGAATAGATGCTAAAAATACTTGACACTGCCACAAGATACATTAAGAAAAGGTTTGGGGTTTTTGTCCATGTTCGTTTGCTTCTAATGTGAAACTATGAAACAGGGCTTTGCGATTTAGAAGGTTTTAGCGTCTGGTCTTTTTTCACATGATAGGTAGATTATTCAGATAATGAATTCTCGAGACCATTCCTGACAAAGCAAGCTTGTCTGCAAGGAAACTGAGTATCTTCCATAGCTCAGAGACATAAAAACCTTTTACTCCCTTCTCATAGAAACATGAAGTGTCTAAAAAGGTGAACTACAAAGAAACATAGGCAGCTGGGCTCCTTGCTAGTGATGTGCAAATTTGATCAATGTGGTGGAGAGTCTTTGAAAAGGACGCTTCCTAATATTTCTAGTATATAGAAAACAGGTAGAAAAAATTAGGAGAAAGAAGCGTCCACCACTTAATGAATTGCCTTGGTGTGCTTAAAAAAGATCTAATGTACATAGTGTGTTATTTGTCATTTCCCCCGCAGTATTTTCATCTTGTCACAAGGAAGAGGCCTTTGGTAGTGCTTGAAAAACATTTTGAGTCTCTCACCCTATTTCTGTAACTCTGCTACACAGGTGGGAGCAAGGGGTCCGTGCTGCACCAAGAAAGCAAGCAAAACGAGAGCTGCGAGATGTGAAGAGGCAAGCACGGAAGGAAACTGCAGCTCTGAGTGCTGCTCTGGGAGCCCTGGCAGGGTTTTAAGACTGTTTGTGACAAGGTGGTCAAAGTCTCTGGCTCTGGATCACTTCATTTTTTTTTGTCACAGTAATTGCACTAACAAAAACTGGCGCTTCAGAAGTTGTGGCAGCTGATCAAACCAGAGAAACGCAGGTGGTGAAGGGCCCAGAACCTGGTACGGGCCAGAATAAACAAGGTTTATCCACCTTGGGTCTGGCAGCATCCCCTTCCCCGGGGCACGGGGATCTGGAGACCAGTGAAACGCATGCTGGGCTTTTCTTGGGAACAAAGTGACACAAAGTGAGTGAGCCTTGATAAAGCAAGTGCTTTAAAGTAACTAGCCCCCATTGCTGTGAGTCAGCAGGGCATAATGCTATGTTCCTGTATCTGTTTCTGTGATTATCGAAGAAATACAGTAACAGCTAACCCTTGATATCAAGCTAAGGGAACAGCACTCTAGGTATGACATACTTTAACATCCAAAGTGTTAAATCTGCTTTTCTCAAAGTATTAGAAATACTAAATCTTCAGGTCTCCATGGATGGCCAAATACCTGGCAATCAACAATTTCTGTTAGCTTAATTTTGCAGTGAGAGAAAGAGCCACAGCGGGTATTTACACGTGGTCTTTGCAAGCATATCCTGACATTTCTTACCAGATTGCTCGCTCTTTAATTTGAGCAAATGTGATTTTTTTCTGGGCTGAGAACTGACGTGCCCAACTTCTCCCTCCCTCCAAACAACATGGGTTTGAACTTATAAAATAACGGGAAGGCACTTGGTAATGAAAGGCCCTTTGAGCCACCTGCATATCTCCTATTTGTGCCAATCGGAGTGCCTAATGGGAGTGCAAGGGGTAGTGTATAGTCCAGGCTATGGTATCAAATGGTACAGTAGCTGAGTGCTAGCAATGGAAATAACACAGCTTATGATCCGGCTCTTAGGAGTCTCAGCACCCCATTCTCGGTCTAAACACTGCTGATGTTTTATAGAGCTAAAGTCATGCCTAGAGAAATACAGGAGTTCTATCTAACCGAGGTATTTACTCTTACAAATATTGCAACATTTACCACGACTGCCCACAACTGTGACTAAGCTAGATATATTGAAAGGTGCTGTGTTTTGCTTCATTAAAACACTACAAGCATTTTTCCCTTGATAGCCCTGCATAATCTGAATCTGTATTTTCTTGGTTAATATTCTTCTATTCCACCATATTCCCTAACAGAGAAGAGAAGAGAAGGATTTAACACAAATAAAGAAAAAGGAATAGTGCATTATTTTTAAGAAATAAAACTGAAGAATTCTTGCTGTTTCCTGTCTTCAGGAACCTGATAACGGGGATCTGGGTAAGCATTTTTTATTCATTTTAATGAAGTGATGAATTTGGAAAATGATCACAGAAGTCCTTAGCGGATGTTATGGAAATAAGTAAGAAAGCAAATTTCAACCCCAAACCAAAACAAAAGTAACTCTGGAGAGGAAAAGAAATTAATTTCAAGAATAACATAATGCCATGCAGGCCTGCTCTTACAGCAAACCATCAAGTTAATTTAATTCCACAAACCCCATTGCTCCAACAAAAAGTTGTTTAAATCAATTCATTCTTTCATTATGCCGCTTAAGAGCACCATGAAGTGATGAGAAATTACTGAGATGATTTTCATGTATCAGAATCCCTTGTTTCACTTCATTTTCTATCCTGACGTGGGATTAATGTGCTGCATTTGCTTGCTAAAATAATATATTTAATTGTAAAAGTGGTGTTGTTAAATTACCTTGCAATGAGTTTATTTTAAACGGTTCATTAAAGTTTTTAAAATCGCTTGCTGCACAATTGCATCTCTGCTCTGCTTTGATGTATTACATCTTCAACCAATAGACGCAGCGTAGGAAACCTTTACTTGTTATGTTTTTTGCCCTTTCAACAATAGATTTTGAGCCAAAAGCAGTTGCAGGCTCACAGGATCAGATTCAGATAATTACAACACTTGAGCAGAAGGCCACCCCTTTCCAGAACCGCACAAAAATGGTATACAATGATTGTGTATGTACATGTGTATGCTCTCATCTGGCGTGAAAATTGTCTAGAAAGTTCTCTTATGTGCAAGTCTTCTGATTGGCACAGGCCAGGTTGAAGAGCGTGTTTTGTTTTGGAATATCACGTATTAAGGGTTATGGGAGGCCACAAGATTTAGGTCCTGAAAACATCTGAGCCTTTTTGTGAAAGGGAGTAATACAGTTGCATCAATTCACTACCAATAACATACACAAATTTACATTTCTCCTCTTTACAGATATATATATATAGATGTATAAAGTTATATTTACAGAATCAGATAATCATTCAGATTGTAAGTGACCTCTTGAGACCATCTAGTCCGACCTTCCTGCTCAAGCAGGGTCAGCTACAGCAGATTACTCAGAGCAGTGTCCACTTGGGTTTTGAATGCCTCCAAGGAAGGAGACTCCACAGACTCTCAGGGCAACTTAACTCAGTGTTTGACCACCCTCACAGTAAAACAATGTTTTCCTGTGTTCAAATGGAATTTCCTGGTTTTTAATTTGTCACTGGGCGCTACCGAGAAAAGTCTGGCTCCCTTGTCTTTGTTCCCTCCCATGAGGTATTTAGAGTCTTTGGTAAGATCCCTCAAAGCCTTCTCTGCTGAAGGCTGAAGTGCCTCAGCCCACTTATCCTTTCCTTACATGAAAGATGCTCCAGTCCCTTGCTCATCTCTGTGGCCCAGTGTTGAACTCACTCCAGTAAGTCCATATCTGTCTTGTACTGGGAAGCCCAGAACTGGACCCAGCACTCCCGGTGTGACAGGAACCCTGAGGAGCAGAGCAGAGCAGAGCAGAGCAGACCACTTCCAGGAGCCACAAAGCTGAGCTACAGCAGCCAAGCCTCCCAAGAACCAGCTTCCCCAAGCAACTCTATCCATACTCTCTCTGGTAACAACACACTTACCAGTGTCTACATGGTGGAAAAAGGTTTTCCTCTACATTTAAGAGGGCAGAATTCAGGTTTAAGTTTCATCTGTGCACTTCCTATTTTAGAAGCCGTAACCTGAAGGCTGTTGCAAAAACGCAGTTTTTAAACCTGGTCTCTGTTCATCTCGTGGTTGACAATGCTCATATCAATACACTTGAAAACACAATGGAAGCATCACTCTTGATCTCAATGGGAAATAAGTACTGAAATAGCTTTGAAGAGTCAAGTATTAGTCCTTAGCCTGTAGAATAACAGTCTTATTTTCAATCCTTGCTGTGGCTTTTCAGAGAGTCTTTTGCAAATACGCACAAATAGTTGTCTATATTTAGGTCAGCTATATACTTGTGCACTGAAATGTTGCTTTTCTTCCACGGTGATATGGAGGAATATCATCCCTTAGGGAAGAACACTGTATCATTAAATTAATCTATGCTGTTACATCTCTGTTATCACTTCTGTGTACATGCATTTTTAAACTAAAAATGGTACAGAGAAATAATACAGATGTAGAAAACCAGTAGTATCAGTGCTAATAACCAGTAGTATCAGTGCTAATATATACTCATATTGGTACTGATTAACTGTACACTTCTTGCCTGCCATTACCTGGCATATGTTAACACAAGGGAAGGGAGAAAAGAAGGGAAAGCTTCCCTGGTATACTGAAAGAAAAGAAAGACCACTGGTAATGGGTGTGGGTTATCTTGCAAGTCTTGGAGTAGCCCTTGAAGTGTTCAGGATGGATCTGAGCGTCAGGCAGGTGCAGTTACTGTCTCAGGTCCTATGCATGCGAATGGCAGACCTTCAAGCTGCACTCTTCTGACGCTATCGTTTCACTTGCTCTCTGTATTTCACACGTTGCCCACATGTATGCTTAACATTAGACAACAAAAGATACTTTTTAGTTTTGTGAATGATTATCCCAGCTTTAAATCGTACATAAGCTCTACATAGTAAGACGTTTGAATAAGAAAGCTGCGTTACACAATTACTCCTATGTACAGAAGTTTATTAGCAAAAGGACATTTTCTGTTCTGATATGATGAAAGTAAAGTATCACAGCCCTTCCTGGGTACAAATGGATGTTCCACAGGCTGGACTGCCTGAAGCTGTATTATCAAATATTGTTTTGCAATTATTTATTGGCTTGCTATTATAGAAAAGTTACATGCTTTAGACACTAGCTTCAGTGGAAGAGGAACAGTTTTACGTCCTAGACCCAGAATACATTTTTGCAGTAAAAAGAACATATCTAATATATTGTTTTGGGGGAATCTGTTTTCTCAGTCTGCTGGTACAGTCTGCCTAGCATATAGCTGTGGTCTATGTGTAGACAGTAAAGTTCTTAATAGTGTATCTGCAGAACAGTTTCTAGGTAATACCTGTGATTTTACCGAGCCGCTTTTGCTGTTAGTACATGTTGTGGAATGATTTTTGGTGATTTTTGTTTCCTGTTGTTATGGCAAGAAGAGTTTTAGTCCAAGTCTTTTTAAATAGGCTCTGTTTCTTCCTAATGCAAGTACTCCATGGCACCCTGAAGTGTCCAGTAAAACAATTTAACAAATAGAAAAGTATTTTCCTCAATCTTTCCCCTCTTCTTTTGACAACAGATGTGCTTTGCTAATCTGGAAACTACATCTTAGTAAGTGCTTTCATTCCCTTTTCTCTTTTACACAAAAGCAGGCACAAGCCTCACCTTTGTTATTAGTTTACAGAAGTTTAACTGCAGACTGTTCTAGCAGTCAGAGGAAGCAGAGAAGTCCGAAGTCATTAATGCTACACTGAGGTCAGGTGTTGACAATTTTCATTTAATAATATAGTTGTCTCAAATCTTGAGACTTTCCAAGTCCTACTGTGGTTACCAGAAACAGCCTGTGATATTCTGTAGATTTTTTTTGTTTGTTTCCACATACTGGCTTAGTTGCTCCATTCTGGTTGGCAAAAGATATCTTACAAGATGGCATACATAAATCATGGGTCTGATTTCTAGGTGCACCAGCAGACTCAGGCACTCAAGGAGCATTGTCTGGTATGTACATTGCACGCCCATTTTGAGAAATAGTAACTGTGGACTGGTAAAGATAAGCAAAGAATATATTTCCCTATTTTCCCCCTTATGTTCCCCGGCCATTCTGAAGGTTATAAGTCAAAATACTTTTCCTCCAGCTACAAATAATACCAGACTGTTCAGCTCTGTGGCTTAAATTATTTGATGGGGTTACTATTAAACTGCAAAGCCACAGTTTTCTTTCTCTACCCCTAGTTGCTACACCATCCCTTGCTCTGTCTTCTGCATGGAGGAAAGCCACCAAGACAGTGAATTAATGCTAGTCTTCCTCCTGGTGGGACACAAACCTGGCCTATGTCATGCTTTAGCTCCTAGTTATATTAGACAATCATTTTTCACTTTTTTATTTCTTTGTCTAAATAAGCAGTTCTTTCTTCATAAAACAGGGATGGATTTTAATTTGTGAAACCCTGCAGGCAGGTCCATTCCGGGTAGGAGGGTGTCACAGCGTTATGCTGGTAAGCCAGCTGCAGATACCTGCTATTCCTAGAGTACAACAAATCTAAATTGCCAGTGGAGTTTAGAGCAAGTTTCTTGGGAAGGACTGAAGCTATTTTTCCCAGTAGAGAAGCACCGATTATGTTATGCTAACGGCATGTTTCAGGCCACTAAAGTTAGTGCATCAAATTTCCAAGGTCCTTCTGTACCGGCTCCTACCTACAGCCCAGTGCAGGTCTAAGTAGCTTCAGACGTCTCTCTCTCTCTCGTCCCTCCCTCCCTGCAATCTGGTGGAAAAGCAAGGGTGAAGCGGCTGTCTTGATCTTGCATTAGACCTTGAGACCAGGAACAGGACCATTGACAGTCACAGCTTTCTACCTCTGCCAGCTCACCCTCCCTCCCTTTCACTGGGCAGGTAAGAATACCGGAAACAGAATTTTGGGAATAAAAAAGAGAAAGAGAAAGCAGAGTCAAAAAAAAGGAAAGTAAATTTCTAAAAAAATGTATAAAAAATCTCTTTAAATGGAGAAAAACAGAACAGGTAGGACAGCAAAGGTGGAGGACTGAATTGGATCCAGGAGAAAAAGTAAAAGTAAGATGAAGAGGAATGAGATTTGCCGTATACTAGAGGGGAAATCTGGTTAGCTTGTGAGAAGACAAAAGATATATTTACAAGGGGTTTAAGAATAGAAAATAGACCTTGTAAGTAGCTCTTTCTCAATTAGGCTGAGAGCTCAGCAATGCATATCCCCTCCTCTTGCTGCCTGTCCAGAAGAAAAGCAAATGCTGACTTAACAGGAATTCCCTCCTCCCAGAACGCAAATCAGACGGTCTACTGAAAAAAACCCTCCCAAAAGTGCTGGCAACCTCCTCAGACAGAACTAGCTACTTTCTCCCCTCATTTTAACAGGTAACATCCCGCAGGTCTCTCCTGTAGGCCCGCAGCTCTAGGAGTCTTAAAAATTGGATCATCCTGTCCCATCCCCCGAAGCCTGAATCCGTGCTGCTCCGCCCTTTGAGCCTCTCCACAGACAGTACTAGCTGCTTTTTGTTCCTCACAGGTTATTGACTCCCAAAGCTTACTTCCACCAGCACTGCCCTTCTCCCTCCACAGACTTTCCCCAGCTTCCCACGACCCAGCAGCCCCCCCCAGCATTTCACAGACGAAATTTCTGCCCTGTGAGCTCTTCTCCCCATCCTTTCCCCCCGGGAGGTGAGCTAATCGCAGCCCAGCTGCACAGCAGCACCCCTTCACCAACCAGATCTATTCTGCAGTAGAGAAAGAATATATCTCGATCACAGAGTCAAAGCTCTCCACAAAGACCTTTTTTTTCCTCCTCCCATAAATATCCCTCCTTTTTTTCAGCTTTTTATTTCCTTGCTTCCCAGACCTCATGTTTGCGGGCTGCTTGCTATTTACCAGGCTGGTATTGTCTGGGTCTCTGGCATTTGCCAGTCCAGCTGTGGACTGAAAAAAAAAAGAAAAATCCAAGAAAAACCCAGCATCTTTCTTTAGCTGAGCTTTTCTCTTTGACTGTTCCTGTGTTGTGTCCCCCATCCCCCCCTCCCCACTAACTCCCCGTGCTGGCATACTCCAAGTCATAAAAGTGCACTTTGAAGGAGCAATAACTATTATGTAATTCCAAGGCTCGTTTTTTGGTATCAATATCAAAACCTGACGGATGGCCGTCAGCGAGCCCATCAGTAACTGTTAGCAATGTAGCACAGAGCTGTTCCTTCTATTAATTTGCTGATTTGGCAACAGCACTTCAAATCATAACAGAAATGTCGCTGTAACTACACAATATCAAAAGTACATAGGCCACGGCACCGCCTATATATATTTGTGGTTCTCTGAAGAATCACTTCTCAGCAAACAGTTTACTTGGACAGCTTTACAGGGCACCAGAAACATTATCTCTTGAAGTTCATGTTCAGATTTGTGACAGCATCTCTGAATAGCTTAGTCAGGCTCAGTTTGGTTCAGTGAAGTTTCTATACGCATGTGCTGTTCACAAAATGTGAAGCAAAACCCAGTCTTGCAATTCCACAGATTTCAGACTGCGACAGTGTTTTTGTTCCCAAGATCTCTTTGGAAGCAAACTTCAGCCCTCTACTTAGGGAGGATGGAAGGAGAAATCGGCCTGCCAAGATCCGGAGTGAAAATTAAGATACTGCTGAAAAAACACTGTATTTTGAAAAGTAGAGGGAGGTGGTTCATAGCCCTGCTCTCAGCTGTCTCCAATGATTATTGTTTAGTAGAAGCTTTTGGTAGAGAAATTCATAGACAATCAGGTTTATCTGTTTTTTTTTTTACACTGAAACTATTCATTATTTCAAAGCTTTTGCAGGAATCAAGAATATTATTTTGTGTTTTTCCAAATATGTGGACATGGAATACAATGGAATAATTATCTCATACTAAATTAATTGCAACTGCATTAAAATGAAGCAATTATTCCCGTGTTGTATACGCATAGCTACTTATTGCAAAATGTTTCTCCGCTGTTAGGGGAGAAGCCGCTGCCCAAACATTCCCACAGCTGTCAAGGAGTCACCCCCCCGCCGCGCCCCGAGACTTGACCTGCTGGGACCGGAGTCCCTTCGCAGCGGGCGACTCCAGTCTCGGGAGCTGCTTCTTCCCTCAGGCTCGACCCCAGGTTCCCCGGAGCAGAATCTCTGATCAAGGCCTTCGAAATAAAATGCGTA
>JAVKLA010000031.1:25771774-25786921 GCA_034782735.1 Sagittarius serpentarius | reverse complement strand
GTTATAGCCTCACTATCTTACCCCATTATTGCCACGTGCTGTTTACGTCTCATTTGGGTGTGCTCCGCGTGCTCGTGAAGCTCAGCTTCGCCACCTTCCACAAGATGCACGTTTCAGATCATCCAAGATTTGTGTAAGAGAGATAGATTGGAACTGAAGCTCCATCACGTGCAGATTTCAGTGTGGATGCCCAGACAATTGCATGTACATAGAAGAGGATATTCTGTCAGCTCCTGGCCTTAAAAATTTCTGCCATTTTCTACCTCCTTTCTGCCTGGTATCCCCCACAGCACAGGAAATGGACAGGTTAGACCACGCTTGTACAAAAAGGGGCAAATCATTTCTTTTCACAGAACAAAAGGAAGGAAGGGGAGAGCGACACGTGCGAATGAACGGCACAGCTTATGTATGAGGAAGGCACTGAGAACGACAGCAGCCAAATGCATTCTCAGGACAGTTACTATTTTTTGCTGCAAAGCAGCAGCTCTGCAGCTGATGATGGATGGGAACAGAAAGCGCATGGGTTTCCTGCCCACCCACCGACAGTGGCAGCATTCTCTCCGGGTCATGTGCAGGGATACAAATTAAATGATGAGAGGCCCTCCCAGGATGAAAGATTTCTATCATCTAGGATTTAGCTGATAGGCTGTAAAGTGCTTTTAAATCCTTTAAATCCATATACATGAAGGTGGGTATCAGGAAAGTTGAACTGCGAAAACACCAGATAACTCAAAGCTGATGAATTTAGCAGGAACCTTTCATACCAGAGTCTATGAATTAAAGAAAGGCGGAAGAAAGATAAACAACAGCAAAAGAAAGTTAAGGCAAGTGGAGCAGGTGGGGATAGGGAGCTTGTATTTTTCACTTAGCACTTGAAATGTTGGATGTTCAGATAGACGCGTTTCATTTGTTATGGCCCTCCAGTCCCTACCAACGGGAGAGATGTGAAGCGTTATCTGATGCAAACGTAATGGTACAGCTTTATGGAAGGCAGTAAGCACACAAAATGTCAACTTTTTGGCTTGCTCTTTCTTCAAAAGTTATATGTATCAGATTAACAACCCAATTTGTCCAATTGGCAATTTCCAAGAGGCAATTTTTTCCCCTGGGTTATCATTTTGGTTCTGATCCCTCTTCTGTGACTACATAGTCAGATAGATAACTGTGAATATAATAATTTTACATTACATAAAGATGTTATATTTGTAACTAGAAGCAGAAGGCTTTTTATCCTGGTAGCACCAGGATAAAATACCTTCCCTGGTTTGACACAAGCGTGTCTGTTCCTTGACTGTATCTCTGAATTGGATGAAAAGGAAGATCTATCTCTGAATCACTCCTAAGAATAAGACAGGCAGGCATGGTTTTGTGTAGCAGAAACAAAGACCTAAATAAACAGATAGTCAAAGTCCATCCAGTTCTTGGCTTGGCTTCTGTAAGGAATATCAGATACTGCTACTGCAGTGATGGATACATATTTGTCAGGCAGCTACTAGATCACCAAAATCACCTTCCAGCCTGCCGAGCTGGATCACATTTCTTTCTTGCCTTATTTAGGCCCTATTAGGAACAGAATCCCTGCGACAAAAAGTTCTGGCTCCACTATGCTTTTATGCCTGCACAAACCTTTCCAGGGCAAAGGATAGTACTCCAGTGCTGATCCTAGACTTGAGGCAGCAGACCATAAGTTACATTTGATAAAGGACAGCTGAAAGAGTTGAGGTTTACTAAAACCAGATGGGAACATTTGCTGTGATTTGGTGGTGGTTGTTTTCCTAAGGAGGATTCTTTTTATTGGGGTTAGTCCCACAAGGTTTCCTTAGCAGCAGCACAATTCTGAAAGTCATTTACTGCGATAAACAACATCACAGTGAACAATAATATGCATTTGTGAGAGTCAGGCATCCATCTCTGTTCCTTATGCTGCTTTTTAAGCACAGTCCTTCTTGTGAATAAGCATTTTCAGCATTTCCCTAGAGAAATCCATGGTCTGCTCTTGCCTTCTCTTCTCTTACGCTAAATGGTTGTTAGCAGCCACTTTTGAGGTGTTGTGTTGTGTCATACCACCCACAAGAAGCCATAAGAGCCTGAAAAGTCAACACAAGGAAGAGAAGGTGAGAAAGGGAGAGTGAAAGAGTAGCAGCTTCACAGGGCACGTCTCTCGATACTGGATGATGCTGGGGATGCTCCATTCCTTCACTGCACAGCTGGCACATGTGATTTAACCAGTCACTGCTTTCCTTTTTCAAAAGCTAATCTGCGTCCTAAGCTGCCTGTTATCGGGAGCTGGAAAACTTCTAACTGCAGTACCCTGACACGTGATACCTACCACCTGAAAGCAAAACCCTGCTGTGAATCAGACAGAACTCAAATCCTCAACTGGTACATCCAGGAACTGGGGTGTCTGGTACCTTTGTCCGCGGCGGAGCACCGCGCCCCGCATGCTCGCTCTGCGTGGCGGAGAGGAACCCGAGCCAGCCTAAGCACTGACAAGAGCCTCTCAACCACAGCTCGGGTTTCTCTGCATGCTAATTCTCTCAGCTCCTCCGTACAGTCGGATCTAGAACTGATACTCCTAGAGCCGCTTGTGAGAAATCGGGTATTTTGTGCAGTATTACAGGTACTGGCATCTGGAGGGCCAGTGCCAAGTGCCAGGCTCATCACAGCTCCAGCATGTTCCCTTCTTCCAAGCAGCACCCGGGGCTGCTGCAGAGAGATGGTAGGCCTGCGGTGTTCGGTTTTGCTCACTCCGATCAGGAGCAACGCAAGGTTTATGTGATTTACCCTGACCACTGTACCAGTGCAGCTTCCACAGGAATATGGTAAAGAGGTGATCAGAGAACACCGATGGAAATGCAGGTTGCTTTTTATCTGTCATTCACGCAGATTTGTGAGGTAGCCTACCATTCTTTATTTTACATATCCTATTATCTCAGAAGATGGTAAAGACTGAGACATATGACACTTATTCCAGAATAAGGATTCTGAAACTGAGATACTCATACGGAGTTTTACTGTTAATCTGGAGATACTGCCTAACTCTCTATCCTTAGTCAAAACCTCGTCTTTTCTGCCAATTGTGTCAATCTCTGTGAAGTAGAAGCTTTCCTTTCAGAAATGCTAGGAGAAAAGGAAAGCAGGGAAATAAAAGCCATTTCTCAATTATCAGTGGTTATTAAATGAAAGCAGTTTACAGCCACTGCTGACTTGAATTCAAGTGGCTTTCTGAAAGACCTAGCATTAAAAGTCTATGTTATCTCATTACAAATTTTGTAAGTTATGCACCCACAAAAGAAGCGATGGATTTGTTTCCTATGATATAAAGAGTCTCGGATAATTATCATGGTTAGGAGAAAAATAGGATTTCCTGATTTGTTTTTCAATATATGTAGATGTCTTGCTTGAGTGATATGTTTCAATTTTATTTAAATTTCATATGGAAATATAATGCAGTGTCCATTGTAGTTTTCTGCTTTTGAAATATCTCTGCCCTCCTGAGCATTAAAAAATATAAGGAAAGAAATCTGGCTTAACTTTGCGTAACAGCACAAGCCCTTTGTACCGTAAATTGCCGTGTGTCCTTTCTATACGCAGTATGCTCAAAGCCAAGGAATTTGTATGTTACATTTGAATAATGGGCCAAAATAAGATAATACCTCTTTGCTGACAGAAGCGCATTAGCTACTAGCACACATAACCATTCTTCAGTACAGAAATGTGTTCTTTAAAGCAGGGGTAATTGCAGAACAGCTAACCAGAAAGGAAAATAGGCTCCAAAAAAAAATCACATCTGATTGATGTACTTGACAAGTGGGTAATAAAATTAGGTTCTGCTCAGAACAATTTGGAATAATTGATTTGGTTTATGACTTTGACCAAAATATGCAAAAATGCAACATTCTTTCACAGCTGCACTATAATTGTTCGTACTACTAAGAGAATGAGAAAGGGGGGGAAATGCCTATTAGACAGAGTTTCTTTGTGAAAATGGGCCTATTAGACAGAGTTTCGTTATGAAAATGGCTAATTAGAGAATCTGAATAGGATATTTGAAATATCACATCCTCTACAATGCCTATGGACTCTGTGCGTTGCATATCAAATATGCATAATAGCAGTGACTCTCATGGACCTAATTGTGTACAGAGTTTTACCGAAGCCTCTGATTTTATACTCGCCATCCATCGTGGGTACAAATGACATCCCTGAAATGCTGGATTTCCTCCCGTGTCTCTCCAAGACTGCTGAGACCAGAGGATATTCTTGATTTGACAATTCTTAGGCTCTGTGCCTGGAGGCAGATTATAATCCGCCAAAGGTCCTTAACTCCATGGTTCGCTTCTCTTCTGAGCAAAAGACAGTGAAGTTAGCTGACCGGCAAAACCGACAGGGCTAACCCTTGAGCGTGGGTATGTACAGCTGCGGATCTGGTGCTCTTTTCTGGGTGTGAACACTGCCTGCCTGCCTGCCTGCCGGGTGCTGCTGTGGCACATACAGCCCTTCAAACCCTCCCGGGGGGCACAGGGAGCAGCCCAGGACACGGCTACGCACTTCTCTCCACGTAGGAAAAGATGCCAAGTCTGTAGGTATAGAACTGGCCTAAAGAGGGACTTAACCTCTTCACAGCTAGGCTTGGTGACAGCAAGCAGCGGGGTACTAAGGCATTGTTGGACCTAAGAGAACACTTTGTTTCTTGCAGTAAATACACAAAAAATCAGAAACAACAATGTGAGTATCTTAGTTCAGTCAGTTAATTTAAAAACATGATTTTGGGGCCAGGAGAAACTCATTAGCTGCAGCCTAAAGCTTGCCCAGTAAATCTTAGGAATAACTGAATGATTTCATATTATAAAAAGCTTGTTATAATAAACGGACATTTTAAGAGCCCGGGAATTTTGAAGAACAGTACCTTGCAGCAAAATCTTGTAAGGAGATGCATGCACTTTCAATTACATGCTGTCTTGACCACTTCTGCATGTATTCAGTTGCTTAGCACCATTGTGTATGTTCATATTCTCAGCAGGAGAGTTCATAATTCTCAGCGACATATTTCACTGATTAGGAAAAATAAAGGTTAGAAAAGTACAGAGAAACGTTTCCAGGATATATTAAAGGTGATAAAATGCTGAGGAATGACACAACTCCCTTAAGTCTTAAGGGTGGGATTTATTTTGCAAGACAAAACATAGCTTTTTGAAGTCCTTTCCTTTTTCAAATGATAACTTGCACAGAAAGAATGAGATGAACTATTTTCTGTGGAAGCTGGAAAGCTGGGTCTATTAACAGGGTTTATAATTTATTCTGCATAAACATTTGGTTAGAAAGTAGATCTTGTGAAATATTGTACTATACCAGGAGAGTACCTTGTTTTGTTTCATTTAATTGAATATCAATAAGTAGCTATTTTTGATGCATCATCTTTCACCAGGTGCTTGCCAGGTGTTCATTAAATAAGAGCTTTATTTATTTATTTACCTTGACAGGTTAAAAGATTAGTTCCTGTGAAGAAACCTTAAATCAGGGATTATAAGCACATGTGGCATAAGGCAATTATTCCTACGCCTTCAGAAAACTCAGTCGGTCTGCATACAGAGTTGAAGAATGCTGGAAAAGGAGAGCGGAAAGATCTGGATGCACAATCACGCGGACTGCTTACTCTTTACTCAGGCATAACTGCTAGCAACTTTGCTGGAATTCTCGAAGTAAAGGCTGGAAAGGATTAAGTAATGGGTCCGTAATGGGAAAGAGGTAAGATCTTCAAGCAGGTCACACCACATTACCTCTTTCCAAGTTTCAGTACATTTGAATCTGAAGCATCTCTCTCTTACCAGGTGCAGGTTCTGTAAGATTCTTTGCAAGGAAGGAAACGCCTCAGATAAGACGCTTTGGCTCATCACTGCTTTGAGCTTAGTCCTGTTTTCAAACAGATCCTCACAAGCATTTGTATTATCTCCCCAGCCTGCATCTCTAATCTCTGAAATCCAAAATACAGACTCTTAAAATGCTGGGTCAGTGTCTCTCTGGAGCACGCACAGAAAGGGACGTGGGCCCTGTCCCAGCACCTGGTCTCAGCTCTGCTGAGTCCAGATGAAACCAGCTGGGAAAGAGCAAGAGGGAGCAGCCGCTCTGTCCCTGGCTTTTTCTTGACAGTGCTGTCTGCTGCCACAGGGCCGGCAAACCTTAAGGCCTTGTCCCTTTCCGCCGGGTGCTTTAGGTGCCTCCAGGCTCAGGTGGGGAATCCTGTTCTCAGCCGCCCAACATTCCCCAGGAGCTGAATGAGCAGCTTGCTTGCCTCAGTGGACTGGCCGGAGGCAGTAGGATGGCTGAAAGTCAGGCAGTCCTTCTGGTCATTTTTCTCACTGAAAATCATAAGGATTTCAAACTCTGTTACACACACATTTTAAAGATTTCTGTCCTTTATAAGCAGAACTAGCAAACAGAAAGGAACTATTCTTCATGGACCAGATGCTTTTCTGCATGTTGTTCTTAAGGCTTGGGTCCAGAAATGCAGGCACTTAATTTTACATGTGTACATGTCATTTCCACTGACAGCCACAAAACAAATTGTGTCTTTAAATGTGCTGATGTGCTTTTCTGGCTTGCAGTGTAAATCCCCGATTGAACAGCGGTGGCAGACTATTTTATCAGATGAAGGAAAAGATTCTTGCAGAATGTAGTTGTATATAGAATGAACTGTCATTCAGAGTAAAAAAACTTGCTACAAATAGTTCACTCCATAGAACCATAGAATCATGGAATCATAGAATCATTTAGGTTGGAAAAGACCTTTAAGATCATTGAGTCGAACCGTAAACCTCACACTGTCAACTCCACCACTGACCTGTGTCCCTAAGCACCCCGTCTATGGTCTTTTACATACCTCCAGGGATGGTGACTTAACCCCTTCCCTGGGCAGCCTGTTCCAGTGCTTGACAACCCTTTCGGTGAAGAAATTTCTCCTAACACCCAATCTAAGCCTCCCCTGGTGCAACTTGAGGCCCTTTCCTCTTGTCCTATCACTTGTTACTTGGGAGAAGAGACCGACCCCCACCTCGCTACAACCTCCTTTCAGGCAGTTGTAGAGAGCGACAAGGTCTCCCCTCAGCCTCCTTTTCTCCAGACCAGACAAGCCCAGTTCCCTCAGCCGCTCCTCATAAGACTTGTGCTCCAGACCCCTCACCAGCTTCGTTGCTCTTCTTTGGACACGCTCCAGCACCTCAGCGTCTTTCTGGTAGTGAGGGGCCCAACGCTGAACACGGTGTTCAAGATAGTGGGCACTGTACAGTCTCATTTTAACACCTATCCACACTAAGAAGATTAAAGATTTTACTAGCACTCTGCTCTGTCTAAAAGGCAGAAAAAAAAAAATGTATTCCACAACCCATACTGATCTTTCACCTAATTAAACCATTAGAACAGTAAATGTTCATTCTAAGCTTTTCTTAAACTGAACTGTTGAAAGAGAACTTGCAGTATGTTTCCTCTGGGATTCACAATATTGTAAGTGCCTTATTTTTTGTGATTACACAAGGACTGTTTCCTATTGCACAGCTTCTACTTGTTTGCTGTGAGGGAGAAATGTGTCAAACCGTGTACACAACGTCTCTTTATCTTGTACAAAAAGGAATCATCCTGTTCTTACTGAAGATAACAGCAAACCTTTCACTGACTTAAACTGGAGCTGGACCTGTTCAAGAATTACATGAGAATTTTGGGAGCGTGTTCTTGATCTTGGTTTTGATCTTTTGCTCTTGGTTACATTAAATAGTGCCAAGAAACCACTAGACTTGAGCTGGGTATGTGGAAATGTAGCCTTCAGCAAATGGCTAATGTTTGGATTTCTTCAACTAAAATGGATGCAATTTTGGTGCATGATGTCAATTTGATTAAAGTCTGTATACAGTTATTCAGGAATAAGTGGATATCAGTATATTTTCCATGAAAACTGAGGCTATGAGAAACAGCAGGAGCACAGCACGAAGACTACAAAAAGAACTGAAGTGGACTGTTTAACAGCTAATTAGAGTCATCAAGTAAGCACTTTTAGTTTGCATAACTGGAGGCATTATGCCATCGAACACGGATGTGCATGGAATGTTTCATTAGTTTCTGGGAATTTCAATATTGGAAAGTTACTGAGAAATATTTCAAGAGGGAGAACAAAAATTACCAGAGGTCAGGGATCAATTTAACGGGGTATCTAGACACATGTATGAAAAATTCACATGAACAGGTGGCCTAAACATTGGCTAAAATAGGAATATGTTAATAATCTAGCAGTTAGGAATAAAGAAGCTTAATTAGCTAATTTTGAATCTAATGGTAAAATCAAAATTTCCATTTAAACTCATATATGTTCTCCCTCTTTTCAATTGCACTTGCATCCTCTTACCTTTTAAGTGGTTCTTTTACCCTTAGCAAAATCAGCAGAGTCTCCTTTAATTGCAGGGCCACAAATGGGCATTGCTGCCACCTGTCTGAACCGGACAAATCAGAGTAATGAATTCTTTAATTAATTCCTTTTTGAAATAGAGCAATGTTTTAAAGGTAAAATGTCTAGATTTGATTTAAAAATTTTTGACAGATGTAGAATTTACAAATCATAGAACGCTCTTCCAATCGATAATTATTACCATTGTAAAAAGAAACAAAACACAAAAATAATTAAAGTAAATATTTCCAAAATCAGTCAATGGACTTCTTTAAACCTAGGACCACCAAGCTCTTCAGTTTTCATTTTTATTTCCCATGTGGATACGTATTGACTGCAAGCCAATGCTGAAGTCCTGTCTTTAATAAGGTAAGAAGAGAGATCATCCCGAGACTTGCATTATAGGAATATTTTTCAAAGTCTGAATTTTTCCTGCAGCTCTAAGTGTCACCCTTTCTGGACTGTGGGTGCAGTTCTTCTGTAGCAAGTCTATCCTTGACTGCACAAAAGTAATAAACCCACCTCCTAACCTGCTTGTAAGTCCAGGAATTAGAGCAGCCCTTTTAGTCACACCATCACAGGGCAGTTTGCCCTCCAGCTGGTTAACTCTAAGGGGCCTGTCTTGCTCCTTCTACGGTCACTGCTTCCCAGGTCAGGCTACACGACTCCCCAGGCATAGCTTGATTATTTTTTTAACCCTGAACATTTAGGTTTGGCCATGTTAAGGAATAAATTTGCCAGTCTCTGGTTTACCAAGCCATCCACAGCTTTCTCTGGTTTTGAGCCATCATCTGGAATATCATTCCCCCAATTCTTGGACCATTTATACACTTTTGTGCCTCATTGCCTACACCTTTGAGGTCTTTTCCCACAGTGTTAAACTGCACACGGGCAAGAAACTACCCTGAGGACCCTGCTAGAAACTCACCCTTATTTACAGCCACGCTTGGGGACCACGGCTAAGGAAGGTTTCGGTACACAGAAGGTAAGCTGCGCTGACTTTTGTACCATCTGAGTTTCTTGTTGTGATGCCCAGCCAGACCTCTTTTGGGAATCTACCTCACTGGTAGTTATCTACCAGTCCCTACTCTTAAATGCACATGTAGATGATGTCCCTCTTCCCCAAAAGCACACAACCTAACAAAAGAAAGCCACTGTTCACTTGCACAACATGGGCATTTAGATTTAACATGATTTGATGAATGTTAAGCGGGGTTCTGGAAATCCCTTTCCCAGTCCGTTGTTCACCACAGCCTCCTCTTCAGTGAGCCCGGGAATAACGGACCTCAGTTTAGATGAGCTGAGAGCCCTGCTGCCTGCATTTTCAATTTTCCGTCTGGATCTTAGAAGTAAAGAGGGGTAAACTGGGTAAGGCTTGACTTGTAATCTCTGGTGCTGCCAGTCTAACACTTTTCACCAGCAATAAATTAACTTAGGGGGACCCCCCCCCCCCCAATAGTTTCATTTTAAATATAAAAAGTTATAACATGATGCTCTTTGGTATTAAATTCTAACACTGTAGCAGATTACAATAATAAAAAGACAAAGAAAAATATACTTTCCACTTTTCAGGCACAAAGAAAGCATTGATCAAACATAATACACACAGCAGAACAGAAAGCAGGGTTCCTTTTAAAAATAAAGATTAGCTAAAAACATTTAAAAGGCTTTACACACAAAAAGCCCCTACAGGGTGGGCTCTCTGAATAATGATTCAAAACATTATCACAAAAGAATACAATTCATTATTATGGCTTTTATCAAGATGACTTCTCACACAGCTCTCCAAATGAATTCAGCCTTGGGAGCTAATCCTCCTGCTGACAAGTGAGTTTATGCTATTCAGACCTCCAAATCTTGAGTCTGAATAGAGAAAGGCTGGATCAAGATGATGTGGGTCAATCCAAGCCTTTCTTTGCAGCCTGGACAACTCCCTTGGTGTCACTGCATGGGGTGCTAGCCGAACACTTTTAAATAACCTTCCCAAAGTTTTTTTACACACTACTTTCAGATTTTTCTGAAGGTTTAGATGTTGTAGTAGGCCTGAACACAGAGAAATCTGGCTAAATATTGAACTCAACAGCAGTTAAGATTTCTAAATAATTTAATTACCTATGTTTATTATATATTTTTTCATTACTATCCAGTTGTTATATGTACCTGTCTATGAAATACTGAATTATATCAGGATTTACTTCTAAAGGCTGCCAGTGCTAATTAATACCTGAGCAACCTCAAAAGAATTAGTTCTTCAGTTAGGAATAGCAGGCAAAGCCTTGAAATTGCTTCAGTGCTTCTTTGGGACTGCAGCAGTCACCTGAATATTGAAGGAAGCTTGTTCCGCTAAGCTAACCTCATCTCAGGTAAAACAACCACACTGCAAAATAGTATCAGGGCTACAGAAAGTGCCTGGATTAGCAGTGGATAGTTCATACTCACTAGATATGTAAGCTGTGCCTCCACGGGAAAACCAAACTCCATTTGCAGCACCATCAGGTAAGGGTTTGCATGTGCAGACAAAATTCAAGTGCATAGCAATGCCCAAATCATGATCAAATATTCTCTGCAGTGCAAACAAGCCTCTGTCCAGCCTGAAACCTCTCTGCCCATGCCACCAGGATGAAAATCTTGCAAGAAAGGTATCTTAACAGGTTTTACAGACATGCTTTTTGTTTACCCTGTTGTCCTTTCTCCTAATTTCAATACTACAGTTTCCAGCTAGATCTAAAAAGTGGAGGTTGCGAGAACACATTAAAAAGTGGGTAGAAATATCCTAATGACTTTTCTCCTCTTTCAGCCCAGCCTTGGGTCATATGTGTCTGTGGCAAATCATTTAGACACACAGCTTTCCTCCATATACCTAACAAGGTGTTTCACTGTTCTGTGTACACATTATCTCATTCCAAGGGTTTTCACATGAGAAAAACATCTTTTTTTCCCTTATATTAAGTTGTAAAAAAGTTGCTATCAAATGCTGATAGAGAGAGGACGAGCACACCTAATTTACAACCTTCCAGTCTACCCTTTGATCATAGCCCAACTCTAAGGCGTCAGGAAAAAACCTGTATCAGTGAGTGTCCTGTTTCTTGCTTCTGGAATGAAGTTGTATGGTCTTAAGGCAAAAGACGTTCGTTTTCTTTCTTGGCACAAAATCTTCAGGCTTCGCAGCTCTTTCCAGCCTTCTGATCTATTACGTTCTCGCATTTTTCAGTGTCCCATTCTTTCCAAACTGCATGCCGTCCATGGGCCTTCAGGGACTGCAGAGCGTAGCAGGGACACTGCTCCCATTCAAGATTTCTTTAATCCTTTTGGCTAGCATGAACAATATGAAGAAATAAGACTTCTGAATCCAGGCTACAAGCCTGAAATAAAGCAGTATTTTTCTGTACACCGTAGGTTACCAATGTAGCTGAGCCATTGCATCTGCACCTTGTGTGCAAACTGCCACAGAGCATGCCTGTTGTGGAGAAAGCATTAAGTAAATACTATGTAGGAGCACAAAGGGAGATTTTTGTTGGGCTTTTTTTTGTTGGTTTTTTTTTTAGTATCCTATCTAATTCCAAGCTTTGTGTGACTGAATTTAGCAAATTCCTCTCACAATGCTGCTGAACTTTCTCCAGCCAAGGAATGATATCATGTGGGCAGCATAATTACAGCGATTCACAGAAGCCAATTACAAACTAATTTTGAAGCCATTCTATCTAACACAAAACAGAGACAGCGTATATGAAATAAAACCAGAATAAATACATGGGAATTATAATACTCTTTCAGGACAGTGCAGAACAAAAAATACCTAGGCAGATAGAGTGGTATAAACACTGCAAATACATTGCCTATGTGATGCTGTATTGCCCAAAGTCCTCCATTTTTCCATTACTCATCACAGGATTCCCCATCTCGCTACACCTCCCTGCAAGTTACTCCTCTTCTTGCCAGCACGACTCAGCTACGAGAGGTGCGAGCAGGAGCGAGGCAGCGCACTGTGCCCACGTGCAACCGTAGCCTGTCCCCTGAGGCTGTCAAAGTGCCTGTCAGTGACAGCTGTGATAGTAGCCTAGGAACCAAACTTTGGTGATGGCCGAGGGAGTCCACATCACTCCTGTTTCGGACAGGCCGTCATGCAGATGTCAAAATACTGCGCTGTCATACCTGAACAGGGCTAGGTTTGAAACGGTGAAGGTCACTGATTCTCTCGATAAATTGTTCCTGTTTGAGCTCCAGGAATGCAAGTGATTCACGTTGTTGCTACTAGTATTTACATCCTTGCATTGAGCAAAGGCTAGAGTAATATTGATTCAGGTTACAAATCTCATCAGCAAGTAAATAAATGCACTGTTTGTGAAAGGCAATTCACGAGAGAAAAAAATTCTGTTTAAAAAAGGCTTAGCCACGCCATCATGCTGCTTCTCTTTTCAGGTCAGAATTAACATTTCTGATCTGTGGATGCAGCAGGCTCATTCCTTCTGGTGATTTCCAGTCAAGTTGTGCCCTTCCCTTGTCATTAGCAGCCAACCAGGGACAGCGTGCGGAATCAGAGTTCGAGCTGTCGGAGGGGTTATGATGCACGAGGCGCGGGGGAACCCCGCTTGCTCTTCTGCAACAATATCGATTTCGAAGCGCTGACAGTAGCAAAGCTTGGTTTTGTCAGCACATTAGCGCATACATGATTTGGAAGACAGACAGGAAGCAGAGAGCACAGTAACAAAATGCCATAAATATATTCTGCCAGGATTTATGGGTTTTTCATGTGTCTACCTGCAATTTTGACCAAGGGCACTACTGAGCCTGCTGAACCTCTTTTGAACTTCTTCCAGTCCTCACATTGACCATGAGGACATGACCCAAACTGCCTGCTTGGGAGAAGATGCACGGAGACTACCTTTGCTTCCCTCCAGCTGATAGAGGACTAATTCCAAGCTGAGACATCCTCTTTATTTTCTAAAGTGTTTTATAAGTTTCTACCCCTTTAGCTTTAGTACAGGCTGAACATACCTAAAAAAATATAGGTACTTTAAGAATACAGATTTCAGTAATCTTTCTTTTTAAGCAAAAGACATTATTAAATGCATCAGTAATTTCCCCTTTTGAATTATTCCAGCAAAATTATGTAATATACAGGAGTGACTACTGAAGGAAGCAATGAAGGAAATACTGAAGCAACACTAGTCTGGGCCGGAAGAACTGAGTGCTATTCTTTTTCCTCGTGTGTAGACTTTAAGAGTTGATTAAACTACAGAAATACACAAGATTCCTAAGCTAGTGAGCCAAGTGATCTAGCCCTGGAGTCGGAAGCAATACAGCTGCATCAGTGTGGCACTGTGCCCAAGCCAACAAGCATTGCTAGAGAGCTAACAGAGAAATGCTGCTTTGGGGTCTCAAGCTAGTTTTACCACCACATCAACACACAAACTTTCTTGGAACCTTTTTCTCTGTTTCTCATACAGTGCTGAATTTTAACAAGAAGCCTTTAGGGCCAACTCCATGAAGACTTCTGACTGCCTAATCTCCCGCTGATTTTCAGGACCTAGGCATTTGTCTCTTGGCCTTGTTGGCAAAGAGGCTATAGCTTCATCATTCTCTTTCACCTAAGCTGTATCTCTTCAGAGCAGGGCTCATTTCTTACTATGCAGTACATCATTGCACAATGGCCACTTTATTTTGATGGAGGGCCCTGACCTCTAGTGAATTTTAAATAACAGTAACGATTTGGCTGTGCTCATAGACCACCAACACACAGGAATGGCAGGAAAGAACAGACAAACTGCAGGAAAAGAAGCCATCCATACTTTTATACATCATTGGCAAGTTCTCTTGAGGGCAACAAATGAAGGAATATTTTATTCAAATTATTCACCCGCTCTTTAAAGCAAGCTAATGGGAGCTTATGTGTGCTATCCATCAGTGCCAATTCACTAACTAGAGGAAAGGCACTCAGCCTACGGTTTCCATGTTCCATCTGGCCTGAATCCAGCTTTACTGACGTTGAAGGGGTCGCCAAGACTCCTGCTTCAGCAGAGGCAAAATTCAGGGACTTGACAGCTGCTTTCTACTCTTTTGTGCTTAGGAACAATTATTAGATTTAAATGGATATGTTCTGAAATGCTTAGATAACCATCTTCCAGCATTTATTGCAATTGATTAGAAAATTATTAAATCAATTTTCAGAATTCGTGAGCTTTAAGCCCAAGCACGACTACTTATGATTTTTATCAATAAACCACAATAATCAGATTTCTAAAGTTCTAGTCTCACTTCTATTGGCTTTTATTTTGACAAACAGAAAATAATAAAAAATGCAATTGCAACAGGCAAAATTAGAGCTTGACCACATGTAATGGGTTTACGTGGCAAGGTTTTGGTAGCAGGGGGGGCCCCGGGTGTGGCTTCTTCAAAAGTTGCTAGAAGCTTCCCCTGTGTCCGACAGAGCCAACGCCAGCCGGTTTTAAGACAGACCCGCCGCTGGCCAAGGCCGAGCCCAACAGCGACAGCGGCAGCACCTATGGGGTAACGTATTTGAAAAGGGAAAAAGGTGCTGGGGCTCAGAAACTGCAGCGGGAGAGAGGAGTGAGAAGATGTGAGAGGAACAGCCCCGCAGCCCCCAGGTCAGGGCAGCAGGAGGGGCAGGAGGTGCTCCGAGCGCCGGAGCAGAGATTCCCCCGCGGCCCCTGGGGAAGACCCTGGGGAGGCAGGCTGTGCCCCTGCAGCCCAGGGAG
>JAVKLA010000031.1:25694151-25748079 GCA_034782735.1 Sagittarius serpentarius | reverse complement strand
GGGTGGGGGGGGTGGGGGGGAGGGAGACATCACCATGCCCAAGGAGGGGATCTGGATAAATAACCCTTTTAGGTTGGAAGCTTTTTCCTGCAATGTCATGTTATCATTGTATTCAGTTTGCAACACTAATCAACACTAGATAGACAGGAAATCAAACTGCTTAGTGCTCACGGGGTAAACATGAGGATTTGTATCAAACTGCAGCACTTACTTCCCAGCTAAGCCAGATTGTCCCCCTTGAGCTATTTTCAAAATGCATCAGCAAGAAGGAGGTTATGTAAAAAGGCCTTAAACCATATGTTACCAGGTTGTACCCACTTACATCAAATACATCAAGACTGATTGTAGATGTCTGTGCACTGTACACAACACTTGTATGAAATGAATTTTTGCTGAATAGGGCTGGATAACCTGTCGCTAACTCCTAATGACAGAAGCTGATATATAACGTATGCTGGCTTTGTGTTTTGCTTATTGAGTTACCAGGGAAAAGAATACCTGCACATAAAGCAAACACCTCCCTGCTGTGGGAGAACAAGAGTTTAGGGGATTTATCCCAAATATATCCAGTGGACTGCATATGGAGACAGGAAAAAACTCATTTCCAAGATTAAATATTAACCTAAATTAGAAAGTCAGTGCTCAGCAGGGCAAGCTAGGACAAGACTGTGAGATAGTGAAGGTCAAACTGTCTGCTACTTATTGCTTCTTGATGGCTAATGTAAGACATTACCTAAGGAGTGCTGGCTACTGTTTTGGCTGTAATTGCTAATCTTCCATTTCAAATGGGGCTAATAACTGGTTACATTCTATTTGTATTGCTGGTAAATATTCTATAGTCTTCATCCAATCTGTGTTTGCTTTTTAACCCTGGTCTCTTTTTGCCCTCTTATTTCTGCCCTGTGACGCTGAATTTTCAGCAGTTTTGTACAATTTTTCTAAAGATTTACAGGTGAGTTTTTAAAATATAGTATTTGGATTTGATTTTTTTTTTAAAGCTCTTTACAGAAAATGCTAACTTCTATAGCTCAGCTGTGTGTTGGATAAAATAGCCTCAAATTATGCATGTAGCCTGGGCAGCCGTAACACAAAGCCAATCAATTCCCAAGGTAACACCTTTTGTTGCTATGGGTTTGCCTGGTTGCACGCAGGTGAAGAGAGACAGAGTAGCTTTTCACATTTTTTTTTCCTTTCTCTCTCCATCTCATTCACTTGAGAGTCCTGTCCTTCAAGTAAGCTGTATTTCTTTCCTAGGTGTATTTCAAAACTTGCAGCATATTGTAAGCCTGGAAACGTGTGTGAATGGAGTTTTATTTGGAGCAAATTCATTCCATTCAATTTGCAGTAAGTTTGTGATTGCAGTAGTGTGTTGAAACGGAGTGTGTTCTGCAGCTTGTACATTATGCAGTAGTACCTATAAGGTCAATAAATGTCTGATTAGCCCTCTGAGTAGAACACCTTTTGCCCTTCATTTTAGACAGATCTGAAGGTCTCTTCTTAAGTAATTAAAACATAATGTCTTTCTGTAGCCAATAAGCTAATTAGGTAACGATATAATTAAAGGGTGGACATTGTATTATTCATCATAAAAATAATTGAAACAAATTAAATGGGAGAAAAGATAAATCATAAATTGAATTAAAGGGAAAAAAACACTGGGCTGTTATATTTAGGCTAGATTCTGACATGTTTTGAAACTAACTTCCCTCCACAGACTGTCCCGCATGTGCTTCAGAATGGCTACTGAAGAAAAGGAACAAAACAGGCAATACGAAGCCGGGTACGTTGAAGAAAGTGAGATGCAGGGATAGCTGATATCCCTGAAACCCATTTGTGTTGTCTGGATTGAACTTGAAACTACCCCTAACAGCCACTGAAAGAAATGGGTGCTATTCAGCACAAAGCCATTCCTGCACCTCTCAAAAAACCCTTCTTCACTGTTAAAAAGGAAAAAAAAACCCAAACCCAACAATAGAAGATACATTCATTTTCAAGAAGCTGTGAGGAGCTGTAAGGGAAGCAAATGTAGACATAGAGGAATGAATGTGTTCGAAAATAGGTTTAATTTTAGTTTTGGGTTTTGTGGTTTATTCAAATGAATACTACTTGTATGATTATTTTTTCTAGCAGGTTTTACAGGGAAACAATTAAGTCTTTTTCAGAGGTGAACAGAGGCAGCTTTTTCACTGGAAATGGTAGCTGCTGAGCAGCGTGCTAGTAAAATACACAGTGCTGCTCAATGTCACTAACTGTGCGGTAGGTTTGCTGTGGGAAGGGATATGAACATGACATGAAGCGGTCAGTTCCTCTCTGACATGAACTGACCTTCCAGCATCTAGACTCAGCTTTGAGATGGTCTTAAGGAGTGCTGATTAGCAAAACCATTTTAACTGGCTATTCAGCTGAGTCATTCAAGTGCCCTTGGTATATAATATGTTCTTTGAGAGGGTTCCACAAATGTGGAATAAATTCTGAAGCTTAGCTTTGTATAACCTGGAGTTTCTGATAAGCAGTGCATGAGGACAACTATTTCTGCTAAAATGCCTGCATGGGATGGCTTGAATCCAGGCTGGTTTAGGAAGGAAACTGCAGCAGGTGGGAGAAAATTCCTGAGGGTGCAGTGGATAATTGTAACTAGTGGATTTGTTTTCATTCTTATAGGAAAGAGATGACACTTTCTGTGGCATTTATCTTCAAAAAGTGACACATCAGGTTGTACGTCATTGTAGAACCTGGGACAAGGTGATCATAAACTGGAAGATGGACAACACTCAGCTAGTCTCTGGTCTGTCGCAGAACAGAAAGCTGGAAAGACGTCTGGAAACAGGACTAGAGATGTGTTTATATGTGTAGCAAAAACTCCTGGTAAAAACAAAAGACCAAAAGTAGTAAAAATGTGTCGACTTCAGCAACAACATGAAAAACAACAGTTACTTTCTAGTGGGTTTATTTTCTCTCTAAAAAAAAAGAGGAGTGTCTGGGTGACCATGAAGGGGGAAGAACATCTGACTGCATGTGAAAATTGCACATTTTGTTGTAATTCTTTGTAAGTAGCATTATTATTATATATGATAAATCATATCCTGTCTATTGAAGAATAGTGACTGGGACATTCCATGTCTTGTATATACATGTATGTGCACTTGGCACTGCTTTTTTTTGGGTGGTAACACAGCAATTAGCTTGCATGTAATACGCTGTAAACAACTACCAGCTTGTGTGAGCTGAATCTCCCTCATAGCTTAAACTGGGGGATATTTTTCGAGAAGGATATATTACAGTATACGAATAACTACACTGTGCAGTGTAAAAACAACAATGTCAATGGGCTTTGACTATGATATATGGTGATATTTAGGAAGACACTGTTTCCCTGGGAGGCATTACAGTGAATGTCATGGATTGAGAGAATGTCTGGACCAGTGGGATGAAACTTGGAAAAATAGAAATTCCATTCTATTCACTGTTTTCTTTTTTTTTGTTAATTCAGTTTTACAGCTGCTCCACCCTGTCAACTCGATCATACCTGTTTCCCTTGCTGTGTTTCCCCTTGCTGCTCTTTTGGTCTTCTACATGTAGATTACAATCTCATCCAAGCAAGGCTGTGTGTCTTACTCTGTTTTTGTAAAGTGTTTAGTGCAATGGCATTGCTTTGAAGGAAAAAGCTAGTATGAAGCCCAGGAAAAATCAATAGTTCATAGAGTCCTGCTTCACACAACGAAGTTCAGATTCTCTTCAGGTCTATATTTAATTGAGCCACAGTGGTTCCTACTACTCCATCGCTCTTCGCTTGCCAGCACACATTAGTCTTCTTTATGAAATGCATGATCTGTAGTGTGTATTGAAACCCCTTCTTATTTTTACATTTTCACATGCCTTTCTTTTTCTATGATATACATTTTACGGTTGCTATTGTACCTTTTGTTTTGGAAATGGGCCCTATGCACAAAGGAACTGTACACTAACGAGAACCAAACCACTCAGAATCTTGCTTCATGACGGAAAATAGGGTGCATAAATCCTGGATGAAATCAACATGGACTCAACATTTCTTCTTGTATAGTAGGTGACTTTTCATACAATAATATTATTTAATGGATACATGCAGTGGAAACTTATCTTATAGAATGACAGGTAAATTTTTCTGTAAAAAAATCAATTTCCTTCCTTCAATATTTCTTTTAATATTTTTGAACATTGTATATCTTAACAAGAAATGTTCCTAGCCACTGTGATTAATATGCAAAGCTGTTTCTTAGCAGTATTCACTCTTATTTTAAAAATGACACCGAGAGCTTAGAGGCCTTTGTTCTTAATTTTTAAACCTACTAATTTCATTGTGTCTGACAAAAAGCAGAACATCTTTGCCATAATTACTGGATAAGTTATTTTTTTCCACAAAGTTGTAATTTTCCTAAAATAAGCTGGACTGCTTCAATTATGTAAATCAAATATCTAGAGAATATAATGACTGCATTGGTGAAACACAATAGAACTTAACAGGACACCAGCAGAGAGAGGGAGAGAGTGATGGGGAAGGCAAAAGCCCAAACGAGGATGTTTTTTTTCAATTAGAACCGCAGAAAATTCTCTGCCCTGCTGGTAAACTGGCTCCTGCAGCTTCTCACTCTGCCAGATTTGCTCTTCCCTTGGTGCCAGAGTGCGACCGTTAAGACTGGCAGAAAGTTGAGGCTAAAATGAAAGCTAGTGTGCAGAGACTGACAGTGGCTGAGAAAAACCAATGGTTTGCTTCTGTTGTTATTTTTGTGTATTTGTATTGAAACAAATATATAAGGAATAGTGCCTAAAAGAGCCAAAGAGCTTATAGTAAATTCCATGTGAAACATCTCAAGCAATATGAGGTGAAACAATGACTATGGAAAAAGACCACAGTAATGGCTAAAAAATATGTTAATACTCAGGACTGACAACCTGCATCAAATGGCTGGCACGAGGTGGCTTTTATCCTGAAAGTCCTGCAAAAAGCTGATTCTTCCATACATACTCCTCTTATGTGACTCCTCCTATAAATCCCAGCCTTCCCTTACTCAAGACCTTCTCAGTGACCTAAATTACACTGTTTTTCAGATGCATCTGTTTTTATCTCTTTGCTCCAGGTGGAATGATCAGATTGAAGACAGCTATGCAAAGGTGAAGTAACACCGTTGGTTCATATTATGAAGTCACTGCAGCTTTATTTTCAATCCAAATCTTTGTGGGTTTTGTTTTCAAAATCTTTTTTAGCGGCTGACACATTCAGCAGATACCTTCACTGATCTCTCTTCAGTGATTCCCATTTTTTTTCTGAATAACTACAGCTAATGTAGACATTGTTAAAGTACAAGATTCATTCTAACAGTCCTTTCTGAAATGTTTCTTTGTCTATTGGTCAACATTGACTTTTAGTGTGGCATAGAGCTTGATTAAGTTCTTGTGACAGTTAATAATTTGCTTAATTAGAGTTCTGAAGTTGTCCTGGTTTTTGGTAGTTCTTGGCTAAAATCAGAACATAAAAAATGTATTCTCGTGTGTGTCTATTCAACATTGCTGTAGTTTGAAATCTTAGACACCCAAGTGTTGAAAATCTGTCATGATTTATTCTAATTCTAATCACTTTCTCTTTCACATTGAAGTTTACTTTTCATCCTTGAACTATTTCGTTTTATAGTTTCATGGCAGAAGGCATCTGGTCGGATATAGCGGTCTGTATTTACTTACTTGGTGATTTCTGTGTCCAGGTAGCTCCACATCTTACAAAGGACTTTGTCAAAGTCTACAGTGAAGTCCAAACAGATTCTATTATTTGGTTTGCCTGTAGCCACTTGTTGCTGAAATACTCATCAAGGTAATTTATAATTTTGCCTTAATTGACATGTCAACTAACTAAATTTGTGTAGTCTAAACTGGTGTAGCTTAATTGCATTCTGCTCTGTACCCCCTCCCCTTCCCCCAATACTGGCTTTTCGAAAGAGATACACAAGGTGTATAAATATCCCAGTATTCTAATACAGATTCTTAAAGCTTTTCACAGTTTTGTAAAACTCAATAACTGTTTCTTCAATCTTGGGTTCCTTTAGCCTCCTATCCTAAGATTTTGTTGCTGTCTAATACTTTGCTCCTGCAGTGCCTCTCTTGTCTCAGTCTGGCTGTGATACATTATTCCTTCATGGACAGAAAGCCTTCAAAGCAGTTATGTCCCAAAATCTGATGAAAAAAAATTCAACCTTGTCCATCCCCAAAGCAGTTCTCCTCTTCTTGGTCTAGCAATCCCACTCCTCCTCTTGATCTAGCAATCCCACTTACACTATTACTTTTTCCTCCTTCACCTAGCCCTAGTTTAATCTTTGCTTGTTTTTCATGCCTATGCTTCTTCAGTTACCTCTTGCAAAATGGTTATGTTTGTTATTAAGGGAAAGTACTTTCCCTCTGGCCAAAGCAGCTGAAGAAAGCACTATGCTTCTCACAGGGAGATGCAACAGGTAGTACCTAACATGATAGGATTAATGGCTGTTCCTTATAAGAACAATCATTTAGCGGGCAAAGACTCATGAGATGGCATTATTTGCATTAGTCTTTCTTGTAGGTCAGCTACATTTCAGTTGGTCTTTTGGGGGTGAAACTTAGAGGTATATGGATTAGAAACTTTCCTTGCATATTCCTTTACCTTGGTGGTTGTGCTGAAATATGAGATTGCTTATCGTACTTGATTGCTTAAATGTACAGAGATCAAACAAACAGCTTTACATCATTTTTGGTTCTAGCAGCACAGTGGAGACCAAGCATCAGAATCAGACTGGAATTGCTGACACGTAATCATCTTTCTTTCCTTAGTACTGTAGGTCAGTTCAGATTGTGGCAGATGTGTGTTGGATTGAAAATGAAGGGGTAGTAAAGATTGTACATGACATGAGTCTGAGAGAAAGAAAAATGAGAAAGGTAACAAATTACATATAACAGATAAATACTTACGTTTTGTACACATACTGGTAGCCACAAAGCACTCCCTCAAGCGCTGGAGAGAATAGCATGAACAGGTGTATTAGTGTGTTTATTAATTTTATTTTTATATTGCCCAAAGGTGGTAAGTTAGCAGTATGATAGTGTCACTTGCTAATGCACAACCCATTTTGCAAGGCTTACTTCCAAGATTACATGATTTTATTACCATAGTTTAAAACCGCACAAAGGATTGTTTCAGGGGAAGTTTTACTAATACAAGCACACAAAGGAAAAAGCACTCATAATGCCATTCAGCAGCTTGCATTACAGTTACTTGTTGCAGGAATTGTCAGCAAAGTTGAATTATTGTCATTGTCTTTCAGCACATGAAACAGGCTTTAATCTCTCAGATATCTGAATTTCCAATATATAGAGAAAATATTAGATCCTGGTTATCCCAGCATGTAAGAGGAAAAAACCCCACCTCTTAATTGTATGCATGAATCCTAGCTGAAATAGTAGGTATAATTCTGAGGGACACAACAGAGCGGGTTTTGGCTATACTATTGCTGCAGAACAGCTACAATGTAACAGAATTATTACTTCTTCCCTATCAAATGAAGCCTTGGATAAGGTATTATTGTCTTTGAACTCCTTTAAACTCTATCAAAACCAAGACTGAGCTAAGCAGACCATAATTACTTCATTTACCACACACATTTTCATCTGATTTGCTATGGGCATTTGTAGGGGGACCTTCAATTACAGCACAGATAACAAGGTTCTGTGTATTGTACCTGAATCTAAGTACCAAAGGACACGTAATAAAAATCGAGGAAAACTCACAAGAAAATACTGTCTGCTGATTTATTTGCCCTGATATGCCTTGTCTCTGCTATATATCGCTGCTAACCAGGCTTCAACTAATTAAAAATGTGAGAAAACAAGATTTTAAAGGACCAATCTTCTTTAATTTAAGAAAGGTAAAAAAGTATTTTTTACAATAATGTCCTGAAAAAGCTGCAAGTGAATGAATCCACACAAAGAAACTATTACACAGAACTCTAGGTGCTACTGCTCATTTCAAGAAGGCCGATGGATAAAGTGAGGAAATAATATTTCAGCTCAAAGAGAACAGGGGAAAAGATAACTCAAGTTTATTGAGCCAGGTGTAATGACAAAAGATGGGTAAAGTTGCAGCTTAATTTGCAATTTTTCTTGTTATCACTTGGGAAATTATAAAAATCAAGAGTTTATGGGATTAAGTGAGCTCATAGTAACAGTCTATTTTATGACAAATCCAGCAAAATCCTTCAATGATATCTAGTATAACTGCATGGAATTTTATGCACTGTTAAACAGCATAGAAGTCCTTTAGAAAGCTGTGAAAACAATCTATCATCATTAGCGACAGATAAAAATAACTGTGGACAGCTTTAGTGATCTGCTCGTAAACCCTGAAGAAAGAGGGCTCCAAAACATTGGCCTATGGACTAACACCCTGGCAAACTTGCTGGACTCAGAAATTACTATTTTTTTTTTTTTTTTAATTTTAAGATGGAATTCTTTGCTAGCCGTTTGGATTTTCCACATGAAGGAGAGGAGCTGCGGGCTCAGCACAGTCTTTTCACACTCATTCTGCCTTTTCTGCATGTTGGACTTTCAGACATGACAGAATTGCAAAGGATTACTACTGATCCTTTCTCTTCCTTCAAATCTGTATGAAAGCATTCCCAAGTGTTCCACCTGGTAGGAATATTAAGACTGGCAGCTTTAGCAAAGCTCTGCTCCGATAATCACAATCAAATTATCTTCCTACTTCCATTTGTACAGTGAAACCAAAAAAAGAGTTATCCTCTTTCAGGTTTACAATTATACTTAATGTCACTGTATTCCCCACAATTTCCTATAGCCTCCAGTTTCTTAGATATGTACTGTACATAGCATTACTGTAGGTCTGACATACTGTGGCTCCTACACAAACAATTCCAAATCAGTTAGGAACAAATAATGAAAATAAAAATAATCTGCTGGAAAACATTTTCTGTTACATCTGTTTTCACTTTATTGCAAAAGATATTTTAATACACGCGTGCACACACACACCCCACAAATAGAAATAGCTTTTGTTTTGTCAGAATATGGACTTCCCCTCTGAAATAAAAAAAGGGAAAGAGAATACACTCATGGAAGAATTACTAACCATTTAGTTTCCTTGCTTTTTTCTTTTAATATTTATGCATACCAGGGACTTGTTACTTCCTAGTCCGTCTTCTTTCTCTTATCTGGATCCTGCAGTGAAATCACAATAAAAAGGAGAAAAAAAAAAAATCCAGCAAAGACAATTAGTCCATTTTACTGGCTTTAGGTTTCTATCACTGCTGAATACTTCAGAAAATGTGTTTACTGTCATAGCCTCAGGAGAGGTGCATTTTGTTTCCAAAAGCGCCCTGCAGGACAACCCTCATATAAGCCTGCGCAAGTGTCCTTCAGTGCCATGTAAACACTGTAATGCAGGAGATTCATTACAAAATAGCAGTGCTGAACTGTTGTGATTTCAGCCTTTTTAACAACCTTGAGGCTTTTTAAGGTCACACATGTAACAATGTTTTGTCTTTTCTGCAATAAAAAGTGGGTCCTGGGACTACCCGAACCGCACTGCACTCTCTGGTATATAAAGAATCCAGCCCTTTTGCACGGAGGCTGCTCTCAAATGAGGTGATTTTAAATGTCAGAATGGAACCAAGCAAATGCTCTTTTAGCTAGGAGCTAGAAGTCAGCTGCCATCAGAGAAACTGTCCTTGACTGGGATTATGAACACATCCTGGTGGGACGTGGTCCTACTCTTGCAGTCAGTGCAGCTCTTCAATAAGGTGGTCAAATACAAGGCATGTATGAATGTTTTATTAGCAGAACAGGTGGGACACATCTTAGCATCTACCCCTTCTTACTTACTGATATCACTGGGGACCTATTTTTGGAATTTAAAATGCTAGATCTGTGCTTAATATGCCCCCTTGTGTTTTATACGTAACTCTGAAGAAGGAATTGCATCAAAAAGGAGAAACAAAACTTATGTTCTGTTCTTTCCCCTTGAACAAGTGATTAAAAAGCACGTACTTCACAGAAGACCTTGCTCCTTCTTCTGCTCATAGACAGGAACAACTTCAGAGTCAAATGTGTCGGTTTGGAGATGCTTTATAGTAGTCCGCTTACTTCTATTCCCTCCTCTACTTAATAGTCCATGAAGAAATTGAGAATCTGTGAAAGCTGTGTCCTCCTGAAGCCTCTTGCTCCCTGTAGCATGGGTCCCTCTGATGTTTCAGCCCTTGACTGCCACATATGCTCAGTAGATAATAAAAACCCAAGTTGCCTTTCTAGAAAAGTCATGGCTCGCTGATCTCATTAGGAACATACCTTATTCTTTCTCAGCAGATCCTTTGGCTCTGGCCCTTGAAGCTGTTTGAAATTCTCTGGCAGCTCAGGAGGGAGGCTGAATAGTGCGATATTTGTTCACTCCTCATTGCCAGTCTGACAAGTGCACAGCAGTTCACCAGAGTTCAAACATCTGGCAAACAGCTCGCTGCAGCTCTAAGCTGTCACACATTAATAAAGACCAATTGTTCTGTCAAGAACATGTTGAGAAGTTTAAAGGAAGAGAAGAGCCAAGGGGAAATGTGCTAATTAAAAGTATCTATATAGAGGTGTAGTGAATAAAGGATGATTAATTTAACTTTCTTAAAGGTAAATCTATGTTACAGGATCAGACAGGAACTTTGGTTAGCCTAATTGAGGAGGAGCAGAGGCTGCCACCCTTACTCCTGTTGGGTAACACCTTATTGACTTGGTAGTTCCATGGGATCCCATTGGACTCCGAGGCGTATTTCTGTGGCTGATGTTAAGGGAAGATGGAAGGGCACATTTTCTTACTGATTCTTCTTCTAATTGTAAAATTTACTAAGCTGTTTCTGAAAGAGGACAGAAACATATCAATCCTCTTTGGTCATGTTTTCAAACTCTTTGCTGCTCATTATCTGTCAATGCACTATTCAGGTGTCTTCGCCTCCTGAAAGAAGTCCCCTGGCAAGGCAGGAAGACTGTTCTGTAGAGCATGACACAGTGTGGTCAATTCTTCCAAAACTTGGAGGTACGATGGGGTTAGTCAGAGAGGAGGCCAAGACACTGCTGCCGGCAGCTGCCAGAGAGAAGCTCTTGCCCTGGCAAGTCTGGGTTCCGCTGAGCTGAAGATGGAGAGTAGGAGGCATGTGAACCAATAAAGTGTTTTCAATTGGAAAGGGTACAAGAGCCAGATAATGGTGACCATAGGAGTGGTGGGAAACCCACCTCTCATCACTAATACACGTGGACTTAGAGGTCTTAACAACCTCAGGCCTATTTGTGATGAGGCCCAATCTCCTCCAGCACTGTGGGCAGCCACATGTTTCACAGCTGTCTAGCTGCCAATAAGTTCTCACAGCCCAGATGGAACAGGGGTGACTCTTCACACAGTATTTGTCATCGTTGGCCTTGTGGTAGTTAATCCATCTCTCCATTGTTGCAGCTGATCCTCTGCATCTGTTCAACAGATCTTTGCTGAATTGCTGGTTGAAGATGAAGCGCTTAAATGTGGAAAGAAGCATACAACTCTTCTTGGAGAGGCTTTTTGCCAGCCTTCCAATTGCTAATCTCACATCTGCTCCAGCATATAAGACAGCTGCATATGGTGTCTTCACCATGAGCTTTTGAAGGCATTTGAGATGCATGGTGGAGAGACTGCTGGGGCAAGATGGGGGCAGAGTTGTTCAAGGCTTGTTGGGAAACAGAAGTTGCGTGTTTCTGGTGGGGAATTCCAAAGCCTGAAGCACCCATGCTGCTCATGGGCATCCCCCTGAGGCATTGCTAGGATGCTCCTGTAGCAAAATGGTGTGAGTAGCTGGTCAGTTTGTCCCTGTGGCCATTGTTGGAAGACTCTGTTGCAGGACAGTGTAGGTACAACCTCGTGTCTCTGTCTACCAAATGGGAATATAAACTAACCCATGTTGTGAGAGGAAATGGTGAAATATATCAAATACTATTGCAGACTCTCTTGTGACAATAGATGCTGTATTTGTTCATAAGCTTCATAAAAATTTGCTACAGAGTAGCCCAGGTGTTTATTACAGTGCCAGAGGTGAAACTTTACCAGGAACAACTACAGTTTCACAGCAATGTAGATTAGTCCTTCCATTTCACTCGAAAGCAGCAATATTCTTTTATAATAGTACCTAAATATGAAGTATCATTTTAAAATGAGATCTGGAATTATTACAAGTTGCAATTTATTGTGAAACACATCAGATGTATTGTATTTGAGTGATCTGTTTCTCCTCATTTAACATTGTAGATTTGTTAACTTGAGTTTCATTTCCCCTTCAGCAGTTGTAGTATGGGGCACTTAGAGGTAGTGATCTATGCTGTATATAAATGCATTAAAGCAGATGGATCAAATCAATTTTAATATGGCAAACTGACCAAAAATGGCACAAAAGTAGTGATGTCTTCAAAAACCATATTGCTAAGAGATCTGTGGCAGACTTTTTCTTCTCTCCAAGATTTTTCTGCAGTAGCTGTACTGGTACCATAGAAATTCTATGGTAAATTACAGTTCATCATGGTTTTACGGGGCTATTTCCCCCCATGGGTATCCTTGAGTTTTTATGGAGTCTCACTAGATATCGTGGTTGTTTACAGTGTTCATCAACACAAGTGATGGCAAAATAGCCTTTCAACACATGATTCACAATGTTATTGCTGTTAAAATAATGTCTTCTCACTTTCTGATGAGCTGATTTTCTTCAGTGCATCTAAAGGGGGTATATGATCAAAATATTGTGTGTAGTGTAAAAGAACACTGTGGGTGAAAGTTACCCAACAACAGCAGACTTGTGGAATCTTGGAAGCCCAGTTCTTTCTCTAACAATAATGATGTTGATGATGATGTAAAGTTCTTCTACTGTATTTATAAGGTGATTATATTCAAGTGTCCCAACAATTCTTTATTATGCTATGTATATAGCAATGTTAATCCACAGCTTTTGGAGTGTCAGAAAATATTTTTAACAAAGTAGCAATGCAAATTAATATTTAAGACGATATGACTATGAGAAAAAACTGGGAAAAGAAAGCATGTGAGAAGGTGAAATTTTTTGTCTAGTATAAATAAGTGAGCCAACAGAGCATCTTCTAAGAAATCAGTACTGCGGAGGCAGCCTCATCATTTTATTGTGAAAGGACTCATATTGCCATTCTTGAGACTTAATTTTGCCATACGCTTTAAGGTTCTATTATTCATCATGAATTATTTTAATGCAGGACTTCACAATATAAATTTGGGAGAGAAAAACCTAAAAAATATGGCTTATGCTATATTGTATATTTGGTTCTGACTTGAAATATATAAGTGAAACATGGGAAGCTGTTAGTAACCAGTAATAAATTTAAAGGGTCACAGTAGTTTTAAAGAATTCAGGCTTGGCAGAATGTGCGCTTTCAGTATCACAAAGCTAAAAGGAAAACCCATGCGTTGGAACCCCAAAGGATCAAAAATATTTCAAGCAGCAGGGTTTAAAATCAAATTTATTTGCAGTTTGGGGAAGGGTGACCATTTTGTTCAAGAAATCCATTATGTAACTCTCTATTTCTCTAATATACTGCTCTGTAGACAAACATATCTCTATAGATGCAAGATCGCATAGAGAAGGCCTGTTAGTAATTGAAATCAGGGAGGCAGATCTTCATCTGTTAAATTGATACAGCTCTGGTGATTTTAGTCTGGGACTTTTAGAGACTAGTAAAAGAACAGAGAATTAAAAGGTTAAAACTTCTACTGCTCTCGGAATTCCAGTTACTCTTCTTCTAATTGTTGGTGATTTCCTCTAGCAGTATAGAAATATTTATAACTACTGCACTAAAATACTTGGCTGTTCAGTCTCAGCTAAGGGAAGCTGATAAGAGTTTTTTTGGATGTTTCTAAATCAAAGGTATCTAAAAACACATCAGGTGAAAAAGAAAGTAGAAAATGAAGCAGAGATAAGGGGCTCAAAACAATTTCAGATCTACACACTAATATTACGTCCTGGATCTAGTAAGACTAACCCTGCTGATAAAAAGTAAATGGGAAATAGATTTGGGAAGGCAATTCTAAGATTAAATTTGGTATGATTATTTTTTAGGAAGTATGTGTGTGTGTATTCAAGTCCCCCCTTGCCCACCACATATCCCTCACAGACATGTATCCCATAAAGTTTGGCATGCTTCCTCTAGAAATCAGTACTGCTGTTCAAGAGGCATAGGTTTACTGTTTACCATTTTCACATAAAATAATTGGTTGTCCTCTTTTAACTGAGGGTCTGAAAATGCCTGACAGAGATTGGAGGGAATATTAACTATTGACAGTCACTTTTTGGAAGTGTTTCCTGGCTGTACTCACAAGGCACATCAATCCGATTTTGTACCCGTCATTTTGGTGAATCCTTGCAGGATGCTTCCCTTAAATGAAACCGTGTGAATCTTTGTTCTTGAGAAGATGAGACGGCACCCAGCTCTTGCAAGGAGTAAATGCCGGCAGGGTTAGTGCTTCCATCACTCCCGCAGGAAGAACCGCAGGTTCTAAAGAGTGTCTTCGTTACGACTCCAGCTGGACGGGTCGGTGACTGCTAGTGTGCTCTACCATGTCTTGATAAAAGAGATTTTAAGCACCTAATGGTCAGTGCAATAAAAATAGCACAAGATGAAAAGGTCCTCCTCTTACAGAGTGAAAAAATACATGTTTTAAACTAAGTGTCCAACACCACAAAGACAAACCATTAGGGGGACCCCCTGTGATACAGAAACAGTTATAAACAGATGTGCTGCAGTATTTTTATATTACTTTCGATAGAAGTATAACCAGAGCAGTATATCTTACATTTTTAATCAATTTTCCATTTTACAGCCTCATTTTCGGAAGCAGAGCTGGAGTTCTGCATAGCCATCACTCCTGTGCTGTTGAATGACCTCCTGGATTTTCTTTGCTGTAACAAAAGTCATAACTATTAAATGTGTCATACTTATTTGCTGCTGATTGATATGTAGCTGTTAAGCATGTTTTTATATAGATGAAAATCTTGACATCATATTAAAACGTGAGTAGCAGAGAAAAATCTCCCCTTGCCTGAGCAGCATGCGTTGTTTGGAGGAGCTCAGAGCCAAGTGTTCTGCAGTTACGCCATGGCTGCTCCTCGTCTCATACTCGCGCGGGGTTCTCGGCCCAGCAAAGGCTCTCAGTGATACGGCAGGGCCAGGAATTAGCAAGGCTGATGGATAAGTTCCATATGTGCTGGGAAAAGCGAACTCAGACCAAAGAAGCTTTAACGACATGGAAAGCAAAACTACCTGAAAGGCTGATGCTGCAGCCTAAGCAGAGACTAGCCCAGAATTTGGAGGAAGGTCCCATTCTGCTTTCCGATGGCTGCTTTCTTTCATCCTAGTTAGTGCAAAACTGATACCATGTACTTGCTGTCATGGTCCTTGCTACCACCAGGCATGTAAGTCACCTTTAGGCAGGGTTTACAAGGTATAATATTGCCAGGTCAGGTTACATGATTAAATTATGATTTGGAAACTCGTGTTTTGCCGTTGGGTTAAATTTCCCCTGTAGTTTCTTCTGGACATTCTGGGCTAAACCTAATTATCCATTTCACTAGATCAGTTCTTCAGAAATGGAAATTCACTGAAATCACTGACATCAGCATGGCGTTCCACTGACATGATGGACATGCGTTATCACTTCCCACCTATTCTTTCTGGTTTGCTCTGTCATTTAAACTATTAATGAGCTGCTAAATAATTATAGTGTCTCCCTAACTTTATCAATACTTCAAATTTAATTGGGTGTTCGTACTTTAATTCACTAATAGGGAAAGGCATCCAACTTTGTCACATATGCTTTTAGTAGCATTTCAACCTCAGGGATAAAAACAGCAGAAGCAATTCCAGTTGCTAAAAGACACAAGATGTTTAATAGCCACGCAGCTCATGAAGGGGAGGGACTAACTCAAAGGTTTTCTGTCTGCAGAGGGTATGGTGATGCCTTTCCGCCATCAGCAAGAGGAACAGCTAACTTTAATAAGAAAAGAAAAAATAATACTGATAATTAAGCATTATATAAACATTTCTTGTAGTATAATTTCAAGATGTAATCTGCTACAGAGCTCTCCGAAATCATCTACAATCACTTTGAATGTTGAGATTTTTTGGCAGTAGGTATTTTAATATTTATAATATATATATTTTTATATATTATATTATATATTTAATATTTATTATATATTTTTAATTAATTATCAAATGCTCTTATTTTCAATATGCTCAACAATTCTTCATCTTCAGCGAGTAGGAGAAGACACTAACAGGCTCGACTTGCATGGCATCACAAAATGAATGAAGACTTGAGATATAATTATGAGCTACAACTACATTGTTGGGAACACTGTAGTAGGGAAGGCACTGTTGTTGTGGTTTAACCCCAGCCGCTCACTCACTTCCCTCACAGTGGGGTGGGGGAGAGAACTGGAACAGTGAGAAAACTCGTCGATTGAGATAAAGGCAGTTTAACAGGCAAAGCAAAAGCCATGCATGCAAGCACAGCAAACCAAGGAACTCCTTCAGCACTGCCCACGGGCAGGCAGGCGCTCAGCCATCTCCAGGACAGCCGGGCTCCATCACCCGTAACAGGGACTTGGGAAGACAGACGCCATCCCTCTGAACGTCCCCCCTTCCTCCTTCTTCCCCGGCTTTATACGTTGAGCATGACGCCATACGGTCTGGGACATCCCTGGGGTCAGTTGGGCCCAGCTGTCCCGGCTGTGTCCCCCCAGCTCCTTGTGCCCCCCCAGCCTCCTCGCTGGTGGGGTGGGGTGAGGAGCAGCGAAGCCCTTGGCTCTGGGTAAGCGCTGCTCAGCGATAACAAAACCATCCCTCTGTTATCAACACCATTTTCAGCACAAACCCAAAAGACAGCCCCATACTACTGTGAAGAAAATTAACTCTATCCCAGCCAGCACAACTCTCTAGGCTAAAGAATGGTACTGATACAGGAAAAAAATATTATAACAGCGATCAAAATGAACTTCATCTGGGTGTGAGAAATTTTGTGACCATCAGAGTGATGATGTTTCCAAACAGAGCAGCAAAGACAAAAATCTGAACTGATACAATAGCGGAGCATGACAAGCTCAGGGTTCCCTGAGAGCTTTATCTAGCCGGGGCCAAACCACAACCAGTGCCCACCAGGCCCACAGTGGGAGCCCGGTCCCAGCTGCAAGGGGCTGGAGGAGGCTGGGAAAGGGCCACGTCCTTCCTCTGGACCCCAAGGGGAACTGCTGCTCTCCTTTTTCAGACTGTAACCCTTTGTATGGCAAGGGTACCTTCAATAGCGGGGGTGGCACTTAGGCACCGGCGGTATCCCTTCCAGTCCTGCATTCCTAGGAGCGGTCTCCTCCTCTCATGTCTTAGAAATTTTTGCATATATTCACAGTGATCCTGGGACTTTGGGGATGTTTTCAAAAACTTTAGTAGCAGTCAGGCACCTAGTGAGATTTGCAGTGGAGAGTCAATGAAAGCTCCAGAACAGAACATCTTCCCCCTTAAGTCACTCCTATCTCTGAGGACTTTAAGGGGATGATTTCACATGACAGTGGTTGCGTTTTACACCTGTTTTACACATGAGGAGACAACTGTGTTGTCTATCAGGCAACAGAAAATCTGGCATTTTTATGTACGTGTTTAGGTAACTAGATTTTAGAGTTTTTTAATGAAAATTCTTTTGTTCTCTCTTGCCTGCAAAGGGAGCAGACTTGGATAGCTTATTATCATTAAAAACATAAACTTCACTGAAAGAAAATGGGGCAAGTAAGGTTCTCAGAACACAGTGATGGTTATTATTTTTGTTGTAAAACCATTTCTTCAACTCTTTTGGAATTATCTAACCCCTGCCAGGGGCAGTGAAAGGAGTGACCTGAAAGTGTGAGATGTCGATGCACTGCCAATGGATATTTTTTTTCGTATTGCTGTGCTGGCATGGACTCAGCAGGTACATAAAATACAATGTTCCAACCCATTTCACCCTCCAAGCTAGAGTAAGGTAAGTTCATTTTCACTCTCCGCACTCACTGCCTGTTCTTAGTCAGAAAGGCAGAGCTCATGTTGCTGTGCAATCTTGAGCTTCTTTTATGAGCTTAGCTGGAACGCTGCTGGGTATCTTTCTTCATTGCAGCTTTTTTAATCTTGGCTTGCAAAATCAGAAGCTCTTTCCTGGCTGCACAGATGATTACCTTACTTTAGGTAAAGTCTCAAATACCCTGAAGTATCTCACATAGGTTCTCACAATATCCTTTTTCAGCGCTTCTTTTTCATTACCACACTTGGTGTGCCCTTTTAATTCTGCACGTTGGCTGGTGGTGGATTAATTTTTTTGACTGCATAGTGTCCAGTCTGTCTTTGATTCTGTTTCTTCTTGTATTTGTCCTTTCTGCTGCCAGAGAACCATGAGAACCGGATGAAAATATTTGCTCTATTTAGATCCCGAGAACAAAGTCTACTGTCACAAGAAAAACGTACAAGGAAAAATTTCAACAACAACAACAATTATAAATGATGGACCAAATGAGCAGGTTGTTTTGCTGCACTGAATAATGATGGTTTGTTGGAACATCTAGTAAGGTAGTTTTGGAAGCCTGCAATGTCATCACCCTCTTGTTTTCACCCTTTAAAGGAGAAATTATAAGAAAACCATAACCTCAGACTCTAACTCTCCCAAATGGAGCAGAAAATCCAAGATCTAAATTTTGTTATGGACTCCTACACCGATTGTTAATCTAAAGAAAGTCTCAAATTTAAACTAATTCACATTTGATGAGTGAAGCTAATTTTGAGTAAATCTTTTGACTAACTCTTTGTCATCTACATTTTTAATCTATCCGGTCTTTTTAGAAGACATTATGTTTGATGGATACCAGCCTACTAAGTGGCTTCTGTCATTTCAGGAAGTGAATCCCTTGAAGACATGAATAAATTTGTTATTCTCTAGCTTCCACTTCCACCCTCACTTTATATATGGGAAAAAGAAGTGCAGAAAGATCAAACAGCTTTCTGAAGGTCACAAAGGAGTTTGGTGGTAGGAATTGAGCTGATTTTCTACATCGCAGTTCAGTATTTTGAATGCATGACCAGTCTTTCTGTTTTCACCTGGTGAGATATTTTGAAACAATTTAAAAAACCTGGGATGAAATTTTAAATTGCAGTTGTCCCATGACCATCAAAGATTTTGTTCTTATTAAGTATCTCTGGGATGTGCTGGTTCCTCAGAAGCCCAAAACAGCTTACCATTTTATTGCAGCCTGGTCAGCAATACCTTACAAAACAAACACTATTTGGAGTTAGCAGGAAGTGGGGAATCTGGTGCTGTCTTCCCAGTGTAGATACATGATTTGTCAGGCTCTGATGGTTTTGACTGGCGTTTTTAAAGTAGAAGCCACATTTTGGAAAACTTTAATATTGACCTCTTGCTTCTTATAGGTGTTTCAAACACAAGTAATCTCCAAAAGATATTATCATTGTACACTTATTTACTAGTAAATTTGTAAGAGATTTTAATACCCCTATAAGGGTATATTTATAAGCTTATAAATATACTCTATTGCTAATTAATTTTTTTTCCTGGTTAGTGTATTGTTCTGTTTGGTGTAGGGATTCAGAAACTTCAGGCCTCGTAATAAAGGAAACTAAAAAATTGGATTTCCCTATTTTTGTAAATAAGCCAGATCCTCTTGTCAGTCTTTTACTTGACTAGCTAATAAATGCGTTTGTGTTAATTGAGAGAAGGGCAGGGGCAATGGAGAAATTCTTGAAAAGAGTATTTCAGATATGTCATGGCAAAAGATGACAAGCACTGCATTAACATTTACAGAGGACGTATAAAGAGATGACAGAGATGACCTAAAGAAAGTTTAACTGGATCATTTGTGGTATATGGCTTTACTACAGTGGAACAGAGTTTGCTGGGAATCCTTTAAATAAAGCTAAAAGTCAGATTCCTGTTGACTTCAGTGACTTCTGGATTATTTCCTGAAATGTTTTGTTTGCTGAACAGCAAGCCAAAAGTTTCTAACTCTGTGCGGGAAACTCCTATATTCTACTTCTATATTCAGTATGTCATGTGTCAAAATAAGATGAGGGAAAGTTTCCGAGTCTCACAAGAGTATTTCAGCCAAAAAGTTCATTGAGTTAGGCTGTCAATCATGTGACCCAGCCAACTTCCATGAGCAATCCTCTACTTCCACATCTGCTGAAAAGGAATTGTAACAATCTTTCCACCTTCCTTTCTGCCATTGTGAGGGTGCTCATTCCTTTGCTTGTGATGGCTGATATTATATTAATCTTCAGAAATTATCACAGTGTGGTGGGTTGACCCTGGCCAGCAGCCAACACCCACCCAGCCTCTCACTCACTCCCATCTCCTGCAGGATGGGGAGAACATAGAAGGAAGGTGAGAAGACCTCTGGATAGAGATAATGGCAGTTTAATAGGGAAAGCAAAAGTGGAGCACACAAGCAAAGCAAAAAGAGGAAATGAATTCATTTGCTGCTTCCCGTTGGTAAATGGATGTCGAGCCGACGCCTGGGAAGCAGGGCCTCAGAGCGCCTAACAGCTGCTTGGGAAGACAACAGCCATAACCGTGAGCTTCCCCTGCCTTCATCCTCTTTACTCTGAAGTTTTCTCGGTGAGCACAGCATCGTATGGTCTGGAGTATCCCTTGGGTCAGTTTGGGTCCACTGTCCCAGCCGTGTCCCCTCCCAGCCTCTTGCCCACCCCCAGCCTGCTTGCAGTGGGGGGCGGATGGGATGGGCGAAGGGCTCGGTGCTGTGCAAGCACTGTTCAGCAACAACTAAAACACAGGTCTGCTATCCACACACTTTTAGCTCCAGATACAAAACACAGCACCATACACGCTGCTCTGAAGAAAGTTAACTCCATCCCAACCAGAACCAGTATGCACATTTTTCACACACAGAAGTAACCTAATTGCTTTTCCGAGTATTTTCCATAATACCTTCTTCTTCTGAATCTCAGTATTGTATTGATCACCTGACTTGAATAGACTTCAAGAATTTGAATTCTGAGGATATTCTGTATCACAGGCAAATACCAATTAATCTAGTACAATTATTTCCAGTGTTCCAAGGCTAAAACCACTCTTCCTTGAATACTATTATTGCTTAATAAATTGCATACTTTCTTTTTGAACAATATTAAATAATTACCCCTCAAATTTGCAACTGAAGGACTGTTCACATTATGCATAATGCCTTATGAAATCCTAATTGATGGCTTTGTGCAGTATGTCAATGGAATAATTGCTTGTTTAGTGCAACACTTTCACTGAACAAATGCTTATTATTTGCATTTTTTCTTTGTAAAATAGTTTTCCTTCCACTGTAATATTTTCAGAAAGATTTCTCATTTGTAGTAATTGGACCATGATCTATGATATCATTTAATTGCTGATGCACAAGCTGCATAGCCACTCTTTCTATTTTTTGAGTTCTCTGCAAGCAGCTTTTATACGTTCCCCTTTAAGATACTTCATGCCTGTATTTTCTGCTGTAAGATTTGCCATGCTTTATCCAAAAAATGGCTCGTCAAACTGATGCTGTACCACCTCTCTTAGAAACCAATACTTCCAGCTTTGAAGGAAGACAGAATAAAAACAGGGATCATAAGGAAAAACTATCTTCCCATTTTTTTATTATCATGAGGAGTTGCAATAGAATTATTTCTGTTTGGAAGTAGTCACGCCTAAACTTAAGTAGTGCTAACCAGCGTAGAAAAATCTGCAAAATCTAGATTGATTTGGGCTCCTGTGGAGATCTGATTGTTAAACAGTTTGCATCCTGGTGGAATTCCGGTTGGTGTACCCAGGTGAGCAGTCAGGTTCATCAGACATGATTTTCCCTTGGTAAACCTCCCTGCTTTCTGTGTAAACCTGAAAGACTTCTTAAACTTCTAAAGTAAAAAAAGGTGGTGTACTCTGTGTGCCTTCAGTGAGACATCGCCGTGACCTCCTGGTGGGATGCAGCAGACATACACAGCCAGGCTCAGTATTTGGAAAATGCTTCTAGGCCCCATAGTACAGATCTAGCATCAGTGAGCTGAGTTTCAAGACCCTTTGAAGGAACACCATGAAAATAGCCTGGAATAGGAACCTGAGATTGAATCCGGCTATGAGAGACTACCTGGATAGTTTCTGGTAAGGATGGTGTGTGTGATACTTGTCTTAAACCCACATGCAGGCGATCAGGACTGCGGAGTTATTAACTAGTAGATGGTGCTACAACTGTATTTTTGTATTAAGGAAGCAACGTGTTAAAATTCCCATAAATATGTTTTTACTTAATCATATATTTTTTCATATTGCTACGAAATGAAGGGCTTAGTGGGTTCCCTTTGCCTAAAGCTAAAATTCCTTCCTTTTTGAGAGTGTATAGAGAGCTGTATGGAATTATGTCCTCTGTGAGCTGATTATAATGTAGATCATTAAATCCCTAAAGATTTGGCATGCAGTTCAACAATTGTTTATTTGTCAAATGCATTTAGAAATTTTTTGATTTTTTCCTAGGGAAAGATTAAACAAGAAAAAACAAACATCGTAACCCAGATTTAGCAGAAGCCTTATTTATGAATGGTAAGGTGGTAGTTTTGCTTTACATGGTACTTCAATTAGAAACCTGCTTGCTAAGTTTCTTTCTCTTTACTTATTTTCACTGTATCCAACAAACAGCTTTTCAGCAGTGATGTCATCTGGACCAAATAGGACATATTCTGGCAATACATTTCCAGTTTGCATCCACATATGGACAAAACAAACCGAAAAACAATGGCTGAACCTTTGTGAAAATTTCCTGCTGGGGTTAGTTCATTGCACATGCATTTAGTGACACACAAGACACAAAATGTTAAAGAGTTCCACCTAATCCATCAGAGGTGTAATTCTGAAGTAAATAGTGGGTATATTCTATTTCCAGTGACTTGTATATGATTCCACTTTGTTTCTTTGTAGACAAATATATTTTGATTACTTTGGCAAGTTCAATGTTAAGTATATGAAAAAGTATCAATGAATAAATTATAACAGTAATGAAAATACAGATGTTTTGGAGCTGAATCCTTTAATTCACAGATCCTACATTTTAGACAAGCACGCTCCATTATCTGTATTACAGTATGAAAACAACCATCATTATTTCATATGCCAATAAGGAGGAAAAACATATTTTTTTTTTCACTGTTCTTGGGTTATGGAATGACGTGTTTAAGCTTCAGAAAAGGAAGATGTAAAAATCATTTTCCCAAAGAAGGCTATTAGAAATACATTTGCTAGTAAGAAAATAATCTAGTATTTTAGCCATGTTGTCAGTATATCACAGACAAAGAGGTCAAAAAGTAAATGAGTGAGGACATCTGATCTGATCTGACTTTTCTTCTTCTTTATATGACATCATGCTCTTTAGACAGAACACAGATTTCGAAAATATTATGTTAGCATGCTGAAAACAATATGAGTATTTCCATAGGATGTTAAGGAGCTTTGGAACAAGATTTGTGGAACATGTACAGTTTATGATGATTTTATGAAGAAACTTACCACCAGATAGACTAAAAAAACCTCATCTTCCAGCCACAGAATTTAGCTTAAGGATGTCTTAAAGTCCTTACAAAATAAGAGAGAGAGAGAGAGAGCATAGATACTCTTTTATGCACGCTCCTGAAATTTAGGCACATCTAAAAGCTGAACCTCAAACCTTAGTGTGAGATTTTGTGTCACTATTTTTGTGCATGAAGGAAGTGTACAATCAGACTTCCATTCTGTTGCTTATACAATGCCCTGAAAGCTTTTTTTGGTTCAGAAACATAAATCTGAAATGGGGCTGCCCCATTACAAATCCTTTTAAACCCTCCATATCTAACAGAATGATCCATTCTTCTGCCTCATTAAAGCTGCTAATTCAGGAATTACTCTAATCCCATTGCCAGCTCACCTTAACAGACGTGAACCATTCAGATATTTAAAACCAAATTTAATTCTTTTTCAATATCTTTATTGTGAAGGCTTTTCTTTTTTTCTTGTTCAGAGTTACTGAAACTTTCTACTTGTATTATCAACCAGCAGCTGGCATTCTGTGCTTGAAGCTGTAGTGTGATTTTTTTAAATACTATTATTAACCTTTTTGTTATTGTTTCAAAGCTTTTCTTTGCCCATCATTTCTTTACCCATAAATTAAGCTTGACAAAGTTTTTCTCTGATGAAAATTTAAATAAGAGCTTCAAATAGGAAAACAAACTGGTGCAGCAAATGCCAGATTTGTGCAGGCACCATGAAAGTATACTTTGAAGCTAATAACTTCAGCTCTCCTGCATGCAGGTGCTTAGCCCTGGGAAGCACTAAAGGGTGAAAGAGCCCCGAAACCAGGGCAGAGTCAGATGGGAGAGCAAAATGTGGAAGTATTTGAGACCTTTTAGAGAGCTGGATTTGCTTAAACAAATGGGGGTGTAAGCTCTCCAAGAACAGGAAGCAAGGCATCTACTCCTGGAAAACTTACTGGATGGGGGAGAGACTACGTGACAGCTTTTGTCCTCGTCTTCTGTGGAAAAGACAAATCACAGAAATTTCTGAGAAAATCTTCTAAGATTCTCAGCATTTCTGCCTTATTTGTACTCTCATCTATCTGGATCTGGTGCTTCAGGGCATGAAATAATCAAGAACATTTACCACTATCCCAGTGAATTTGCTGGTGTGGCTCTGTAATGAGTTAGGGCCCAGTTCAGTTCCCATCAGAGTCATTGGGAAAAGTCTCATTGCCTTGATAGCATGTTAATCAAGCTCTGAGTGCTCAGAGAAGTGGAACAGAACAGATTTGAACAGACTATTCTTTCTTATAATGTGACATTTCAGTACCAAGACAGAAAAAAAATCACATAAGAAAGATCAGAAACAGATTACATTTTAGGACAAAGAGATAAAAGGTGAAAGATGGCCAAAACAACAATAATCCCAAGTACTTTCCAGCCTGGAAAAAGGCTGTGACATGTGGCATTCTCTTGAGGTATACACGTTCTTAATGGCTTGGAAAATGCCACTAGAAATTACTATTTCCGGGCTTACAAACTCCGTCATCTAAAGAGGATTATGAGATTACAGTTTTAAGACAACTAGAAGAATGCGTAAAGTCTCAGCCAGTTCCTGTTTTCATTACTATCATTGTCTCAAGGCGAGATTAAAGTTGTGCTGTTTGCTATTTCCATTAACCCCTTAATCTGAGAAGTGATTGTCAATTTAGTCTTGTCAGGTTAATGTCTCAGGGAGTGGCTGTGCTACTGACCGCTGATTTCTTTGTCCTTTCTCTCATCAGTTCGATTGTTTTGCCACTTTCTGCTTTCCTCCATGTACCTAGTGAGGTATTTTAGGAATGTGGTGTCTCTACCAATATTTGGTGTACTGTGGTTCTTTGTATGGTATGTAAAGAAATACTATTTATTCCTGTTTGCTAATGTGAAGTCTACATAGCCCTTGAGTGGCAGGCATGAGAATGACTATACGATGACCCACACATGGTGTCATCCCTGAAAGCGGGACTTTCACGTGGGTGCAGGTGATCATCCTGCTGCCACCGAATGTCCTACCGAGTCTCCGGGCAGTCTGGTGACGTGAAATTCTGTATGTGTCCAAAGCTGACTTCTGTGTACACCAAACCTGACATAGATTATGAAAGGTCAGGAAAGGAAAACTTGCCGCAATACATTTCCTGCAATGGCTAACGGTGCTTTCCCTCGACTGACAAAGGTTGCAAGGGGAATTCAGAAGGCACCTGACCTCCTATATGACTTTATCCTTACGAATTAGCATTATTTTCCCCAGCACTCATTCCAGATTGTAACCTTATGGCCCTCCTCGGCTGCTGTGCCTGCCCGCTATGGAGCGGGACAGAAAGTCCTAAGCAGAAGCTGAACGATAAATGTATTTAGAAAGCTTGGTGAAAGTATTTTTCCATGCAAAAGAATAATACAAATGTGTCACAGTTTAACGAGTTACTGAGACCAAAACTGTGGAGATAACTCGAATAACCAGCAAGATGACATCCTAAGGGAAATAAAGTACTTAAAGGAGTGACTGGACCAAAAGGTTTTACAAGTTCCGTTAAAAAAACCTTACCACTAAAGGACAGCAATACTTCACTCACGAATCAATCAAAATTTTCTGGAGCCAGACTTAAGGACATATTGTAGGGAAATACCTAGCATGGTAGAAAAGAGCAAGGCTTTGCTTTATATTAGAGATAAAGCTTCAATTTTTATGTGAAGAATTCTTTCTCTGCCTTTGATTTTCCAGAAGAATCTAAGGTCTCTTATCTAAGAACACAGAAATAATAACAGCACAAGCAACACCAGTTTTGCCTGTTACTGAAGAAAGCAAAATAGAGGAGATGTCTGCCTTTTATTGAAAGGATGAGAATGATGCTCAGGTTGGCTTGCGGTGCACCTATGGCTGCTGAGGGGTTGCAAGTGGATGCAGTAACCCTTTGTGCTTGCTTGTCTGAAACTGAGCTTCCAAAGGCATCAGTCCCTGTAATGAACTAAACCTGCTGTCTGCTATTATTTACATCAGCTACCTAAAGAATGCAGGGCAGCTAAATCAGGAAACGTCAGGCACAAGGGGAGACCTAGTTGTACATTTCTGTCTTTGACAGCATAAAGAATCTTGAGCTCATCCTCACTTCTCTGAAGTACTGCTCGAGAGCCACAGGCAACTTGTTGTTTAGTTGCATTCTTGTCTAAACGTGAGGGTGCAGGAGTGGGAGACAGAAACCAAGAAGGAAAACAAAGTAAAAATCAAAATGGTAGGCTTAAAGCACTATAGGAACTCTCAAGAGAGGGAAAACAAAAGCAAAAAGCCAACATACGTTATTCATGAATATCCATGTGCGCACAGGAGAATTAAATACATGTAAGGAAAACTTTATAGCTTTTTCTGTTCAAGAGGAGAGAAGAAATAAACATGAATTGAGGAAAAAGACCAGAAGTGTGCTATTAACATCCTCAGATGTTATGAGTGATACCTGGCGGGCAAGGTCCATATGGGGCATAAGCAAGTTCTTTAAACACCAGGAATGTTTTTATAAGAGCTAGATGGAACCAAGAGTGGCACCAGCAATGACAGCAGATGTTTTACTGTGCTTTTAAGTGTGACTACTGCAATCTCATAAGACTGAAAACACTTGGCTATACTGAGTTTACAGCAATGTGCAAATCACACTCCCTCGAGGCAATCACTGTTACTAATTTATCTCCAGAGTTGCGTGGGTCGTAATTATACTCCTCATGTATATTAATCTCTTGTCCTGTTGGAACAGAAATTCTACCTTGTACATTTCTGTGACATGCTCATTCTGAACAAAATCTTCTGTACCACATGCTGCTTTGTGCTTATATTCTGCAGAAAATGTCTGTTTCAGTTGGACAGAAGTTAATTTTCATCTCCAGCTCCAAAGCACAAATCTGCTGAGTTACAGAAGAAAAGTATGAAAAGATCAGTACTAGGTCCCAAATCTTTTGAGAAAGGTTGTTTTCTGATGTAATACAGGGGTCTGGTAAATACTATCTCAGTTATAATAGCTGCCTTTGAGATGAGAGAGTGAGCCACTGCAAGTTGCTTATATCAGCTTCATACTCATGCAGTCTTCTTGTGGTTTTTCACTAGTTTAATACCACACGGAAAAGAAATTTTAAAAACATGCCATAAATGGTTGCATTCTCAGATGAGCAGCACAGTGATCATTTCATTCAGGTTTCGGAAGAGTTTGCCAGCATTTTTTGTGTTTCATAATACCATGTAAGCTACTAGGAACTGATTTATTCACTTCATTCAATGGAAAACTCTGGAGCTGATTTCAAGTGATTTTCCCAGCTCGACTCGATGTACTGACCCCTGATTCCTGTAGCTGATTCAGCAAAATGCTGTCATCTGCATTGATATAGGCTCTGAAAATATACAGCTGCTGCAGCAAGAAAGTAATTTTAAGTGATGGGCAGAAATGCCAGAAGGTTGAATAGGTTTTTGTTGCTCTTGTGAGAGTAAGTGAGAAACCAGAAAGGAAGTCGCAGCCTCGCAAGAGTGAGTGGGAACTGAAGTCACAGAGGATGGTGAAAGAGCTGAGGCATTAAATGAATACTTTACAAGCAAGAACACTAGAAGATGCACCAGCTGAAACCGGCTGTTGTATCCACTATCACGGTTGACTTCAGAGCTAGTGAGGCACATATATTGAATAAATTAAGAGAAGTTGAAATCAACAAATCATCCATGCTGCGTGCAACCTTGAGGCTTTAAAAGGAGATTGGAATAGCACACGGCTCGGGTAGGCTGGTCTTCACTCAGCAGCTACAAATGCCAAATTCACAAATAATAAAGAAAGAGAAAACCACTATACACCCAATACCAACCTTAATTACAACCTTGTGACTACAGGAAGTCCCCACCAAGTCAGATTTTACATCTGTTTTCCCTTAGTACAGCATTTTACTTACATATTTAGCTCAGCATGTTCCACTCACGTGAAACATGCGTTTCCCTATTCATGCACACTTTAAGCTTTAAATGAGCCTTTCAGTAGCAAAGCATCAGAGGTGCTTATAGTGAGCTCTGTGACACGTGCCATATGATACAATAGAAATACAATAGGAATTAGGGTTTTGCATAACGCGAAGGAAGGCATCGTAAAGCACTACTGTATACAGCACAGATTTACGTTTACTCTGAGTGGCCACAGCACAGCTAATTAGAAACATTCTTCTTTCTTATGTAGGTGTTAATCCTGTAGTCCTTATTTACACTAGTGGGATCACTCTTGGGTATATGAGCTGCAAGATAAGGTCCGTAATGATTCGTGCTTCAGGTTCAAGATCATATATGTGACGGAAGGATGATTTATTTTTTGTTGGTTCATGTTGGTATATAAAAATGAGCAGACCATTTGCACATGACAAAGTAGCGTCTAAGTCATCATTGAACTTCTCTGAGATAAAATTGCACAATTCCTTTCAGGACAAACATCAATGATAAAGTACAAGACCAGTTTGGTGCCAGAATCAGCTATTAAAGTACCAGAGATACCATGATAAAATTTGAAAAAAGCACTTTCTGTTTGACATCCTTACAATTTATTGCATAATATTTAAACTCTCTTATTTTAAAAACCTTTTAGTGAAACGAAAATGTTTATCAGGAAACACATATTTCCAGTCCGATTTGAAATTTCCACAGGAGATGTGTTTTCATTTCAAAAAGTTGCTGTTCTTTTCCTAAAATATTTTAGTTAACATATTTTCACACCTCTAGTAATCGAAAACTTGTGAGGGCTATTCTGAAGCATTTCTGACTGTTTTCCTTAACTTTGCAAATTTGGAGGAGAAAAACTCAAAAGTAAAGGCAGATATACGTATGCGTTTATGTATGTAGTTATATACAGCTGATACTTTCTCTGATTATACTGACTTGTCCTTGGTGAATCACCCTTACTGTTCTCTGGGGGGAAATAGGATAAAAATGCAAGATCAGTACAAAAAGAGAAGTTTCAGTCCATTGTCTGTTCTTATGTTCTGCCCCTTTTCCAAAACATATTTATTTTTTAACTAGATATATAAACTCAAAGAGGAACAGAAGAGACCCTTATATATATAAATCTTGGACATTCACATTATTCTTCAGACCCATTGACATTATAGTACATCTGTTGTACCTTGTATTATATAGGTCAGTAATAGAAAGACAAGAAATTTGTGCACCTTGGTTAAAGATAAGATGCAAAAAATCGCTGACATCATATGCAGTATTTGCATGAAGTGAGGATTTTTTGGATTACAGTAAGCAAGGGGTTTTTGTATGTTTTAAAATTACTGTAATTTTTCAGCAATTTAAGTAGGAATTGTCTATCTGCATGGTTCATAGGTGTAGGACTTTGTTTTTTACCTAAATTTGAGACCATTTTCTTCCTAGCCATCAAAGAATAATGAGTACTGTTTAAAAAAATATCCTTTTAATAGAGGACAAAAGTTCTCCATGCCTGACTTTTCCAAAGTCTGTCTGAGCTTTCCACCTTACTGCCCTGACAGCTCAGCCTTGCTGTTTCACTTCCTTCCATGGGATAAAAAAACCCCAACCACCACCTTTAAGGTAATTGTTTCGCCTGGCTTGTAATTAAGTGGAAGAGTTCCTGAACCCTTATCATTGCTTTTTCTGCACCCCTTCGTCTTATACACGAGGAACAGTTTTGAACAGAACAGGCTGATCCTGGGTGGACTACATCAGCCCAACTCCATCTTCTAATGCTTCTAATGCCTTCAGATGCCTCCCCTGAAATGGTACCAATGCTGAATGTCTCTGTACAGCAGTATTTAGCAATCAAAATCCATCACATCATAGGATTTCTATGGGCAGAGTGTGATTTCATCCAGAAAGAATTATGCTAGCCTTTAATCTGATTTGCTCCCTGGATTTAAAGAAATTTCACATGTAGAGAGTAATTCTATCCATTTATAGTATTTCCAAAGAAGAGCCGGTCTTTTTGCTGCTCTCATCTCTCATTTGGCTGTAGGCTCAGCTGCTGAATCCTGTCAGTCTGTAAAATGCCAGCTGCCTGGTCCTTTACTGCCCACTTCCCAGGAAAGGATTTCGTACAGTATAGGATTTAACTCGTAAACTGTCATGAAAAATGCTGAAAGAAAAACAATAGCGTTTCCCTCTGTCTCTATAAAACATATGATCATGTGAAGAGTGATATAAAGGTTTTATCTATATAATTCTGGGGTGAATCATATTTTTAGAGGTGTTATTGGCATGATGAACATATGATAATCTGCATTACTTGTAAGGATTAATGTTACAATGAAGGTGTGCTTTTGTCAGCCCAAACTAGTGATAAGCCTATTATATGCTGTCTCACTATTATTGTTTATTGGAAATGTGGCAGTTCCTATAGGTCTCGGTAGAGATGGCAGTGTCGAACAAGCACAAATTAAGGGATAGTCTGTGCCCATAAAGAGCTTATTATCTAAATTAATAAGGCTCAGAAAGGGAAAAGGAGGATTATCATCTTCAATTTAAAGACAGAGCAGATTGAGACTGTGAGGGACGTCATAACTTGTCATGTGTTTGAACAGTGTGAATGTCAGAGCCACACTCGTGTTCAGCATGTTCCACTGCACATTGTGCACAAAAGCTTTTAAATAAAATACCAGACACTCTGCTTGGTTTCATATTTATATGCGTGTCTGTGAGAAAAAGCAGCAATTTACCAGAGCACGAATCAAAATACAGTGATAATATCAGTGAAGTTTTAATATCTGTCAGTGAAATCCCCAAATATCTTTTCTCAGCTTTTTAGGCTTCTAGCTTAGTTTCTTCCACTCTTAGCCCAATTTCCTGTTTCGGAAAGCTGGAAACAATTGCTGTATCCTGATTTATCACACCCGCTTCTGTCTTGGTGCTCTACCAGTTCTAGTCACTGGTTCATAACCCTCGCAGGGCTTCAGGGATGTGTGCTACCCACCCTTCTGTCCAGAGAAGTAATTGATTGCTTATTTTGGAAGTAAGAATGAAGAGGGAAGAATTACAGTTTATGGAAATGGCAGACAGGTTTAAAAATACTGATTTTAAAAAATCATGTAGGGGAATTGCAAGATTCCCCGAGATCTGGAATATGACATATAGTCTTGTCAGATGTGGATTAACAGAATAACTTCATAAGTACATAGAAAGCCACCAAAAGTCTACAGAAAGGTTTTTGTCACGTTTGTTTTGTGCACATATTTGTGCTTCCTCATATACAGCGTATTTGCATAAAATGGCCACTGAAAATCTTTCTGGAAAAAGGAACTACACGATCCTTTTGCACTGCCGAGTTTAGCACCAGCTGCGTCTGTCCCTAGGCAAGGTGACAGATTTCCATTGCTGCGCTGGAAGTGTGTTTGCGGGACTTTCATGGGCACGCCTGGGTTCTAAAGGCATGAAGAACTGAGAGCTGGCGGGGCAGAGCTCAGTCTGCCTGCAGTGCCTGCCTCCTCCCGCGTGCGTAATGCAGGGGATATCTGTGTACTCTAATATATCGGCTATACATCAGCAGAAAGGGAATTTTTTGATAACTATATTGCAGCTGCTCGGGATACCTTAAGCACGAAAAAGCACCAAATTAAGGAGAATAATCTGGTGCAGAATCTATAGCAAGACATAGAGGTAACTGAAAATTCAAACAGGTGAGTAAACCCATCTTATACACGTGCACAAGTAAACACATGCACAAATGCACAAATACTTTTTTCGTGTTGGTTTTGTTTCCTCTCACCTTAGGCTGTATAAAACTCCCCAAAAGTCAAAGAATGTAATACCTAAGATTACAATCCCCTTCCCAAAGTACGTATTATCTCAGCTTGAAAATTAGGTATATATCACATTGCTGGGGTAGATGGATTCGCATATCAAATCCTGACTATCACCACGAGATGACAGCTCTAGCTGATGGAGGGTTGGCTCAAAATAGTAATTAGTGATAACAAAAATCCATCAGTGGAGATTTTTTTTATTTTAGTGCTGCTTTCCCCAGCATTAATTTCAGGATCTGTAATCTCATTTGTTCTCAGGGTTTCAATAAGCTACATGAGAGCACGGCTCTAACCGTTTATAAGATTTATCAGGGAGAAGAGGATATGCCTTTGTTTCCCACAGATCAGGCATCCACGTAGAAGCTAAGTAGCTGCTGCATCACTGTGGCAGAGTAAGAACTGCTTCAAAGGCTGTCCAGCAGGTAAAGCGGAGGGAGTTACCTGTGAACTAGCGATGCAAAACTATGCCTGGGATAACAAACAGCCGAATCCCCTACCTGAGACTTACACAGGGCCATAAATCACTTTGGAAAAAACCCTGCTGTATCAGTTAAAGACCTTGTTGCCTGTTATCACTGTATGCTAAGGCACCGTGCCTATTTTGAAGCCAAAGTGTAAGAGCTTTTTCCAATTCACGATGCTGCAATATCAAACACATGAAGTGGAACGACTCTCTTTCAAAGAGAATGATGCTAATGGGCGCTTTTGCTGTGAAGCAGATGAAGAGTGCTTGCACTACCCTTCCTCTGGCCTGAGCTGGGGAAGCCGAACCTGGAAGCAGCAGCATCTGCAGAAGTGTTCGCTAAACTTAGCTCTGGAAACACCTGGGCTGTCTCTTTAGATCCCGTGATGCAGCCCCCTTCTGACAACAAAGAGAGAGAATGAATTTTTTCACTTACAATACTACTTTAATGTAAAACTAGAATAATCTAGCATAAAAACTAAGAATAAAGGGATTCCTTAGATCTAGGCTAAGGAGCTGAGCTGAGCTTTTAGCATGTGTGGTGGTAGTTTGCTTTACTTCAAGCACTAAATTAAAAATAAAAATCTTTTGGCAGCAGGCCATAGGAAAGAAGCAAAATGCTAACTAATCATATTTAATGTTAAGATCAATGGCACAGCGTTATGAAAGCCTGAAGGAATAGAAATGTCTTTTCTTAGCATACACAGTAATAGACTCTGGGGTCAAGCAATGATATATTACTGTAATATCTGCTGCCTTTTAAAATGACATTTGTAATAAATGGCATATATTCCGCTTATAATTTCTTTATTAGTAACACAAATTTCACCATCTGTGATTATCGTCATGGATGGCAGATGAAAAATTCCCCTCTGCCAATGAACATACCAGTTGAGTTACACCACGGAGGCACGTGGCTTGCCATGCATAGAAAGAACGCAGCCACAGTGGTCCCTTTAGCATCACACAGTACCAGTTATAAGCCTCTTTGCTTGACAGGTGGCCTCTAACCTTCCTGGGCTTCTTCGAGCACAGTATCAGATATCACAGGTGAGGGAATACATCAAAATTAGAGCGCCATTTACTTTCTGCGTGCATTTGGCATAGTCCTGAGGATCGGCAATGGACCTTATCCCACAATCAATTTCCTTTCCATCTTGATTGAAGGAAATGTATGACTTAGCTGCAAGCTCTGTTGAATTCCCTGCCATGATCTCTGCAGATATGTAAATGAACATTAGCTGCAGAATATCAGATTATGGAAATGCTTAAAGAACATTATGGCTTGAGGAAGAAGGAAAAATAGTCTCTTGCTAGCAAGACATTTTCTCTTTGAAGGAAACACTTGAGTGACATGAAGTTGAGCCTAAAATATAAATTAAATATGAAAAGCTGAGTGAGAGGTAATTATTAAAATGATTTGGATTAGATGGAGAAATTCAAGGCCTGTTTCAACAGAGAGCTTGCATTCCTGCATAAAGAAATACGTGAATTCATTGTCAGGCAGTGACTTTCAGTGAATTGCCACAAAAGAAATAGCAATTTCTGCAAACAGAGCACGAACAGACAGGAATTCAAATGAACATCAGGAATTCACTGCTGTATCAGTGAGCCGATACCCAGCAGCAGAGAGCTCAAGGCTGACTGACATGTTGTTGCCCCAGGACTGCAGAGGCTTTTGCCCATTGCCCAGACAAGGGTTTCTCATCCTACCTGAGGTGCCTTGGGGTGTCCTGAGGTCCCTCTCCAGGAAGGCACGGGGCTCCTGTTACTCCCGTGTCACCAGAACCCTGTGGGCATCCCAGATACACCGGGACATCTCCAACGCCTTCTAGCCAGCCCTGGGTGAACTGAACCCCAAAGGACACATCTCATATGTTAGGACTCTTGATTAGAAGCTAAGGAAAGACATAACGTTTCATAGCAAAAAGCTGCAGACCATTTACTACTCTATCACAATGTGCTGATCATGATGTCGGCTGATTCACAAGCACAAAACAGTAGGTGGTTTCAAATATTTACATTACTTTCTGAAGATGGATTTTTTTCTCTGGTTTGATGCAATAGCTCAGTCTGGAAAGGGCCATCCATTTGTTTGTGCATGTGTGCAAATATCAAAATTATTATTCCTTCATCTAGAGGTGGTGGCTTTTTTCCCAAAACACTAAATATTTTTTCAACCCTACATTTTATTAAACACCAGTAACCAAAAGAAGTAAAAGCTCAAGTAAGGAAAGCTTTAGAGGAAATATTCAATAAATTTTATTCAGTGTTTTTGTATTTGGGTTCAAAATCTGATGACAAATAGCTAGAGTGTCAAGATTATAAAGGCAGAAGACAACAACCTGCATCACTGTCCCAAACAATAAATAAATTCTGATAGACTCTGCCAAGGAGAGTAAATTTATGTTTGCATTTTTATGAGCATGTTCAGATTCTGGATCTACAAGTCTATACAAAGACATCTGTGTGTTTTAATAAGGATCATGATTCTACCACACACACGCGCCTTTGCAGAAGTAAATATAAGAAGAATTATTTTCCTATTCCCCACTGGAATCCCATCTGGCACTACTAATCGACCAATTATCTTCAACAGCTAATGGATGAAATGATAAAGAAACTGTGCTGAAGGATTATATTTTTGGTTACTAATCTTGAACCGAATAACTGTCAACTACAATTTCTGGCTATGGAAACAAACTATATTCTGGACAAATTTCAGTTAATCACTTTTCTGACTGTAAGAAAATAGTTTTCAAATAAAATTTTAGATTCTACTGGGCTGTCTGACTTAGCTTCTTGTTTTCACTCTGATCCTATTTTAATTACTTTGTCACCATCTCTTGTTCGCTAATGAACCTGTCCTTAGTGGTCCAAGTCTCTCTACGCAGATGGTACATGCTCTCACAATCTTGATTCACCCAGTACATTTCTAAATTCAACCTCTTCTGATTTCAAATGTTATGATGCACTCAGGAAATGAACCAACAGAGACATTCAGCATACCTACCTCTCAGCTTTCTATAAATTTTAACATACATCTTCTTGATGCAATTCCTTCTTGTTCCCCTGATTGTTCTGAATAAGCTATATTCACCTATAATTTAAATCCTGTGATCTGTTCTGGAAACCTCCATAAAGCCCATTAAGTGTCATAGTTTTGGCTGTATGCTAAGACTGAAAAGGACTCTTACTTTAAATGGTTTGTATCATCACATTTGAAACAGACACATGAAAAGAACATGGCTACCTCAGAGCAAACATTAGGAACAATGTATTATGAAATACTATTCGATCAACTTGAAAACAGTGTAAGAATATATTTGCTTTTAACTTTGAAATAAGTATCCAGTTCATAATTCCTCATAACCAGATGTTTTAAAGTCTTGTTTTCTGTTTTTGTGGGGTCTTTTGTGGGGTTGATTTTTTTTTAATGTATTTAGTGCAATTGGATGTTAATGTTTTTGAAAATATTCAGCTTTTTTTTTCCTCTCCTTCTTTCAGTTAATCTCATTTAGCCGTACAAACAGCCAAAAACCTGCTCAGTTTAATCCCACAGAATAACACCAGTGGCTGAATGACACCAGCCTTTAAATGAGTTTGTGTCAGCTCACTTAGACCCTAAGCGCCTTAATCAAAGCTCCTCCCTCATTTCAGAAGGTGAAGTATCAAGTCAGTAACAGGACAGGCACTCTGTTGTGTCCCCTGTTTTCTGAACATAAATGCACTATTTTTCGTCCACATATTTAACTATTTTGATTAAATGATTGCCACCTTCCCACCTTGTTTTTGTTCAGTTCTGGGAAAAGAAGCTCCCTGTATTCATAAGTCAGGAATACTCAGGAACACTTGAAGCTGTGGGCCATGCTATGCTTTATGATACTAGCTCATATTTTTTAAAATGTTGTAATTCTTTCCCATTTTTCCTGTGCTGTCCATCAAACAGCTCTCAACTTGTAATTTCCCATAAATGTTTCTGAGCTTCCTGGGTTCAATATATATTCACTAAATATTCTTGCCAGTTATATATTCTGACACAGAGTAAATGCTAATCAGTACTGAAGGGAAAAAATGCAGATGAATAAAGCATCCTTAAAGTTCCATGTTCCCAGAAAAATGGCGAGGAAGCAGCAGAGGCTCAGAAGCAGCATGAATGGTAGAGTGAGGAGTGATACTTGCATTTGTTCTTTGCTGCCATTTCGCTACCAGAAAAGCCCAGGTGGTGTTGGCTCTTATCTCTCTCTGAGCTTTGGCCGATCTTTTCCTGAATAGCTCAGCCAACACACTGGCAGTCTGCTGATCTTCTGGGCCACCCCGTATGTTGTAACCCGAATGACACAAATAAGTCAATTATTTGTGTCATTAAATCTCTGTACCTGATAGATTCAGGCCCTTTTCTGAAGATAGAAGACAAACCCCAGATTTCCCACTGTGTCACTGAAATCAGGTTTCAATTCTCAATACTTGCAGACTTTTTTCCACGGGATTTATTCCGAAAAGAAGACGTGGGAGGACAGTGGATATGAAGAAAGAGGAAGAGGCTGTTCTACCGTCTCCTGAGCAATTTGAATTCTTTTCCATGGAGAGGTAGTTCACTGTAACAGGCCTTTCAACAGAAGGAAAATAATTCCATGTATAGTTTTTTCTTCAAAAGACTCTGTAAAATTATAGTCCATGGTAGAATTTAATTTAATTTTGGAAATAATGTAGAATGTAAGTACAGATTATTATACAGTAAAGAATTTAAGTCTGAGTGGCAAATGGAGATTGGTGAATAGCACAGTAAAGCATTTCTTCTCACACAGATTTCTTACATCTTATCTGCCAATTATGCTGAATAGCAATAAGACCTGCTTGAATTAAAACATTACTGAAGATTACCGTATTCTTATCTTATTATATAGTGGTAAGTATTAATTACACATATGTATGTTGCTAACCTGGCAGAAACACCCCAGTCACAACCTGACAAAATCTCATGCTTCTCCATGACCTGTTAGCTGTTCAGGACTAATGACACACAGCTGAGCAGCTTCTTTCTGTCCAGGGCCAGGTACTGCTGGCACATGAGCAGAGTACTATTTGAATAATATTTATAATCTGGAACTGACTCTAGATTTCATCAGATTTGAATATTGTAAGAAAAGAGGCTTGATTCTGGGTCCCATCCAAGTTCAAACTAATTGTATTCTTAATGTTTAGTTTGGACACGTTTAAGAACTCGTGAATATGGTGCAAGAAACCAGTGCTGTCAAAAAGAATGAGAGTCATAAAACCTGTGTGCCTGTCTGAAACTGTAGTTTGCACACAGTCCACCTCAGATCACAACAGCTCTTCAGCAAGACCTCAACTCTTTTATTATGTACAGGAAAACCACATACGTGTGTATATGTGTGATTTCCAGCAACTTCTTACAACATTTGTTTTTCCATTGAGTGGCAAGAGTAGGAAAGCTTTCACCACTTTCACAAAGCTTGCAATTAAGCTGTTACTAAATCAAAAATTGGGTTTTAATGATTGTTGGAGTGTGGAAAATGCATCAGAAATTTCTTTCTGGCCTCAGATCTTCAGTGCTTATTGGTTACTAATCTTGAAAGAGATGGCAGAACTAAATTGTTTCCTTGGTTCTCCAACTGAGGGTATAAATACATAGCATGAGCAGTGTAGAGTATCTTGCATTTCCTCTGCTTTGCTGTGGATATAAAAGCTCTTCTGGTGTGTCGCAAGCTATAAAATTATTTATTCTGCAGAACCTTACTTGCATAGGGTACAAAGAGCAGACCGTGTGTTAAGAGCTTATATGTATTGCAGAGCTTAGCCTATGCACAAGATCTGAAGGCACTGCAAATAGCTGATAGGCATGGAAACAGAGCGAAAAGAAGTGTGGTGAAATCCTCCTCCCTCTCCCTTTGTATTTTACACGTGCTGTTTTTCTAGCTCACCTGCAACACCGTGTCAAAAAGCTAAAGGTCAGAAATGCCAAGTATAAATATTGTATTACCTTTTTGGTAGATAGCTGACCTCTTTTCTATCTGAATAGGAGGTGTTTTCTTTCCCTTAATACCTTTGCTTCAAGGAATAGAAGAATCACAATGTACAAACCTGCTATTTCCTTTTCACGGTAAAAGCAGAGGTGGGGAATATTATAATGATTAAAAAGAAAAAGATTTCAAAAGAGATGCTGAAGGATTTGAAATCCAAAATGTGACTAGCTCTGGCTAGCAAACCCTTGCAGCGGATTACTGTGCGCTGCGTGCAGGGGGGACCATAAGATGAGGCAGGAAGGTTCCAGAAACCTATTGCAGATCTGAATTTCTGCATCTATCATAGACTTAACCAAAACTGTTAGCCTGTGCATTTTTACTTCAACTAGAGGTCTAAAATTTTGCTGTTTGGTTCTACCTCTTCTTCAGGGTTTGATCGATTATACCTTGGTTTTATCAGGCTGAGGATTTTAACTTTACATATATCATAAACACCTGAAAAGGGGGACCTGGAAAATTATGAGCGAAGCACTAAAAGCCCCTTATCTACAGTGACAAAATTGCCACCACCATAATCTCTATTAAGTGCTACAAAATTAGAGTGTAACAGCTCTGAAATTACATGTGACATCTGCCTGAATACCAAATCGATTCATTACGTTCAGCCCTATTACAAAAAGCACTTACTGAATTTATACTGGTTACAACTCTTACAAATTAACAGTTACCCAAGCGAACTTACTTCCCAGTGTACATATATTATTTAAAGATCTCAGTTCAGTCAAAAGAAGGTAAAAGTGCAAATAATACTACCACTTAGCATGGAGTATCATGTCTGAGTAAAGTACCCCAATATTTTAAAGCTCTTTTAAAGTGCTTAATTTTTAGAAAAGTCTTTTTTTCCTTTCTTTTTTTTTTAAATTTTTGATTAAGCGTGCCATGTCATTCTTCCATCCGGTCTCTCAAGAAATGAAGTCTAAAGAGGGAAAAACCAAGAAAGAATATGATAAATGTTTGAATTATGCAGAATTTGCCTTTTTGAAATCACATTCCCCATTGTGCAAGCCAGAATTTTATAGAGATATAAATCATAAAGAAAAAAGAAGCCAGTAATGAGATAGAAGTATATTTGAAATATGGATGCAAATCCTCACCACCTGCTGAGCAAAAATAGTCTGCAGAGACTGTCCTGAAAATTGAACTGCCATTAACATCTTGTAAGCACTAAATTTGCAGCAGAAGAATACTGGAATTATATGTCTGTGAAATGCCAAAGGCCTCTTTGATTTATCTCTAAGCAGAATGTTTCAGCTACATCTACATAAATATTTTAACAGGAATTTAATTTTCATTTTAGTCACATAATAAATCTTTTTATTGCACAACATCATCTTGTCCTAAATAAGTTACCTTTTGCGTATGAGCACGAAGACAGTTGTGTTCATTCTTCTTTCTGGTTTGACGAATACTGTTTGAATATACGATGTATCAGGGCACTTATTTACATAAAAACCTTGCCACAGGCTGTTCAATTTTGTCTAGAGCATCTATTCATTTAGACATAACTTATCCAATGACTATCAATTGACTTATATTTAACTTCAGCTCTGGACCTCTCAAGGGTACACCAGAATAGAAAAACAGTAAAAAACAACACAAGGAAGTCTAGAGTAGGTATATTGGCAGCAGTGCATGCACTGGCAGAGGCAAACCAGCAGAGCTTTACTGCTTATTTTCTTTTCAGTGCATTTTATAAACAGCAGTAGGAACTCAAGCAGCTCCTGTCCAACTGAATCTTACTTACTGTGCATTCAGGTATCACTGCTGTCTCAGTTTGATTGTGTAGCGTTTAGATATGGTGAAAATGTTTAGCCAGTAACTTATAATGTCTCCAGAGGATGATAAACTGGTCATGGATTACTTTTTCGGCTTGGCAGTATGCTGGAAATAAGCTCCTAATAGTAGAAAGTTTGTCGTGAGCAGGGCAGTCTGGTGCAGAGCTATCTGCCGTTCCCAAGTCTGTTTGGCAACGCGGAACACAAGCTACGGAACCAGGAGCGCCGACAGTGCGGATGAACAGGCACATCTGTACGTAGCCTTCCTGCCATTCTCTTTGCAAGCTCTTTACTTGCTTTCTTGCTGAAAGAAAATTGTGATAGAGCTACTGTAAATCTCTTTTCAGGCATGTGAGTTCATTCTACACAAATCATACTGCCCTGCCTGCAAATTAATTATTGTTTCTGATTTATTCAATCTCAAAATCACGGCATAGAACATTTGCTCTAGCACTCAGAGGGGAACAGGCACAAGTGCAAATAACAACTGGCAGTTGGAATTAGGCTGTTAAGGAAGAGATTTTCAAAGGCTTAAACAGATGCTAATATCAAGCAGCTCGAAGCAAGTCTTTAACTGTGAGCTGGGTACCTATCCCTCATACCTGCCTCTGAAGATCTTTCGACAAAACTGTCCTGTTCGATAAATTTTCAAAATCAGAGGTAAGCATAAGTATACTTGCTTACAAACCCACTGGCTTATTTTTTTGAAAATTTGTCTCTAAGTTGTTACTTAAAGAAGTTTTAGGCTGCGAGCCAAATTGGCATAAATAAGTTGAGATACATTATTATGGCCTTCCCCAAGGCAGTTGTCTGCTCTGTAGAGAATTAAGAGAACAGCAGACAGTGAGGTTGTCTAACCAGTATCATTTAGCAGACCTAAGCTGATTATAAAAAAATTTAGAAGAGAGTAATGGGACATTATGGAAAAAAACTTGGGCATCTTTAAACCTCAGATGACTGTACTACTCACTGCATACAAATGTACGGTACATAAGCAGAGAGATGGCAATGGAAACGTAGGTACAAAGACAGCCTGTTGAAGGGTAGGCTCCAGTATAGCACAGGGCACCGCAACGCAATCTTCTTTCCATTCCAGCTTTGAAAGGTAATTTGTAGTTGTCTTTGTAATTATTCAGTCACTGACTTCTCTATTATGCCTGTTAAGCCTAGGATTTCTTCTTTCTCATTAACTACTTTAGTCTTCATCTTGTCTTTTTCATTTCCCTGATTGTCATATAAGCTGACCAGAAAGGAGTTTAAAGAGAGCTAGTAACAGCAGTCTATAGAAGAAAACACGCTTCTCCTTGGACAGGTTTTTAAGGGAGGGTTATCGCAGAATCCAGGGGGGTGAGTTCTCTTTAGGCCGCTGTGACTGCCACAAAAGCTTCTCTTTTCCTTCTAAAATGCATGACGGAGAAAAGAGAAACACAGAAAATACGCTGTTGTACTTCACACACCTTAGCAAGAAGTTAATTGACCTGCTTAGGAACAGTGATATGCTCAGCCAGTCTTTGTGCTTAATTAATAGAATCATTGAATATCTGGTTGAATGATATCTTTGGAGGTCACCTGGTCTGACCTTAAGCTTGAAACAGGACTATTAACCAAGAACACATCAGAAGAGCCCTGGCTTTTCTAATTGCATCTCCTGTCTGCTGCACTGCTGCACAATCACGCTGTGTGTAAGTTGACTGTCTTCAGCGAAGTCACTTGGCACTATCCATTTTTAGAGGCAGACTACCAGCTCACCAAACCTTTCTTTTGTTCAGATAGACAATGCTTAGCCCCAGCCCTATTTCCCCCCCGGCCAGGTTCCTGTATCTTCCCTGAATTTATGGCCCCGTCTGTAAGCCACAGAGCCTTCTCACCACTGGGTCAACAATTCACATTCTGAGGGACTGTGCAAATGCTATGCATTTTCCACGTGAATCCATCTGCAGTTATTTAGTGTAGGTATTTCTATATTTGTAACCTACTGGGAAAGTTCAGAGATCAATGGTTCTTATTCTCACCATTCATTTTTTATGGTATAGTGAACTACAATAGACTCTGTCATAAAGCCTGTGGGAGTAGTGGCTGATTCCAGGCCAGGCAAAGGACTCTTACTGTCTCTGTTCCCCTTCAGCCACTTATATGTGACTGCTCATTTTCACTCTGTAACATCCACTCCCAGTCACCTAACGTGTAATGACTCTTTTGCTCTACTCAGGTATGGCAAAGAATTCTAAGCAGATTCATCATGGAGAAGGCAGAGAATTAAATCCACATTTTCTTGAGCCCAGGGGAGAAGTGCTGTGGAATTAAAAATGTTCACTTAGCTGTAAAGTTGTAACTGGGTGGCAGCAGATTGCCAGTACTCAGGAGTCAGGTAGCTGAAATTCCCACAAGGGAGTGCAATGCCTCCCAGAAAACAATGCAGTATTTGTGATACATGAAATTTCTCCTGTCCTGAAATTCTTCCATTTTGTTCACAGCTGAGTTGAGGGATCTGCTTGAAATAGCTGACAGAGTTAACTCACAGGTCAGTCTGCTTTGATCACAGGATCACAACTGGATTATTTTTCTTTAGATGGGAGGTCTTAGCATAGCATATTCCTGAAAAATTGAATAGTGACAAAACTTGCCTGTCTTCAGAAATCAAGAACTTTTAAAATGACAAAACCCAGATTCAAACACAAAACATGAACTGTCAGTGGCAGATTCAGTGAGATTAGTGGACAGTCAGCGGCACTTTAGACCAGCAGAATATTTATTCCTTTGAACCTGCACAGATCAAGTAAAACTGTTTTCTTCCTCCCCTTACCTGTTTTTCATTTTCGTATAAGATTTTGAACTCGAACATTCCTGTGAAGAACTGCAAGACTAAATTAATACGCTCTACTAAAATATTTATCAAACTTTTGGAATCCTTTCTGGGACAGATGGGGGTCACCATTATGTACAAATATATAGCATGAAAATGAGAAGCCAGCTTGTCTCACCAAAGATAGGGGGCATGTGTAACACCAGCACCAGCAGCTTCATAGGGAAAATAGATCAAGTGAGAATGGAACGCTGTCTCTCCTGTCAATAGAAATGGCAGACCAAATAGTGCATCTGTTACTGAGAGATAAACAAAAGAAGGTTGTCTGTGACACAAAGAAATACTTGGATAGTACCCATTTTTTTCCTGCCCCAGACACTGTAACAGGAAAAGCTTTTTGCCTAAGAATCATGATGGAGATATTAGGGTAGAGTGCAAGGTCTTCACTGGTAAAATGACTGACTGCCTTCCTTAACCTGCTTCAAACTATGCCGGTTGTCATTCTGGTTTCCAGATTTGGGAAGAGAAGGACAAACTTCCTGCTATTCCTGTTGCAAACCACAAGCCTGGCGTCCTGTTTAGAGACCTTTTATGATGCAATTCCCCCAAGAAGGCTGTGAGAACCCTGGAGTAAAAAAAGTGCCAAAATGTAATGTTTCTTTTAAGGACTGAATAATGAGGTTTATAGATTTCCTGTGCACCTCTCCAACAGAAACAAACTAATAGTGTGCAAGGCAGGAGGAAGAGTGAAAGTATTCCCTGGGATAGATTTCATATGCTAAAGCTGTTATTGGAATATAGGTGCCCATCTAGCTCAGGATCTCTGCTCAGCAGAACAATTGTACAAATTGTCTCTGACTAATGACAATAAAAGGCCTGAATCTCTAGTCCCTGGGCAATTTAAAATCTGAGCTTAATATATTGCAGTGTCTTTTCTGAACTAATGCAATTGTATAACAGACATTTTGTTTAAAAGAATGCTTTGCTGTAGAGACAAGTACAGGAGGTGTGTCTCAGAATGATACCAACCACTCTTAAAAGAAGGCTCTTAAAAGAATGGTATAGGGAAGAACATTGAAATCTACCTGCTTATCAGAGCAACAACAAGCATTATTAATTGTCATTATTATCCATTTGGGCCATATAGTCTGATAAGACATGAAATCCTGCTGAGTGATTTCTCAGGGACAAAAAGGTGATTTAGGCTTAACCTTCTATTATTTAGAAAAATATTCATACAAAGCCAAGTAGTCTTAAGTAGTTCCCACTAGTTCAGATACCTCCCAGTTTCCTGTGGTGGTTTCTGGGTCAAGAAATTTTTGGCTTTCTCATGGTCACATTTTCACCTTTTAAAGCCTGTAATACACGTAGACTCTTCACCCCTGCATGTACAGCACAGCAATCCTTTCAGTGCATGGGAGTTAGCTCTCATCTGTCGAGTCTCGGGCAATAACCGCCTCAGCTGTGCATATATTTACTACATAAAAGAGTCTGCCTGCTTCTTCTGCAGATTCCACAGGAGAATGGGTTCTGCTGCTGGCTTCCGATCCCACGCTGGCTTGGCAGCCAATATCACCTCTGAAGAAAGCCTTATATCACTGAATAATTACGCTCAGCTAGAGCCCAGAGGCCCTGGTCAGGATGTGTACTGCAGATATGTAAAAGAAGATCTCACCTCTACCTCAGACATTTTTGAGTCTGAGGTTGCAAGGGGTTTACAAAGGAGAAAATCAAAATAGAGGTGCTCTTTATGTACGAATATGTTCGTATAAAAACCTGCTCCTCAGAAATTTCCTTAGTTGGTTGACTTCACGTCAGCATCACAGCAAAAGTAGATACTGAGAAGCTAAACTACCGCAGTGAACAGGTAAAAATGAATTTCAAAATATTCAGGGTTCAACATGATTTAGAAAACTCCAAAGAAATGTACAGATCCTATAAAGGCCACTGTAAAGGTCCCAAGGGGCCCCTTCAGCATGCGGTGTGAACTGAACACCCGCTGAAGACAACCTGCAGCACAGCGACTTCCTCCCTCCCATAAAGCAAGGTGCAAAACCCCCTGCAGCAAGGAAAACCTTAAAAATGTGGTGGAGCCACAAGATAGTATCTTTTCAGTGGGATATACATGATGTAGTTACCAGTATTTCACAACGGAAATACTTTTGTTACCATAAACCACTTTGAAGTAGTTCACAGAAACCAGACGAATCCTTAATTAATTCACAATCTAGTCTGTATTTCACAGTCAGCGATATGTAAGACTATGTTATTTCCCCTGTCCTCTGCTCCCTTACAGTTTCTCACAGAACCTGCTTTAAAAGCAATGTCAAAGTGTCAAAGTGCTTTTTAAGCAGGGTACGTCTATCTATATCCTGCAAATAAATCAGGGCTTTTCTTCTCAGGTCACTCTTTAAAAGCCGCAGGATTTTGCATCAACAAAGAAGCCTCAGCAGCAGTGTAATCGTGGATTATATTAAACTGGACCAGTTGAAGGACTAACTGAAGCCCTGTAAAACTAATGGATGTTGCTGAACTTTGGTATTCGCATAAGAGAAATGTACAGTGAACTAATTACAATTTCTGTTCAGTGCACTGTCATTCATTTCACAGCTTCCCCGAGTAACATCCCCTCAGCAATCGTGCAGCAGCAAACTGTCCCCAAAGGTCGCATGTACAGTCATTATATAGAATCCGATGAGCATTGTTTCTAGGCTCTAATTGGAACCTACATCATTATGACTTGTCACGGCCTGGTTGCGTGTGTCCCTATCAGTACATTCATGTCTATTAAAGCTCTTGCGGTCTTCAGGACCTTACAATGCTGAAGGAGCTTGCTGAATCAGGATCTCTCACATTACGTGGTCATTCGCTGTTTGCTAACTAATGAGGAAAAACCACCAAATAAATCCAATGGATGAGAACTTAATTCTATCATTTATCCAACAATGCCAAAGCTCTTTACAAAATAACTTTAATTAGTGCCCCATGGTGAAGACAAACATAATTATCCTCATTTTACAAAGTGAGCAAAATAAGATTAAAGGTCTGCCCCAATGTCATAGTGAATCAATGAAAAGAGCTTCCAGGAACCTGCTGTTCGTTAAGGCTGTGAACAGTGCCAGACTTCGGCAGAATGCAGCAGTAGCTTAATCTGATAGGGTTTGCCCAATACCTCTGCTTTTGAGCCTCGGCAGAACATAACCTTCTACCCAATAACAGCATTTGATGAAACTTTATGCAGAACACTAAGAAGGTAGTCTCCCTGGACAATAAAGACTAGAGTATTACATTATTCAGTCATCTCGCTAATACAGGCTCCTCCTGCAGATGACCGACTGCAATGTATACGGTACTAGTAATGATGCTGGGCACAGGCACCTAATGTTCTAGGCCAGCCATTATGAAAGATAAGCACATCACCGCCTCTCTCTGCAGTGGTATTTCCCCTTGGACTATCCCCTGTAGCCAAGCACTTGACTAGGATCCCAACTGATTTCTTTTGAAAAGCTTAGATGGCGAATTTCCCCCCCTCTTTTCCAGAATACCTTATAGCCAAAGAAATTTTAGTATTTGATCCCAAAAGTACTTGCATGGGAAAAGTTTGGGTTGGGTTTTTTTTTTGTGTGTGTGTGTGTGGATGTTACAAACACCCACTTACCAAGGAAGTTACTTTTGAAAAAGGGATGAGAAAGCAGCTCCTTCCAAAGCTTTTGAAATTACTCTTAAAGTGTAAATTCATAGAAAGTAATCTGATCTCTGCTTTTGGTAAAGAGGAATGAGGAAAAAGCAATGAAAGGCGAAAAAGACTACCTCTGCATGCAACAAACTCAGGGAATGTATCGGAGAGACATGCATGCAGATGGTTCATGACTGATTTGAAAAAGGTTTCAAATGCTTGTACCTCAGGATATGTCATTATCTGCTAGCTATTGCGTGGAACTGGAGTTTGTATTAAATCAGTCAGCTTCAGTACCTGCCTAGTAGATAGTAAATCTTTACATAACATTCGGTAGAGCTATTATGTCAGAGCTTCACAGCCTTCCTCCTAGCTGTTAAGCATTCTTTTTCTCTGTGTCAGATCTTTAACATCAGTTTCCTCCCTATTCCATCACGAGAAGGTGTTTAATCCTTTTTGTGGTGGAGCACTTTTTAAAAATCTATTAATTTTTCAGCGTGGCTGATTGACCAGACTGCTCTCACATGCCAGCCTCCCCCCTTCCCATCACGGTCCAGCTACCCGCTCACTCAAACAAGATTTATTTTCTTCCAGCAGATATTAACTCTAAATCCCAACCGCATGCTTATCCACCCTGCCTGTTATTTCAGCCCAGCTCCTTGCTTGTGCTGCAGCTCTAATTACTTAGCTGGCCAGGGTCGGGGCTGCGTGCCTCTGATTTCAAGAGAAACACCAGCACGGCCCACTAAGCCCCCGTACCGGCGCTGAGCCCCTCTTTCAGTGACATTGTCTCCGAAGCAGAGGAACGGGAGAGGGAGAAGAGGAGTGTGCCTTCCTCTGAGTTTTTCCCAGCAGCTGATTGAGTTTGTCTGAGTTTTTGTCCACTGAGAATCTTTAATGGACTCCACCGTAGACAAGGCAAGAATTGCTTTCTGGATAAAATGCAACGGGTGGGTGGCTGGAAGAGGCAGCGAGCAGCCGCGCCGAGCAGCTCAGGATGCGGCTGGAGCCGGGAGTTGCCAGGCAACTGCTGCCGGCACCCCCAGCGCTACAGGCAGCGCTACAGGCAGCGCTACAGGCAGCGCTACAGGCAGCAGGACGGCCGGTGCAGGACCCCACGGGTGAGGGCTCCAGGACACCCCGCTCCCCCCGGGCAGCGGAGGCCACGGGGGAAATGTGGGGCTGGCCGGCCGGCAGGAGGTTTATCCTCCTTCTCCACTCTCTGTGAGGTGTCCAGGGATGTAGCCGCGCCAGGGCTGTGTTGTACAGCGAGGGCGTTCCTAGGATGAACGATTTTGGTGTTTGGCATCATATCTTGCATTTAGGGAACAGTCCTGTTGCTGTTCTGTTCAGAAAAGTGATTGCTGAAGAGCATTTATAGCTACAGGGAAGTGATGTACGTTCCTCTCCGCATGATGAGCTACACTAGCTTTTCAGTTAGGCTTCCTTTATTATGCATGAGGTTGATCTAATACTGGTGAATTAGGGTATTTCCTTGAGGAAAGGTACAGGACCTGGTTTCAGCAGCAGAACTGGGCCTGCCTGTATCAGCATGTTTTCAATACAGGAGGTTGGCTTACATAAAATCATGGATGTCACCTGAAACAGCGGTCTGGGATACTCCTCCACACATTCAAGCTCCTGAACATAGTCCACGTTGGACTCCCCAGCTGCGCGTTGTTGGTGCTCTGGCTCTTCTGTGTGTGGAAGGATAGAGGTGGTAAGAAAAGAGCAGATCGAAATCTGCAAATAAGCACGAGATTGTGGAGGGATTTTCTGTTTCAGTGGATTTGTTTGGGAAACCTTGAGTAGCCAGCACCTGGAAACACTAGCGGCAGAATGTTAGTTCTGATGGTAGATTGATTCATCAGGTAGATTTTCTGAGAGAAAATCTCTGAAGAGATATTTGGCCATGAGACAAGACTGAGGTTTAGGGACAACTAACACAACTCCCCCATACTGGTGCTGACTTCCCCAGTTGCTTGCGGACCAGCTATTCTTGCTGAGGTTGCACTGTTCTCCTGGGTTGGGTCTATTCAGCTTTGCGCAAATCGCCAGCCAGGAAGCGACACAGGCGCGTGAACCGGGCCGCCCCATGTCCCAGATGATGTCTGAGCAGCCGGGATAAAGCACCAAGACCAGCGAGCCGGTGTCTCAGACTACACCTCCCGTGGCCGAACAGAGGAGCGGGACCGTGTCTTCCACATCCCTTTGGCAGCCGTGCGAGAGAGGGTCACGTCCCGGCGACAGATGCCTCGGTCCTGGCACACGCTGGGGCTGTGCTGTGACCGCCAGCTGACTGGTGCCTGCGGATCCCATACATACATTGCCAGATGCGTAGAGCGAGGTCTGCGTGGAGGGGGGCGGCTTGCTCTCCTTGCATGCGGGGTTGTGCTGGCTGCTAGGGTATGCTGCAATGTAACACAATCTTCTTGCTTACCTGCGGCTTCGTATAAAGCTCGCTTTCACTCACCAATCTGAATAAATAGCACCAGTTAAATATGACAAGATTTACCAATTATTTCCTGAATTTTCAATATTCATTTTGGCGTTAACATTCACCAAAGAAAAGAAATGATGTTTATAGAACTATATATTTAAAATCTCATTCATCGTCTTTTTTTCTTCTCTCAGATCATTGCTTCTTAAGTTCCTCATAGATTTAGACCGCTGGGTATGCTTTGTTCAGCTGTACAATTTGTATCGTGTAGAGACAGGGCTTTCCTTCAGGTATTCAACAAAGCAATTAACAACCCCCTGAATACAAACGACAGCCTTATGTGATGGATGTTCACATTTGTGTCTCCTCTCATTCTGTTGCCGTTCTGAATCCTGTATATTCATTCTCCTTTACACTTTCCTGGCAGGGATTTGTTTTGTACTACTGACTTCCACGCGCAAACCAGTTAGATGTTGCAAGGGAGTACTGGAAGGGCAGCAGCTCTGTCGTATCACCGGTTGTACCAGTAAGCAGAGCATCAGGGAGGCCTAAGGCAACAAGAAGCTGCCCTGTGCACGATCCTGCTCCTTCAAGTCCACAAAGATATCCTCCGAGATCGTATACTGCTTCCTCCTCTACGCAGCAGCCTTTTTCATGACGACTCAAGGACTTGAGGAAGGTGCCCCAGGAGACTAAATACAGTGTGCTGGCTGCTGTGGGAGAAGAGGTGCTCAGTCTCAGATCAGTAAGAGAAAAGGCCATTTTCTATTCCTCCCTGCAGTTGCCTGGGACCAGGCAAAACCCACAGGAGGGATTATTTGTCCCCCGCCTCTGGAGGACAGGCTGGTCTACGGAGAAATTCCAGTCTGACAAATAAGTCTCAGTATCGATGCCTCTGACAGGAAACAAATCAGTCGCCAAACAGGAGGAACTGTCTGTGGGCTGCGTGGAGACCATTAGGCCATCAGCTATTGCCTCTTTTAGATGCCAGTGCTTATCGCAGTCTGGTTCTGGTCGGTCTTAGGGCGTCAGAGAAGCTTCAAAGCAGCACAAAGGAGTTAAAATATATCTGTCTATCTCCTGAAATACCACAGTGACAGCGGAATGAAAAGGCTGTCTGTGGTGTGGCTGACCTGGGGCCATGCCAGCTGGCTGAGTTCTGAAACAATAGCAAGAAAATAGGTCACTTCCACTTCTTAGTGTTTCTTTCACTTCTTAACCTCTAGCAGAGTGGTTTGTACTAATGTAAATCCCAAAGCTAGCTCAAGTCAGTTGTAATCTTGATAATGGATGCAAACCTCTAAAAGGTGAAGGGATAAGCAGTTAGTAATGCAGACCAGTTTTAAGGGAAAAAAAAAATGTTGAAAATCTGGCAGAAAAAGCCCATTTCCATGAGATTTTTCAGTACATCTTTATTTTGGATAGGCTTGGAAACACTGAGAGGACTCTCATTATATTTTTATGTGCCAACTTTTCTTGAGAGAATGATTAGAAAATTTTACTTTCCTATCAGGAAGGAAGATTTTCAAATTATGTAGCTTTGCTTTCAGAGAGCTAGTCTAAAATCTCAGAGATCTAGTATCTCCCTTTATTGGTTACAAGCAAGGTCTGTTTACTTTAATTGTATCTCTAAAAAAGAGTTTTTTTAAAAAATAAACACCCCACCCCCCAATAAATACATGTAGGATCGTTCATGGCTCCTTGAAGGAGCATGTCTCAATTCAATGTCTGCTGATTTCATGGCTCTTCTCATAAGAAGCATAGCATACTCAATCTCCAGATTTGGTGATGACTAATGATTTAGAGGCAGTGGTTTCCCTTCATTTATTGCCAGTGTTTTCTGAAGTCAGGAGACACATGGGCCTTTTTTCACATGTCGTTAATCAGTGGAGTATTCTACTTCCTTTAATATAGTGTGCCTTTAGAACTAAAGAAAAAATTTTGGAAAAACGAACCTGAAAGAATTACTTGCATAGCTTTAGAGCATACAGATTAAACTAGGGAAGGCAATAAAGAAGAGAAAGGTTCAAGGTGTCTGTATTGCAAAATGACTCCTTGACAGACAAAGCAATTAAAGTGAAGAGCAGCCTCGTGGAAGAAGGGATAGAAACTCCCTTCATCAGGAAACTTAAAGTTAGAACAAACCAAGCATTATTTTAAAAACCAGCTTTGCACTAACAAGGTTTTGTTAGCCAAGATTTTTTCTGCATCGCGATTTCTACTCTAAATCAAGATTTTTAGAATCTAATCCTGTGGCACTCTAACATTCTGCCTTTTCCCACAGCACCGCTCTGTCTTTGTCACGCTGCCTAAAAGAAAAGTTACAAGAGGTTAGATTTCAGGTTGGCTGTTTGGCCTCTTCTCAGCATTTCTTTGCAACTGTCCTGGCCACAGAACAAATCTTCGATGCACCACCTATACTTCCTTTCTAATAGCCTCCAGGAACCTATTTAATACATCATTCATTACTCACCTGCAGATCATTTCTCTCCAGTTTGCTTTCTTCTATATATATGTATTTTAAGGATGCACCAGTGCACTGACAAGCTGCTTGTGCGATGGGCATTTCCAGCCAAGTGACTGGAGTAGTATTTTAGCTCAGAGTATTTTACTGTGTTGGCATTTCTAGTGCCAGTGCACTACACCAGAGGCCCTTAAAATTAGGAAAGAATAGAAAAAGCAGAATGGGCAGTGGTTATGGGGTGGGGCTGTGGGGTGGCTGCAGTGATGGGTGAGCTCGGAGGCCACCAGCGGCAGCTTTGCTGGGGAGCAGAGGGGAGCACCTGCTTCTACCATTGTCTGTTTTATATTGGGTAAAGAAGGAAAAGTAGGAGAGATCAGACAGCAGACTCTGTCCAGAGGCAGGTCTGTGTTGCGATTTTGTTTTTTCTTCATAATTGTCCCCAGTTTACCCGTCTGATGAAGCAGTTCCCAAGCTTGGCTGCAGGTCCACCTCCCCTAAAAGGAATTTGATCTGAGCCCGTGACTCCTAAGCAGTGTTACAAAGCATATTCTCACCCTACCGCCTATGGTCAGACCCCACTGGAAATCCAGCCTTGGCTGCTCCTATAACCAGTGCTACTGCATGCTGCTGCTTTGGGAAAAAAAACCCCTTCTTGCTAAATGCTAGAACAAAGAATGTGAAACCCCTGCTTCTCCCAAGCTCTCCAGAACTGCTAATGCTTTTACCAACATTTTTGCCTATTTTTTGATAGAGTGAAGTAGTTCCAGTTTAAATTTAGACCTAAAAACCAGCAAAGCTTCACTGATGTTTTCAGCTAGCTCTGTGAGACTGCATTCTTACTGCCCTTAGAAATATTAATGGCAAAGTCTTGCTGTTACCTGTACACCCTGAAAAAAATATTAATTTGCTTCATTGTCAATGCACTTTTGCAAATGGGTGTTAAAGTCCTGAAAGAAGCATTACTGCTTTCTTATGTGGAACTGCTATATTTTCCTTTTATCATCCAACTTATGGGAAAAAAAAGTTAAAATCACCACTACCTATAATAAAAAGGAAAGCTTTGGGCTTTGTGCTTTGTTGGGTTTTTTGTTGTTGTTTTTTTCTGTACAAAAAGATAAAGCTATAAAAGAGCAAATGTGGATCCAATTTATTTAACATATTCTTTATGACCTCTGCAGATCAAGGAACCAATTCAAAGAAATAAATCACTAATGGTTATTGTTGTAGTATGTCCATAGAAGTAACATATGTTATGAACCATAAACAAGGCTCCTCTGCCTCTTAGGAGAGCTGCTTGCACAGTCTGCAGAATGTAGCAACAGCTTCAGTCAAACAGTGAATTGCAGCGTGTGCCAGAGGATAAAGGCTGAGATTAGAGCATTTTAGAGAGAGCAACAGGACTGTACTTCATTCCATTAGTTCAGCACAGACATGACAAGACTTAAGGACAGTTCCTCAGTGAGTTCATTGATACTGGAACATATGGAAGACTGTCTGCCACAATCTTATTAGTGCAAGGATTTTGCTGTCCTTTGGACAGCTTTGGATGGACTTTAGAAATTAAAGAAAATACACCTGTTAAACCTCACCTTTCACCTTGGCCAGGGAAGTTTCTGAGGGAGCAGATGGTCCTGAGTTTCAAATCATGAATCACTGTCACAGAGTCTATGCCACACCATATGTGTGGTGGGTTGACCCTGGCTGGACGCCAGGTGCCCACCAAGCCGTTCTGTCACTCCCACCCTCAGCAGGACAGGGGGAGGAGAAAATAAGTTGGAAAGAAACTCATGGGTCAAGATGAAGGCAGTTTAATGG
>JAVKLA010000031.1:25654823-25692671 GCA_034782735.1 Sagittarius serpentarius | reverse complement strand
TCCCACTGGGTGGGGGGGGAGCGAGTGAGCGGCTGCGTGGTGCTGTGTTGCTGGCTGGGGTTAAACCACGACAGGTAGGAACCTGGATACTTGTCTGATCTGAGAATTCTTGAATTATTTAAAAACATTTTCTATTTATAAGAATTATAGTTATCAAAATGACATTTCAAGTGCACCTATCTTTCTATTGATAGGCATGAACCATAGCTGTATAGAGCAGTGGTCTCCAAAAGCTGAGGAAGTTCCTCCCCTGCTTTGCCTTCCCTTTCCTTCGTTTCCCTTCCCTGCAAATGTCCCATACACTCTTGGAATAAGTAAGGCTGATTAACCTACCTCATTACTTGCTCTAACAATCGGGTATTTCCTCTGCTGGGGAGGAGGCATGCTTTGGCTGTACAGTAAATCCTTCTAGGGGCTCTGCTGCTGGAAACAGTTTTCCTTTGCTGTGAACACGCATCCTCTCCGCTCTGGGGACTGGTTTACGTATCCCAGATTCAGTGCGGGGCAGGGTTGTGACCACCCTGCGTGTCTTTCTCGTAGGTTACATCTCTGGGAGTTTGTGTAATCACTGTTTTGCCCCTGTATCATCAGTCAGTGGAAATTCTTTAGGCCTTCGAGAAAGGCAAAAAAAGGCTGGGCTCAGGCCAGTGGTTGGTCTGGCATCCTCCCCGGTCCCGGTGTGCGAGTGCTGGTAAGCTCCCCATTTCTTATGAGCTTCCCTGAAGAAGTCAAGGGCAAAGCGTGGCTTGGTTTAAGGAACACCGTAACCTAAAGGCACACCATAACCTAAAGGATGAAGTCAAACAATCTTCAGGCTGTTGCAAGATATAAAAAGCCAAAATTGGATTTAATTTCACTAAAGAAATATGATCTGCAAATATACTGAGAAGACCTGAGCGGTACAGTAAGAATCAAATCAGAAAACATGAAACTTCAAGTTAATAAAAAGTAAGACAGAGTTTCTGGATAAGTTCTGTTCAGGCTACGAGTTCAAGTTTGTTAATGGAGCACTACAGCAGCGTGTTTGTATGGTAGGTGCTGTTTGACACCGGGCGCAGCAGAAGAAAGTTGCAGCTTTAGACAGTATGTAAGACCAGTTGGCTAAAACCAAACTCACTGTCATTACAGTTACTGCAGAATAATTGTGTGTGGAAAGTTGTGCCTGTTCAGGTAGAGAACATTAAGCAGCTACTGGAAATATGGACTCTCCAGTATGATGAAAAATACAATATTACGTATGCATGATCCTTTACCTTCTTGATCAAAGTGCATGTATCAAGTTGCCCAGCACATTGAAATGTGTTTGTTTCACGTAAATGTTGCCAAGTGTGCCAAAGGGTTAGGCACCAGATACATGATTTTATAACTAGGCTTTCAAAATAAAATTTTAAAATAAATTTACTATTATTACATTACAACTGTAAATCGAAAGTTTTTCTCTTCCAATTTACTGAAAAGAATAGTAAAAAACCCCATCTTTTCACATCCAGATCTTTTTTATGAATCACTGTTTTTTCAAAGTAATAAAACAGCTTTCATATTTGAAAAAGAAAAAAAAAGGGGTTCTGTTATGATGTGTATTTCTTCTGAAAAATTTAATTTGTCTCTATTAAATGTCTTTCCTTTCCAGCGTATATATTTAATAATTGTGGTTTGTAAAATGTTTATACACAGGTATGTGCATACGCAAGCTTTCACTTCCAACGTTTTTTCCTGAAAGTACAAAAAAATCTTGGCCTCACAGCACATCTGAAACTGCATTACAAATGCATGAAACAAGGCACAGGAAATCAAAGAGCCAGATTTTCAAAGTTCCTTTTGATAGCCTAAGTGGAAACAATTCACCTAATTACTTTTCTCCATATTTTAAATTCTATTAATTGTTTTCCAGCACATCTCTCTAGTGTGACATAGATTAGTCTTAACATGAAGCAGTAGCAGAAGATGAAAGAAAGAAAAAAACCAAACAAGATGCTACGGTCCTCACAAATAACTACATTTGCAAGCAGAGCCACAGTGTATGAAGTCACACGGCCAGAAGATTTCTTTTGTAAACCCTGTCCATTTCCAGGTACGTAACACACTTTTTAATGGTTAAATTAACTCTGTGCAAAGGGCCAGCACTTGACCAATGTTCCATTTAAATGCCACTTAATCTCTGCCCACCTCTGCCCTTTCATATATCCTTCTGTGCAAGAGTTAATCTAGCTCAAGAGAGAATAGCAAACCTCATTACTAGGAGAACCAGAGGACAAACTAAGATTTTGAATAAAAATGGACAAAAATCTGACTAAGCAGTTTCAAAGTGATCTTAATAGGTTTTGTGCAGTAAAAGAAATCCTTAATTTGGAGCGAGAGTGAGTTTCTTCTGCATTTACCACGTGAAAAAAACAAAGAAGTTCTTTTTTTTCAGGCAATGAATGTTTAGTCCAAAGATTTTGATATGGTTGTAACATCATATCGATAGAGAAATGAAAACAAGATAGGGACAGACAAGTGCATGTAACGGTCTCTTTAAATAATTTTGACATGTTTTCATACTTTTTTTCCTAGTGATAATTCAAGAGATCTATCAGATAATTACTTAAATATATGAGATGTGCTACCCATCCAAGGAAAAGGTTAGTGCCATCACAGGCTGTGTAAATCTTCTTTTATGAAAAGGAACGCAAATGAAATGATCACCTAAGTCAAGGTTTTATAAAATATTGACTAGGATTATGTTTGCTTTGGGAGTAATTTTATTTTAATCCCTCATTTGAGATTCTATTCCTATTTACATTAGATGATCAATCAAGAGATGTCATTGAATGGCAGGTGGGAATAAGGTCAAAACTGCAATATGCTTACCTTAGGAATTATTGAATATTTCTTTTATAGACTTGCAAATAATGGCATAGATCTTTATCTTCTGGTGGTGTTCCTCATAGATCCAGCTGTCTGGGAAATAGAGAATGTGCTGCTCCCAATGGATGCCAAAATTGATCCCAGACTGCTTGTTGCCAGTATCTAATATAATTGCTACTACTTAATTTCTTTCTAACTAGACCAGAATTTTAGTTTCTAAAAAGATAATATTTTGAAGTTTTTTTAAGGGGTCTCAGCATCTTACATTCACTGAAAACCCAGGCTTTTACTTTGATGTCCTTTTGTAAGTGAGGCCTCCTGGGAGATCTGACTCCTTCCCACTTAGGCCTTGGGTCTACTTAAAAGAGCTGACTTTTATGGTTGTTGCATGTGTGCCACATTACAAGATGCAAAATGTATCATGATGATATTTTATTTGGCAATAAAATGTAAGCCCCTCACTGCTCTGGAGCTGTGCAATTTAATGTGAAATGAAAGCAATCATCTTTATCCTTTAACTTTTCAGGCTGTTTTAGACAGAAGAAAGGTTTCAAGAAACCCGAAGGAAAACAACAATCAGTGCAGGCTAGGAAAAAGAAAGTAAGGGGCAAATAGATGTAAGATGTATTATTCAAACAAACCCAACATCAACAGCAGTTTCTGAGGTCTGAATTTGTGGTTGTAGTTCTGGTGGTTTCACAATTCCTGCAAAGGTCTGCTCCATCTATCAGAGTACTGCAAACACACGGCGGTTAAATGTGTTGCCAGCCCAATTAATGTGTTTTGAGATCTGAGACGCAGGACATTGTACCTGAGGGCAGCATTAAGTGCAGTACCACACTGTGGAGTGAGAGGGAAATCTGTGCTTTCACTGGAGCTCGGTCTTCACCTCTAAGATGCAAATTTGCATACCGTAGTTCATGTATACTAGGTGGACATTTGGATGTAGAAGTTTTCAACCCTGACAATTAATAAAACTTTGAATTCTCTGCAATTTCAAGACCTTCTGCAGCAAATTTCCTAGTGAAACGCCTAAGAAAAAAAGAAACTCTGCAGAAAGGTTTTTGCAAGTTTAGCAGACCAGGTCTCATGGCCCAAAGAAAGCCCAACAGATAGCCAGCGACTAGAGGGTTTTAGTACTTAGTTGACAATAAAAACATATAAGGCTTTGGATATGTGACTTCAGTGTGTTGTATCTCATCTTCTTATTCTGGAAAAAAGTAGCTATTAGTACTTAAAAGGCTGTTTTGAAAATTAACTGCAGTATGTTTAGCAGCACTAAAAAACCTTAATGTCCCATGTCACTGCCAAGTGCTATTATTGTTATTGTGGGATGAACACTAGCGTTGACCAGAGATTGGACCAATCCAGGACTAAAAATATACAGGGATAAAGAATTCCAGAAACTTCAAAAGAAGCAGCCACCAAAGCTTACGCTGAGAGGAGAGAGTGCTGGCAGCATACCAGGAGAACTTACCAAAGAATCTGTACCTTCCCTGCTTAATGGCTTCACATCGGTTACTCATTAGGCTTCTTTTGAATGAAAACAGAAGGTTTTTTTTTTCCCTGAAAATTCCTTTACAAAAATAAAACTTGTAGATTTTCTTCACAAAAGCACACAAAAGAGTTCTTAAATCTACCCACACTTTATTTTCACCTGTACTAATTCCAGGAATTTTCCTCACTTTTTTATCTGACATGGGCTTGTAATTATTGTCTGTCATATAGCAATTTGTACACCAGGTTCTCCTGTGTTAAAAAATGCTGGATATAAGTTTTAATGATTGACCTAAATTTGACACAGCTGTGTAGATGAATTATAATCAATGAAGTTCTAAATAATACGACAATGTATTTTTTTCTGACTGTAATGACAATGAGGAGGCAAATTATTAGTATTTATTAATAGTGAGGAGCTAAGACAAATAGTGCTATTAACTATGCCATGCAAAAAACACTTCACAGAGATGCCAGGTCAATCCTGAAAGCTGTGGCTGTGTCACACTTCACAGGAAGTTAATAACGCTTGCCTCAACGCTGCACTGAAATGCCCATATTGCTTTCTTTTTCTGAAATTAGCCAGGTTTCTGTTGTCTTGATCTCCTTTATGCCATACTCCAACATAGACAAAGTCACTTTCTTCCCCTTTATATGACTGAAATTTGAATTACATTTCACAAGTGCAACAGATTTAATTTTTGTCCTTACATACCTGCATCTGAAAAATTGCTGAGGAGACATTTAAAATTACCTAAATGGGGCCTGCAAATTTGTTAGTACAACGGAGACTTGGTTAAGGATGGACTGCATACAGGCGTGTCTGTGTTAGCGCACTTAGTGCACATGCAAAGGCACATACATATATAGTATCAATTTGCTAATTGTATTTCTTGGACTTCTGCCCACAGTATTATTACAAGACTAAATGGCACTTGTCATTGGAGGTACCTTCTTAGGTTACATTTGACACTTTTCATATGACTTTTTACTTTGATCACGTTTTTAGATGACAGTATATAAGGGCATCATTTCAGGAGAGAACCAGGTTTGAACCCAGTGTTGGAGTCCATTTTCTGCACACAAACACTTTTTTTATGGATGATGGCAAATTCTGGAATACCATTAGAGTATTGCTATCTAAGGACAGCAGCAACTGGGTTTGAGAGGCTAAAGGAATCATCAGTGCTATGTCTATTCGACCCTTCTGAGAAGTTCTTTTTTTTCCCCCAAATAAATTACGAGAGCTGTACCATACCTTGACATTGATTTTGCATTGTTCAATGCAATTGAGCAATAATTCACAATAGGCATTCCTAATATAAGGGAAATTCTGAACAGTTAATTATGACATGATTTACAGACAATTTTGAATAGTGAAAAAGAAAGATATGCCCTTTGTATTGGGCATATAAAAAAATGTCAAACTCTTAGAAAAATCCTTCTCATACCTTCTGAACATCCTTGAAAGCTCCTTCTGCCTCCTTCCTCAAAAGCACTCCCAAACAGGTATTTTAAACTTCCAAACTAGTTTAAGGTTTAATCCCATGTACTGCGTGTTGAAGTAATCCAATTTCACTGTGTCTGAGTTAAATGAAAAGGAGCCTAAAGGAACTTGCTACATATTCCCATCTAGATTCATGTAGGGAAAACTCTTTCCTGGTTGTGTTTTTAATGTTATCACTCTTCCTTAAGTGATGAATCAACTGTGTTTGTAGACTGTGAGTACCAGTCAGCAAGGAAGTTTAACTAGCAGTTTAATAGGGAGATAGCATTTTTCCAGTATTTGCAGTGTTAGTCATAATAATATAATATATAATACTTCCAGAACTATTGTGTAAATCTCAAAGTTGTAAAAAAAAAAAAAAATCCCAGAGAAAATTTGCTTCGGTTTTATGAAAGTGAAACTATTTTCATGATCGTCACCTGGTCTCCTGGCATGCACAGATAAATTCTGAGTAATGGCTTCGTTGCTCTGTATTACGGTCTTCTTTCAGGTTTTGATTGGCAGCAACAGTCTTACATAAATTTCACGCACAGAGTCAAATTCTGTGCTCTCTACGCGATTTGTTCTGAGACTTTACTTGAAAATACCCTATTAAATAAAAAGTGTCTGAGTGTTTATGCTAAGACACTAAGGGAATAAAAATTTACTAAAGATATAAAGTTGGCATGCATTATGTCACATTGGAGTCCTTTTCTGAATCCTTTGGTTCACAAGGACATGCCATTTGCCTTAGCTTAAATCCCTGTTTTGAAGGAAATGTTAGGATCCCTATAGACAGTTTGGCTCAGCGGGTCTGCACTGCCAGCGGTTCTTTCAGGGCCACGCTGACCCGGCTGTATGTTAGGTCTGCAACGATTAAATGAGTAAGTCAGAGGTACGGAGCTAAGGATGGGAGGGAAAAAGTGGCATGCTCTTAAAACATATTAGGAGCAAGGAATCTGCACGCGTGGCTGAAGACACCTCTAGATCACCAAGAGGAATCATGACGTGGTAGGCAATTAAAGAAGAGAGTGAAGTAGCTCAGCAGCTGATGAAAAAATTTCTTTCAGTCCCTGTTGTAGAAGCCATTGGGGAAATTCCTGTTCCAAGGACACTTTTTAAATGGAAATAACAGCATGGTCTTGACAAAGATTGAAGTCTCAGAGGAGGAAGTTATGGAGCAACTCAGCAACTAGGACAGCAGAATATTCATTTGAGAGGCCTGAAGTAAGGAAAGTGTGAAGTAGCAGAGTTAATGAAAAGGAATTTATCCTTAAAATTGTGACAGTGCTTGAAAAGGGAAAGTCACTTCTTTGCTTCCTCCAATTGAAATAGGACCCAGGGAAAGTCCTGCAAATCACACCTTGGCAAATTGTAGTTTTGCTCTGGGGAATGCCCTGAAAAGCCTAATTAAAGAGTAAGGTAAGTAAGTATAACCTGATATAGTCATGCCAATCCAGCTCCTCTAAGGAAAAGTGGGACTCGTTTATCATGCAGAGTTGTTTGAAAGAGTTAACAAAGTGGATAGATAAAGGTGAATATAATAGTTCACTGGGTTGCTGGCAAAGATGAACTCTTAAAAAGGTTACAAAAAATATTTTAGATGTCCACAGGGACAGTTGTGATGACAACCCACCACAATGACATACGAAAAATAATGTGGAATGCCCTCCAATGTCCAAGACTGTCCCGTTTTTATTTTGCTTTGACTGTTACCAACAGCATGCAAGCGCAGACCAGTGAGTGCACGAGAGGCAGCAGTAGGTATGTATGTTGTATAGATATATGGCATATACATATATGGCTTATATACAACATATGCATGACACACATTTATACAAATATGGCATACATATAACATATACTTACGTTGTATATATAGCAGGGTGAAAGTGAAGGTGCACGGGGAATACATTAGAGATTCATAAATGCTAAAAGGAACTTTTCTGGTGTACAAGGCTGCAGGACAGACGTTGTGTCAGTAGGCCACCCATACATATTGCAGGGCTGATGTGAAAAAGGAATCTGAAATCATCCTGAAGAGCTTATACTTTGGATGCGGACAGTTGCTTAGCCAGTCCTCAAGACTGATCTCACAGAGCTTAGTAAACATGGCCAAAAAATGTGCACCTCCCAGTGAGAAATGAGACTCTTAAAAATCCTGAATGACTGCACGCTTTCAGAATCAGAATTTCCGACATCCCTGTTCACAAAACAGACTGTACATCTTTTAATATTTACTAAGCTGTTTTATGAACAATGAATGACCTAAAACAAATAAAGGAATTTGCTGTCCCTGAACTGTGAGGAATCAGATACTCAGTCCTTGGCAGCTGTTTTTATTCCTTAAAACCACTCCTAGGTGGCTTAAACCAGAAACCTCTCTTTACATTAACATATCCTTCCAGGCCCAGCAAGAAATATTCCTCTGCCTTTATAAACTCAGTTATTGAGTTTGTGATTGACAGAAGTTAAAGTGAAGGGAATTACTCTATCTTCAGGTCTCTGTAGTGTAAGATCATGGGATTTCTTTGCCCTCAGTCCTTCCCCCCATTTCTCCGTGATACCAAACAGGGCGGGACAAGGTTTTTCCCAGGAGACCTCAGCAGCAGGGGACTGGTAGGAATTTCACAGGGATGAAAGAAACTAAGTAGAATAATGGAGACAGGCATCCATCTGGTATTCACCATGTATTGCTTTTGTCGCCCATTTTTTTCTTGCCTGTCACAAGGAAGAGGCTGTCCTGTGAGAAATCTGCTGCCAAATACAGGGGCCGTGTGACAGGGACGATGAACGGCTAATGGTAAACTGGGAGACGAAGAAGAGGAAGAAAGAACTGTATGGCCTTGAGAAATGCAAAAATGCAAATGGAAACAAATGTAATAGTATAAAAGTAAAAATTCATGTACTGAGGAGGAAGAGAATTTCTGCTATAAGCTGGGAGCTGATCAGCCAGAAGTGACAGAGTGGAAGAAAGATGTGGCTGTGTGAATCAATCACAGGATGACTCTGAGCAACCAGCACGATGTGGCTGTAGGAAAAGATTAATTCCATACTTGGGAATATGAGAAAGGATGTGTCTGGCACAGAACTGTGTACTAAGTATTTTGTGTAAGACTCTGATAAGGTCTTCTGTGTATAATTCTGGCTGTCTTTTTTCAGGAGAAGTGAGGGAGGAAGAAGGAGTTTAAACTAAAGGACAATGGCAGTATCAGGAGGGGTCTGGCTTCAGTCCCTTCTGACCTGTTTCTGAATGCAGGGGAGACAAACAGCTTTGCTGTATTAGCATGTATGGGTTTGTTTTTTCTGAATCCATGTATAAAGCATGGACTTTCAAGCATTTATACAGTAATTTCACTGGATTAATTTTATATGTCTTAGTAAAGACTTACTGTGCAAAAATGTTACAATTGAATTTTAGGTAATATAGATAAAACTAAATTAAATTCCAGACAACCTGCCTTTCTCACTAGTCGATGACATTGCTCAGACAGTGTCTCATTTCCCTGGGAAGAAAGCAGGTGCAGTTCTTAAACACCCTCTGGTTTAAGGGTGTGTATTCTTCCTTGGACAACTTCTGTTTGGAATAAGTCCCATTTATTTCGCTCCCACCTTTCTTTCTCTGTTGTGGTTAGTTTTTGAATCAAGAAGATTCAAAGAAATGTAGACAAGAGCTAATCTCAAAATATGTACCCATAAAGCCATTCACAGCAAAGGCACTAATTTCAATCTTGCCAAGATATTTAAACAAATTCCTGTAGTTAACATGATTTCAACAAATCCTGAGGATAAGGCAATTTCATCTGTCTTTGATATTTACCGGTCTTTTTTTTTTTCCCTGCTGATCTGTCAGTCCATGACCTTGAAATCATTATTACTCAGACTCTAGCAAACTCTTGCTCATTACAGTTTCTTTTCTCCACAGGCAGCAGATAGGGGGTTTTAAGTTTTAAATGTTGAAGTTTATAATTAATGTAATTTAAATTACAAGGCACCTAATTTTAGTACAGTAAATAGAAGAAAATTTTAAATCTTTTTTGTGCCCTGGAGCTGGGAGTGTCTAGGTTTCAGAAAAGACTTGGTTTTCTAATCTTCTAACTCTAGTGGCAGAATAATTTAACTTGTGTGGACACACACTAATCGGCGAAAGCTGGATTGTTAAATACATGACCTGTTAAAGAAGAAACTTAGAGATCTGCATTGTTTAAGATGGAAATCCAGGCTTACGGCTTTGAAAAAATGTCACAATCAAATGATCTTAAAAAATTTCTTGCAGTCAGGTTCTTTGGCATGGCTAAAAGCATGGTCAGAATAAGTTGCCTTGCTGGTATTTTAACACATGCTTTGTGAAAGGTCAGTAGGAAAGTGGATGTAGAGTGTTGCCACCTAACGCCTTACAATCTTTGTGACTGCTAGGGTCAAGGGTGGTCTTAGAATAGTGGGATGATGATCCAAATGATGTCTTTTTTTTTTTTTTTTGGTATCAGTTCATAGAGGTAAAGTACACAGCAAGAATGTGATCCTGCAGAGAAGAAGAGAAGAAGATTTCTGCACCAGTACAGAGCAATAAGATCCTATTTGATAGTGAGGCTTGCCCTGCAGATCCTCAGCATACATTGGCAATTGCATGTGGTACAACCTTGATAGAAGATTGTGTTATTCACTCAGTGCAGATGGTACCCTAGCAGACAAAATCAAAATCAAAGAGACCTTGTCTTACTCCAGAGCATCCATTATTTTTGACAATTCAGAAGGAAGAAAACTTGAAGATTTCTTCTAATGCTTGCTGTGGATAAGGGACAGTGTTCAGAGAGCTTGGCAGTATGGAGGAGAATTCAATGGGAATTTTTATTTTCACCTTGAATCAGTGAACTCTGTATTGCCGTATTCTTCCCAGAAAAAGATTGCTTGTTCTGTTTTGCTTTTTAATGGATGGATTTCAGTAAAAAAATATGAGGATATTTTCTGGAATTTGTGTTTAGAAAAGCCCTTGGGTAGTAATATACCTCCAATGCTTTCACCTCTGTGTTCTAACATCCAGATGGTCAGGGCAACGGCTTTGAAAAAGTTGCCGAATAATGCATTTGTCTGATATAATACTCAGTTCAGTGTTTTCGCTGACTGTTCAATTGTCTATTCTGAGCTTGTCGTCTCACTGTGGTACATAACCACCCATTTCACTTCTTAGCCACATCTGCCATGTTGCCCAACATGGGCCTGCTTTTTTCAGATTTTTTAATTTTGATGTATAAAATGTTTATGAATTTGGATGATAAAAATGTTTATGAGTAATTTACCATGCATGATGGAGTATTTAAAATGTCTTTTTGTGTCTAGCTGTACCATCTGCAGAGAAAGTCACTACACTTTTCAATGGTTCTCATGGGAAAGGACTTTTTTAAGCCTTTAGTTTGTTCCAATCAATGCATTTACTAACGCCACATAAACTGCATACTGAAAGCAAAAAGAAAGTTTGTAGATATATTCACTTCTAACTACAGCTAAGGAGTTAAACATTTGCATTAATGACGCACTAATTAATACTGAAATTCCGTGCCCTTCTTTAGGAAGTGCAATGTTAATGACATCAGCTCTGGCCCAAAGGGAATCTTCCAATTCAGTCAGAATAAGCACAAAAAACTGCTGGCAGCTCTTCCCTTAGATTTCAGTTATGTGAAAGCATCTTGTTAGCGTCTTTGATTGTAAGGTAAGTGACTATGCAAAATGGCATTATGTGGCTTTTCATATTTGCTGTTGTACTTCACGGGTGAAATATGATCTCTGATCAGTTTGCACTTCAAAATCTGCTTTTCCCCTGCCTTGTCCTCATAGTACAGGATTCTGAGATTCCAGCTGCAAAAATGAAGTGTCCTGATGTAATGAGACCTACCAGATTCTGAAGAAAACCAATGTGGGAAGCATATTTTTTTTTTCTAATTAGCAATACATCATATTTTGAAAACATTAATATTGACACAAAGAATTGATTAAAATTAAGATCATTTTAATAACCAAGAGATATGACTTCTGTCTTTTTTTTAGTATCTCCAGAATGAAAGTATTAATGTTTCTTTTGCATTTCTTCTCCAAGAAAGGGAAAGTAAGACTTCTGATTAAACAAAGCTTCCATAACACTACTGAAATAGGTCTAATAATAATAAAGGAGCACAGATTTTAATTCTATAGAGGACACATTTACAAATCCTGGAGTGGTTATTCCCTCTGCAAACAGCTGTATCACCCACAATGTTCCTATGAGCTGTTTTTTATTGCCCCCAGTTTTACTAAAGAACAAAAATAAAATAAAATGAGCATTTCAGGCAGTCAGACAGGTTAGAATAAGCACCATATGGAAGTGGTTTGGGCTAACTTGAGTGACTGTGCCTGGAGGACAGAATCAATTTATAGAGAGTGATGAATAACTCGGGTTGGGGGAAAGCGTATAATACCTCCAACCGGCACAGCAAGAGTCAGAAAAAAAAGTATGCCTACAGCCAAAGTCGTACAAGCTGCAATAAAAGGATGCTGGGACTGAATCTTTCTCACTTTTGCTGGTGTATACATTATTTCTATGCAACGGGGTATAAAAATACAAGCAAACAAGACTTCCCTACTGATATCTATGATAAGAAGTAAACCCTTATCTGAAATTATGTATTAAAAGTTACCAAATAAGGGAGAATTAGGCCCACCTTTCCACTCTTTTAATATAACAGGCGAGTTATTTTGGAGATTATAGGGAATGTTTCCAATCTCAGCTAAACTGTTTAATATGCTGAATGATAAGAAATACAGTGCCTTGTTTACAAAGCATATTTGGGTCATGCTCTGCATTAGGACTAATCTCATAGAACAGCTAATGTCTGATGTGCTTCTTTTCTCTCCTTCCAATGATACTAGAAACAAAAAAACTACAGAAGGCAAATGAGGGATGAAAATACATCCACACAATGAAATGCAGTGTTATTAAAATAACGTTAATCTCTGTAAAGTTGGAAGAAAAGAAAGATGTTTTTCATGTTCCTTGCAGAGCATGCAGATACTGAAAATAAACTATTTCATACAGAAGGCATATAAAAAGGTTAGACTTAAAAAATTTTGACATGCATATAATGTAATTGTATCTGGTTCAGTTCTGACTATATCAGTTCTATTCATATAATTTTCTTCAGATATAAGAAGGAAAAAGAAAATTTCTTTTGCACAGCTGAACATCTGCTGCAGGGTACAAATTTTGACAAATTGACACATGTTGGTTTGTAATATTTTGTGGAAAAGAAAAAAAATCCTCCTGGGTATTAAATATTTCATGCAGTAACTGAAAAGAAATATGTTGGAAGTAAGTTGTACTTATTCTCATTTTGGAGGTAGCATCCAAGCAGTTTACGAACTGGGGAAAAGGATCAGCTGAGTTAATTGTTTTTATTTAAAGTTTACTTTAAGGGTGCAAACAATAGGTTTCTTTTAGAGAACTGATATAGATACACCAGCAGCATAACTTTAAACGGGACTGTGTCCGGGCTGGGATGCATGGAATGGAGAAAAATAGTGCAAGCATCTGTGCCTGGCTCCTTGAACTTCTTCAGGGGAACTATTTGCATTCCTAGTTCCTGGGCAAAATAATTTCCTTTTGCCTGACAGCTTTCCAGCAAGTTAAATGGATTTAGTGATGTCAAGGGACTCTAGAAGTCTCTAATATAAATGCTGTAGGAATATTTAAATTACATAAGGTATCCAATGACTTTCCAAAGCCTGGAACAGCTTAAAACCATCCTAGTCCATCTCTCCTGTTGAGATCCTTTCAGATAAATGGATCTTCTGCTATGTGCAGAAGTTAGTTGCAGATGACACCTAGCTTCATGTCTCCAGAAGTAAGAAGTCTTCTGTCATGCAGATGCCAAAATGGTTAAAAAAACAAAAGAAACATAAAAACAAAAAACCAGCTGACTTGGGCTTTCCACACACAGAGAAAACTGAAGTACCTTTTCTTAGGAGAAGAAAATGTTTCAAGGATATTCTGTGGTAACTTCACCTGCCAGGTTGCAATCACAGGGTCGCATTAGATTCATCACTGTTCCAAGACAGACAAAAATAGTAGGAAGAAATATCTTCTTTCATCACTGGCTTGCCAGGACACATTACCTTTTTCAACTGGACTAAGCCTTAGTAACTATGATTCATGTCATATAAAGGTTATTCAGCACTAACCTAATCCTGAAAATGGTGGGAGAAAAGGTAGTGGTCCCTCAGCATTAACATATGCATCCTTTTAAAAGTGAAAATAAAATATGTGGGAGTGGGTGGTATAGCCAAAGGTCATCTAGATAGAGTAATGGCAAAGGTTTATTACTCATTTAGGGTACTGTAGACTGTTGACCTATAAATGCCATATTTGAGGAAAAGGACCAACCTTTACTCCTTACTTTCTAGATATCTGCACTAAACTCTTGCCTAAGTGGCAGTTTATCATTCAGGCTGTAGAGCCTGCTAGATTATGAAGTACCAACTGTTCTTGAGGTCTGTCTGTTCTTGGAACATAAAATGAAAATGGCACCAATTCTTCTCTCACTGTATTAAGTGCAGTGAGACCTTGAAGGTGCTAATTAGCCAAATGTCACAATAAGCAGTTTTATGTTTTGCACTTAAACTTGCCAGTCACTTAAGCTAAGATATAAAAAATGCTGAGACAATCCCAGAACTTTATTTCAGGAAAATGGAAACCCCTCTTCAGAGGAAGATACATGCCTTTTGCAACACTGATGTCCTGTGTCAAACATACGACCCAACTATGACAAAAACTGGTTAGATGCCATTCTGAACCTCTACTGAGGCCTGAATTTCTCCCCACACCATGTATGCATGTGAATATCACTCAGTTTGTGAGTACAACATTCAATAAATATGCATTTGATGGGGAAAAAAGCAACGAGCATTACAGTAAGCAAAATACATCAGACTAAGGAATGAAATTGTGCAGCAGACATTCGTATCAATACTATGAAAAGTATTGTATGTATGCACTCAGATATGGAAATGATCTTCAAGCCAGTCTGGGTTTTCTCTGTCTGTTTTTCTTATAATCTTAGTAAATCATTATAAATATATTCTAACCTCCTTCTTCTCTTTGCCCTCCAAGAATGCCTTTGTTTTGATCTAAGGTATTTGCTGCCAGTAGTTGTACAAAGAGTACCTGAGTGTAACTAGCTGTCTGGAGTCTTCATGGGACTTTTGTGAAGTTCCGTGAAGTTTAAGAACCTCCTGTTCCTCACCCACTTGGTATTCCTTTTCCACTGAAATATAATGATTTCAAAAAGTGGCTGGCTAAATTAATGGAAAAGAAATGCATCAACAGCTATTAAAACAAACACCCCCCGCCCACCTCTGGCTTGGGCAGTCTTTGAGTCTAGCTCTAAGCAATAACATAGCATATATTTGGGCTTATAACATAGATGATGTAAAACACTCTCCAGAGGCATCTAATTCTTTCTAATTTAAGAGCTTAAAGTTAAGAAGCTTGAAAATTCCCATATGCCTAGAACAACCTTTAGGTGTCTTTCAGCTTTTCAAGAGAAAGTGTTGTCTTTGTGATAAAACAAGGTCCCAAAATAGATTAATCTTCTGCTGTTGTCATAGATATAACAGATCACAGGATATTTATTTATCAATATGACACACAGCTAGTGAGATTTATTTACTTTAGATTATTTTACCTAGCTTCATTAATTAATGTATGCAAATACTTAGAAATTAGTGAATGAAAAAAGGCTGCCACATCAAAATAAAGCAGCATTATTAATGTCATTATTATTTTTCAGTGGATTTGTGGTGTGTCTTAGCATCCTCTTCTACACAGAGGAATACCTTTCTCCCTGCTGCTCTTTACTACTCCATCTTAGAACCTCATTGTGAGACAATGAAGAATTTAGGAGTATGGTTTTTGTGAAGGGCACCATTTCAGAATCAGGGTTCTTTTCAGATTTTTTGTTGCTGCATCACATGAATGAACAATCAATCAATCAATCAATCAATCAAATTAGAGTCTAGTTCTGAGATTTGGAAATGAAATAGTTGCTTTGCAATTGCCTTTTCTTTAAAAGACTCCATCACAAAGGACAACATTCTTCACTGTTAATGCTTAGTCAGATGCTAATGTGGTTTTTCTTTAATAAAAGCATGAGTGGCATCCAAGGTTTCATTTTGACCAGAGATGGAACCCAGTCAGAACATGATAAGTAACATTAACAGAACATAATAATTTCTCATCTATCGATGACCTTTAAAAAGAATTGTAGTTATTACCTTAGAATATTCTCTCATTTATTACCTGTCTCATCACTGAATTCCAACGCCTTTATATAGCAGAAATATAGATGCTTGGCTTCAAAACAGAGAAATATGATTTAACTATTATAATGGCTGCAGGCGCTGAAGTCTAATTCAATTTTTTTCACATTATATGGGATTTTTGAAGATGATGGTGGTTACTAGACCAGGCAGTTCATTGGAGAGAGTAGAATGAGTTTATATCTTATCTTAGGGCTAAATTAGTTATAAAAGGGTATTTTCTTAGATCTGGTAGTTCATTAAACTGATTAGATGTGCTTCTTGGATAGCAATCTAAGCTATTATTATTAGTAAAGTCCTTTACATTGTAAGCAAAAGGATGGATATTGAGACGTGAAAAATTATTTGAACACTCACCCTTTTACAGAAGTAAAAGTCAACCAAGTCCCTCTTTGGTGGAGCAAAACTCAGTGGCAGAATTAGTTTTGTAATTTTCTGATCCCAGGCACTTCCAAATATCTTTTATTTCACATTCTTGGTCCCAATACTCTTGCAGTAGGCACACAAGTTCAGAATTCTTTCTGACAATACAAGCTGGTAGGTTTTGCACTGTAGTTCACTCCTTGATGGCTTTCCTACGCTTCAGCATTTTCTACAGTTAAGGATTTTCCTGAGTTGTCAAACAAATGTTGACCTACCTGTTCTTCAACTCAACTTTGACAGAGGCAGGTGTTGCTGTTCCTAAAATGGACGAAACTAGGAACGCTTAGCAATAATCCTCTGAAGGAAAAGTTCATGCAGACAGTAACTTCTTGAAGGATACTTAGATTATCTTTTTCATCATAAAAATGTTATCATTAATATAATCTGTTTTACTGTACCTTGTGAGAAAAGACATAGATACAGAATCCAACAAATATTTATACCACTGATAAATGCAACTCCATGATGCTAGTCTTCAAACTGACAGTTACAAGTTAGAAGATTTTGTAATCATCACTGACAGTTTTTAAAACTATTGGCTCAGTGGGCAGCAATGGTTCAAAAATGGTGGATATCACCCACATACTGAGAACAAGGCAGAGGATGTAATTTTTTCCTCCATGTAAAACTTCAATGTGGCACAATTTGAGTCTAATATTCAGTTCTACTTTCCACATTTCAAGAAGTATCTAGTGGGTTCAGAGACTACAGAGAAGGGAAATGAAAATAACCAGTGGAATGAAGGATCTGCCCTACAAAGAGAGCCTAAAAAGTCTGGGATTCTTCAAAAGTGTGGAGAAGAAAGGGGTAATGAAGGATATGACTGAGTTTACAAATCACGAAGGGTCTGGCTCTGGCGAATGCAGAATGGCTAGCCACCAAGTGCCACCATCCTGCAACTAAGGGAGACTTGTCCAAACTAGATGGAGATTTATTTAAAACAGATAAAATGTTGTAACAGGTGAAAAGTATCTTCTTATCTTTCTGCTTCTATCCATCCATTTCTAACTACTGGCTTTTTTCATAGTGGCTAAGGAGCTGATGGAATTTTCAGGCACAGAAGCTTGTGGAGGCAAGTAGTATCAGGAGGTTCAGAAAAGGATCAGATCAATCTACGCAATGGGTGAATAAAAGGGAATAGGCAGGATATATCATCTAAGGCCAGGTTTGTGTGCCCTGCCTCAGTAGCAGCTCCAGTGGCTCTAGTCAGATGAGAAGAATTGTCCAGGTTGAGCTGACCCATTTCTTAAGTCTTACAAGCATTATTCTGCTCACATTGCTCATTTGTTTGTTTGTTAAAGGGTTTCCTCTTCTAATTCTCAATTAGCTCGTAAAACTTACTTATCTCTATGTTTTACCATAGCTACTACAGGAATGGGATCCCAGTTACATAGAAGCCTCTAGACTTAACTGTAATGTTCCTACTAACTCTTATATTCCTGAAAATATTATTAAAATATTATCATTTTGAATATTCAAACATATGTACCTTGGATTACTCACAGGAACGGTATAGGCAGTTTAATGATATATACCAGGAAAACGTGTAATTCATGCTTCTTTAAGAAAAATGGTAGCTACATTGTTGTTGCCACAGTGTTCTCTGGAATAAATGGTGTGGGCATGCTAGTTTAGTACAGAGGTTTTTCATGAGGTCATCGCGGTCTTTCAAAGGCACCTCCTTCCTGCAAACCTGTTTTCTTGAATAAAGAGTAGCACGTACATTGAAAACGATTTTCCAGAGGTTGAACTGAGTGATTTAAATTGCAGGCTCCTGCTTAAACTTGATCAGCACTATTTAAAACAACCCAAAAGCTAATCTGCCCAAGACATTATAACCTCACAGTTAATGAGGCTTGTTTTGATTCTGATGAGAATTTTCTTTTCAGGGCCAGCATAAGTTCAACAAATCATGGTAAAAACTATTTGAAACAGCACACTTATAGGCCTTTGCCCTGTCTCCTTTAATCAAGCTTTGCAGACTGAAGCTGTTGAAGTATAGTCCAGCATTGTTGTTGGGTTATTACTTTGGCAATAGTCCACATTTCTTTAGCAACTGGGAACACACTAGAACTATCCTGCTGATAGTAGACCCAGGCTAGTCTTTAAGGCTTCACGCATATGAACCACGGCAAAAAGACAAAGCATGTGGAAGAAAAGAGAACCAAGCTCAGGGTGAGGTTGCTGCAGAGTAAAAAGATCATTTTCACTTCAAATCTTGTGTGCTGAAGGGGACAAGTAAAGCTATGGGAGGCCTCACCCTCAAATACCTTGTATCATTGCTGTTAGAGGACCACAGTAATGGGGATAGTTCCCATCCAATGCTCTGGGGCACAAAGGAGGGAATGTTCTTTGTATTTTTCTTACGGCCGCAAGTACCAGCACTGGGGTTGGCATGACTCACAGGAAACCACGCGGAAATGTGCTGACCACCCTGCCTCATGGCATATGAGATTTCCTTCAGATATGTTCAGATCACCTCAACATAATTTGCTTCCTCAGCTCTTAATTGCTTTCCTAAACTGTTCTATATTGATGAAAGTGCTTGCTAAGTAACTCTTCTTATTCATATGCCAGTGAGAGAAGAAATTATTTATATGCAGCACATAAAGTTAGTGGATTCCTCTGGACTGTGAAGAGACTATTTCTCTTCTCTGCAAATACTGGTGTATGATAGGTAGCACAGCTTGCAGTTCTGATACTTTGCATTATAAAACATTGCCTTCAAAGCCACAGTAACTGGACGACTTGGTAGCTTAATAACTTGATCAAGTTTAAAAAGAATCTGGGCTGAAATGCTCCATGCTGGGAGGTTTTGTTGGGAATGTTTCAGCACTAATAGATCTGCTGTTTTCAAGCATTTTAGGGAAAATAAAGCTGTTTCTTTAAGAAACCATGTCATGTCCTGAAACTTAGAACAAATATTTGACATTTGACCTGTCATGTGACAAAAATCCTCTCACGAGGATGTCTATTGCCTTCTGCATGAAAATACAGTTAAGCTCATTTTTTGACGTTACTGGTTTTCACAGTGGAGAAGAGTGAAGAGTTTTGCAGCTTAATTCTCCATGGCTTCTTGCTTGTCTCCAGAACATTCTTTTCTTAGAGCTTCTCTGTGCCAACAAAACTGGGATAATTCACGGAGCAATTATACTTCCCATTTGACAGCAGTCATTGACCAAAGCCTATTCCATCTATCTGTAAATCTTTCCAAAGATTTCACAGGTAATAACAGCAAAAATTTTAGCAACATTAAAGTTATATCAAAGTTGTTAACTCAAATGCTTCAAAGATCCTAGTATTTGAGCACTTTATTTTCCAAAAGGAGTATTGTCTTTTCCTTTCTTAATGGAAACAGAAGATAGATCCAATTCTCTTGCACAGGGAAATGAACACACACAGAGGATGCATGACAAAATATACAGAGAATGTGTTTGATTAATTAAAAGAACTTAGTTGATACAAAAATCCCATCCATTTCCCTGACTAAAGATGGTCTGCAAGGTGTGAAAATTACTTAATAGCATGTAGTAGGCATTATAACATGTTGTAGGGTAGTATCTGAAAAGTTGTTTTCTTCCAGCTTTGTTGCATAGGATGAAGTACAGCAAGATACCACAAAGGCACATGTAACATTTAAGAATATCTGACAAACCCACTTAAACTGAACATAATGTTCTAAGAAGCTATTATTCCTTTTTTGTCTCTTTTCGCTCTCCTTCCTGGCACTGAAAAAATGGGGCTGTTGCTTTGCAGACTTCCCTTCAGCCGGCACTGATAGCATTACTTTGGCATGTACCAAAGTAGCTGCCTACACCGGTTCTTATGATATCCCTAGAGATATGTTTACCTGTTTGATTCTGAAGACATTGCTGACCTTGTAGAGGAAATTTGCATTTCCTTTTCTGCTCTGACAGCAAATGTATGTATCTGAAAGTCATGGTTGTTTTACGTGGGCTGGTTTATCATGGCACCAACTTAAAAGCATTGACTCAGTTTACCATAAAAGCCATATCTGGCTTTAAACAGTTTTGCTATCCACAAGAAGCATTTGGGAAAAAAATTATTCCCACAGTTATGACATATACATATGATATACATACACATGTCATAACGTATCATATGTATACATGTCATATGCTCTACTGTATAACCATGCTGTTAGTGTGCCTTTGCATAATTAAACAGCAGCATCACAAAGATTTGAAAATGTCATAGATAGCAGATATATTAATGTATAAACTGCACATCAATTATTTGATATTTGTACAGCAAAAATCTATTCACTGTCATCACTTTTGTACTAGTGTAAGGTTTGATTATCTTCCCAGAGAAGAGACTGAAATGAATTGGAAACAGGACTCAACTCACAGCCCTTCCATATCAGTGAAACTTGTAGCCCCCTCAACCTCCTTAAAGGAAAAAAGATAAATATTTTCATCAGTTATTGCATCTAAGTTAAATAAGAATTGATTTTCTAAAACAAATCTATTGTCACTTATCAAGCACATAATTAATAGTTACTTTTACACAGCTATAATTCAGAAAGCACTCAATTATGTTTCACACAATGCAAAGCCTATTACATCTATATTGAATCTTTTTGTGATACACTTCATTTAAAATGTCACAGCATTTGTTCTTCCTATAGAAAATGGTTTTATGCATTCTGTTTGGAAGATTTGAAATAGGAGACCCTACATGTACAGCTCACAGAAGAAATGTCCTGAGGGAAATATATTGCATAGCCAGCTTTCCCCTAAACATCATCCGAATTTTGTAAAATATTTATGATGACGTATCTTCCTTTTGATTTTTCTCATAACTAGAATCTGAAGCCTTATCTTAGGCCTGGATGCAGCACATAAGTTAGAGGGTACTTGTTGGGGGTTCCGTATGTGGGGGTGCCACAAAGATTTACTACGAAGCCCCGAAGATTTACTATGGTGAACTAAAAATAGGATTGTCTTTGCAGAGAGGAAAACCATTTGGAAATAGTATTTTAGTTTTCTTTTCAAACCATTATTTTAAAATTCTGTTATGGAGCTGTCGGCAGATGACAAAGTATCAAGTTATGTGCAATTAATACAGGATGGTGGGGTTGAACCTGCTGCCCAAGAAGTTCAAGGAGGTCAAGTCCTACATGGCGACTTTCCCAGCACATTTTGCATTTCCAGACTCTTCCCATTGTGTGATCAGTGGAGCTGGAAGACACGTGTTCTAGGTGAATGCATCTTTACATCTAAACATTTACCTGAGCTGATATTCAGCTATCTAGTATATCAGTCTAACATACATACCAACTGAATTTCAACTGAATAAATACTGCTTGATATGTATCTGGCTGAAGAAATCTTTTCACACAGAATATGTCAACATGTTGTTGGAGACTGGTACTTGGTTCCTAGGAGTACTGCCCAGATACAAAAGTATATGGAGATGCCTTAACACCTGTTCCTTCCAATGAGGAGTCTTGTGTCCAAGTAAGATCAGGTCCCTACGTTTTCGATCTCTTCCCCTCTGTTGTTAAACAGTACTTTAAGTCCTTGTTTCATCTACATTTGGAACTTTGCGTTGTGTCACCTGTTTTTGCTTATTTCTATTTCAAAAACAAAAGCCCCCTTCGCTAATGTTGCCACACAAAGCATTTTTCTACTGTTTCTTATAATACCTTTTCACTGGACATGTTCTGCCTGATGCCAATACTTTCAAGCTGCAGTAGGGACAGCTGGTACAGGATAAAACCCACAATTCTTACATTTTCAGGGAAGTACCAGGAATTCCACATCAGAAGTTCATTAAGTCCTCAATTTTTTCTTAGATTTTACATTCGTTGACAATTTTTAAATGCTTGGAGTCACACATTTAAAAGTCCTTCAGGGCATTTTGATTTTGACCAATCTGTATCCTGAAAGGAGGCAAGAGGTGACAAGACAGGAAAATACATCTAAATATTATACTTACTGTGTGCTTTGAATGAAGGGAAGAAAGAATGTCATACTTTCGTGGTCTGAGCAGGTTACCATTAAACTCGATGGAAGCAAAGAGGTTGAGGCATCAAAGAGTGGCATTGCTACAGGGAACTTAAAATTTTACAGAACCAATTTGCTCATTCCGATCCGGGATGAGCCACTGCAAGTTTTGCTGCCTCAGTACAGTTTCAGGTGACTCCGCTTTCTGTCTTACCATGGCATAGAACATTACATGTCAGCTCTTGTGTTCCAGACCTACACCTTATAATGTGTTTCTTGAATTATTCTGGCTGGTTTCATAAATCAATAGAGACTGCATGCTCCACTGATTTCCTGGTATCTTTGCCAGTGGGATCTCACAGGTCAGAGGGAGCCATAAGGTCTGAACGGAGCCAGAGAGAACAATAATAGAAATGGTTAGAGACCTTCAAAATCTCCTTATGAGGAGAGAATATACTTAGGCTAATGTATGCCTGAGCAAAGACAGGTAACTTTTTGTAATATCTTAAAGACGAACGATCAAGGAGCATCAGGAATTACTAAGCGGATTGTAAAGGCATAGGGAAGAGAACAAAAGCAAGCTGATTAAAAGGATCAGGGAAAACTTAAAATTCTCCTGATTTTGAAATGATCACTTGATGTTATGCCTACCCAGAACTTATTTCAGAACTGCAGTGACTGAAACGTGGTATGATTTGGATGGTGACAGAAACACGTTTGTTTGGAGTTTTTGGAGTCTGAAGAGTCCCTTCACATGCACTAAGCTGAATGTCATCACCAACAATCTGTGCACTGATATACTCCAGACTATATCCTAAAATCATTAGATATTTACTGCTTTAAAGAAGAGATCTTTTTAATTAGAATTTTGGCTGCATCTTTCCATTATTAGATGCCTTAGGCATTATAAAAATAAAATATATTTTTTACTAACAGTAAAAGTAATCCAAGAGTGCTGTGGCTGACACTAATAAAAGCCAGCAATAGTGCACATTTTTCTAGTGACTTTCATCCCAGGTTTCCAAAGTACTTTGGTATGTAAACATACTACTGAGAAAACACAGAACTTATTGGGGGCCAGCAGCATTGCTAATAGTTTTTAGAAGGGGAAGTAATTAATAACTTCTTTAATTGAAACTGCAGGAAACTTTAGGGAGAGAGAATATAATTAGCCAACTTGGAATTTAGCCAATGAGCTGGCATTAATACACCCTCAATGTTATGAATAGTGCCATGGGATTGTCTATAACCTCCCTCCAGTTTCATTTCTTATGGAAAGACAAAATTTACAGTGTACTCCTGTGACTTCTAGGAAAATGTTGGGAGACTTCAAATTCAGGACAGGCCAGAAACTCAGTTGGTATGGTGGTAAGACTGTTCCTAAGACACGTTTAATAATCTCTAAAAGACAAAAAGCATTGGATCAAGTGAAAAGAAACTTGACAGATGCATTCAGCCTCTTTGTCTGTAATTCAGTTTAGTATCTGTCAACACCAGTAATTGTCTCTTTGGAATCCCACTCAAATCAGAAAGATTTCTTTTTACTTTTCTAGAGGTCTTAATGCACAGCAAGACATTAAATAAAAGTCAAGATTGTGGTAAATTCTTTGTTTTCTTTCACTGTCTAGTTTAGAGCCTTCTGTCGCTGTGTCTTGAAGAACGTTTTTGATACTATGGTTGTCTCAGAAATACTGTGTTGCACGTCATCTCCTGGCATCAGATCCTGTGTTGTTTGCCTGCCAGTTGACTTTTTAATGTAACAATCTGAATCTGAGCTGTTTTGCTTTTCAGAAGACCAAAATGTGAGGTGTCTGGCTGGCTGTGAAAGGCACATCTTTCCCAAACTGGTGAGACAGATGTTTTCACAGGTTGTCATATCTTGCCTTTTTTGCACCTCTGTCAGTAATCTCTGATCCCACCCATATGGACAGTGGACAAGCTTGTTCCCAATGCCCGTGGCAGATTGCATGCATACCATCAAAATGAGGATAAAAACAAGAACTCCAGATCCTCATACCAAATTATAAATTAAGAAAACAGGCAAAGAACTGTTTACAGATGAGACAAGTCTGGGCTTTTTGTGAGGGAGAAGGATGACAATAAGGCTGAGGAATCCTCCATGCCAGTGCACGTCCTCAGTGCAAAGGAGCGTGAAAAAGAGGAGCTGAAATCTCCTACCAGTGCCTGGGATATGCCTTTTTCTTGCTTAGTTGTGGTGGATGTGGGGAAGGGTCACACTGTGTCTTCGTAAGCAGCTCAGCTCTTCTTGCCTCGTAGTACTAGAGGGTAATCCAGAAGAGCTTGAGCCCTGCTCTTTGGCTGATCAAGGCAAACAACGTGCTAACGTGGTCAAGTCCTGCTGCTTAGCTGGGGCACAGGCCTCCAGGCAAACCTCCCAACTTAGTGCAGATATGGAGCAGAGCTGCAGGGAGCATTCCGGCTGTCACAGCCAAGCGGTGGAGGCAGATGGTAGCTGCTTGCAGGAGCTCCTCGCTTGTAATTCTTCATCCCACCAGAGGTTTTCTTTAACTTGTTTGATGAAGTAGAGCAGAGTGAAGCACCTCTCCCAAAACGTGTGTAGGTCTCAGCTGGCACCACCCCTGTTCGTACCTCTGTCTAGGAGAGCACAAGATGAGATCCCTTCTTCGTCCTGATCCCTGGAAAGAAGCAGATGAGCTACCATCTCCTAGATCACAAAAAAGAGGAATACTCTTACTGTGGTGCTTTTTTAGTCTTGGCAGAAAAGTTTGTGACTGAATCCATTCTTTTTCAACTGAGATCAATTCTCATTATCTTCTGAGGATGGGAAATGATGAGAGCAGATACATTTGTGCAGTTCAGTCCCATTCTCAGCTGGAAGCAAATGCTGTTATTTGCCACGTCTTAGCTGAGCTGGGAGACAATTTTTTCCAGTGTTCCTTCTCTGCTCCTTGAGGGCTACAGAGTTGGTTAATAGTTAGAAACAGCATATTAAACAAGCTCAGTTGTGGCTTGCTATTTTACTCTCATTTCCCGTTAGCTGGGCTGGATGGCCACAGAGCAGGGAGGGCGGGGGAGAGGGAGTGGGGAGAGTTGTGGTCTGGACCAGACCATCAAGCCCAGGACAGCAGGCAAGCAGTTGGGAATAGCATAAGCCATTGTGGTAGATATGTAGATAGTTACCTAGATGGATAGATACACTGATAGATATATCTAGGCAGATAGCTGTTTAACTACCTTGCTAGACGGACAGATGAATGGATGGATGGGTAGAGGGATGGATGGGTGGATAGACAGATGGAGGAAGACAATTAGAATGAATGATGGTATCACAAACTATACACTTTCTGGTAATGATTTATGCATACTATGTCTATTTTCAAGTGGTTGTTTTTTTGTGGTTTTTTTTGGTTTTTTTTTTTTTTTTTTTTTTTTTTTTGTTGGTTTTTTTTTTTTTCAGAAAACTCTGGCTACAGGAATAAAAGTTATTACTTTTCTCTGGTATTGAAAGGAGTTGTCCTGACAGAGTACTTGATCCAGCATCGAGGTCCAGAGGCATCTATAACACTCATCTTAAGTTTTAGAATAATTTGTCACTGAGAGAATTAAAAGCATCATTTCTTTATTACTCTCTCACTAATTGTATCTATCTCACCACAGTGGACAGCAATTCCATTTTCAGTTCTGTGTAATAATATCAGTGACCCCTGAAGCACATTTCTGTGGATGGATTCTTGTGTATGGATGAATTCTTTTTCATAAGAAAGGCAAAACTCCCATCAATTTCCATAAATCAGTTATGTAAGTTACAGAAGTACAAGTAAATTTGTAAGCTCAAAACAGCTTTAGTTTTTCAGTATCTCTTCCTAGATTCCTCATTTTTCATGTGGCTTTTGTGAGGTTGTGGAATATAGACTTACACTACAAGTTATGCATGTATTGTTGTACCAGAGGTATGATTCTTAACTGGCACAGATAGAGCAGTTGAACATATCTATCAGTTTTGCCAATATCATTATATTTCTTTTTGCTCTGGATCAGAGTTCCTTACTTTACAATTTTGTTATAAAGATTAGACTTATATTCTCTTTGACTGATAAAGGAGCTTGATAGGGGTACAAACAAGAATTCAGTGCTGCTGGACTTCATGAAAGTTTTGCTGGTGTAAAGGCTATATGGTTGCAATCATAGCATAATTTTCAAGGAGAAAACACAACACTTACTGTGAATCAGTGTAGTTCTGTGTAAATTCCAAACCGTGGATAAAAATGGGCTAAGATGGAGCAGATAGCTGGAGAATAAGCCTTCTTTCACTTGTCCCCAGCTGTGGGATATGTATGTGCTTTCATCAGCCTAGAATCTAGAGCATCTAAACACAATTTCAGAAATTAAAGTTTTCAGTATGTTCCTAGAAAGAGCATTCCTTTCCTTTTACAATGTACTTCAAAAAGAGTATCTGCTGAAAGCCTTACTTCACTGATATACTGCTGGTTGTGTACAGGGAAGGTTACTGCAGAAATATTTGTCTTACCAAGGTCTGCAAAGTCCCAAGGGAATGAGACTTCTACTACTAATGTCAAGGAATGGATAGTCAAATCCCAAGCAAGTCATACTCCATGATAATTTCCCAGGGAGTCTACATCTGCATTTATAATTTTAGAGGTTTACCTTGATATCAACAGCACCTAGCTCCATTATATTCATCTGCATAGTCTTTGGTAGTCATCCTATTCCCAAAATGATGTAAAAGGAGAGTTAATCCCTCACACCGAAGTTGTCAAAGGGCTAATACTTTGAATTAGAAAGAAAGGTTTTTATTGTTTTAAAGAAGATATTTTCAAGAAAATGTCCTGTAAATATTGATCTAAACCCATCATCAGAATATATTGAAGTCAGTGAAGTTATACTCTGTGTGAATTTGACTTCAGCGCTTGGAAAAAATGTTTCCTTTAATTTTACTGCTCAAACAGATTTAGCAATGAACTACATGTTTGCAACACAGATAATTTTTCCAAGGGATTGTAAGAGCTATTCATTCTCAGCCCTAACGGGTCTTCAACATATTAACATAACTGCCACTGCAAGCATATGTCCAGTTAATTTAAATCACACTGGAGTGCATTATAGTTTCTTAAGGTCTCACTGAAATCACCTTGCAAGGTTTTAAATTGTGACAATGTTACCCACATCAGTTGGTCTTTCTGATTGGTGTCTGGGCACGTTCCCTGCTTCCGAACCTGAAAGCAGCAACTAGTCTCATCATTTGACATGAATGAGGTTACAGCTTTTTTATAATTTCATTTGAATCACAAAAAAAGGAATCTAAAGTTTTAGGAAATAGGCTTGTAGGCCAACACAAGATACATTTAAAATATTTATATCAAAGAAAGAAGCTATAGTAGATGCTAGTCATTTTACATGACATAGTATGTACAGGCAAAATAATACTTGCATATAAGCCTCAGGTACAACATTAAGAAGAAGGAATAAAAAATCATTAAATGTGCTCGCATGCCCTTCAAGCAAATATGTATGAGATGACAGTCAGCCTAATATATCCATTCGACAGGGACACAGAAAGCCAGACCACTTTTTCTTCAGTCCTCAAACTGGATATCAGTCAAATCTATGAAACAAATGAACAGATTTTTAACTGTCCACTATGTACAGACACACACACACATACATGGAGACACAGTATTATTCCCTTTCAACAGGAGATGTCTAGTCCTTTCTTTGTGGGTGTAATAACGACTCGAAGAAATTGTGTAAAACTGTGAAATACTGAAGTTTTGTGCCAGTAGAAAAAGCTTACTATGTATTACTGGAGTTCCTACTAGCTATGATTTTGGTGCCATGCACAAGGACAGGACAAGGCCCTCTGCCTCCTGGTACTTCTCACCTTCAAGGCTATTGCAGGAGGAGAGGTCGTGGTCACAGCACCTGCCATGGTCTTTGCTGGCACAGACATGCAGCTCACCCATAGGGCATCCTCCAAATGCAGCAATGACCAATGCAGGACAATATTCAGGGACCTCAAAGACCAGACTCCTTATTTTGTGCACGGACTTGAACGAGAAGCAAAAAGAAATCCCGGTGTTTCAGATTGTCTCTGAGGACTTGTCCTGTGGCTAAAACTTACGCCTGGAGGTCAAGGTGCCTTTGTGGGTCAATCTTAGTCCACACTTTACTCTCTACAATTTAGCAGAAAATACTTCTTCATTTTCCAGCCTCAGTGTTGGGACCTCTCACCTGTATCAGAGGGATGCAATTGTAAAAATGAGTTAATGCTTACAATTTTGAAAACCTTAAATGAACAATGCTGGAATTAGAAAATAATATAAAGGGCAAAGGAGCTAATTATGAGTTATAGTCTTGCAAATCTGGATTTAGGATCCTGCTGACTATGCCAATTTGTTGCGAATGGGTGATTTAGACTGCTTAAAGAACCACTGTCAAAGGTATCAGCAAAAGTGGCTTTATTGAAATATGATGTTGTAAAAGTGAGACTTAACAGAGCTCAATGGCAAGGTTCACTCTATTGCTGTACTGCACAAAGGATATAACAATGATTCAAAACTACCAAGACAGAATCAAAGTTACCAAGACAAAATCAAGGTTACCAAGACATACAAAATCTTAGTGCACTATAATACAAGGTTATGTGTGATATTGGTCACTTACCGAAGATCTGCAGTTTGTAAGAAGTCTCTCTGCCTTGAGGAGCGACCTTGAGAGGCGTCCCAGCTCAAGGGGATCACCGCCATGCTGCCAGCTGCTTAGCAGGGAGAGCTCAAAGAAGGCTCACTTAGGCTGTCGCATTTATGGAATAAAGTGGTTGGCTTGTAGTCAAATTACATGCAATGGAAAAGGTACGCATGAGACTCCTTGTACCCACAAATTTCTTTGTTCCTGGATAAATGAGTCTTGGAAAAGCTACCTGCTATTCATGTGTTAATCGCATGATGGATGTTCCAAGTTCATATGCATCAATGCTCACTGCGTTGCTCTGTTCCTTTGTGGGTTTTCAGAGAACAGATTGGAACTAGAGAAGTTCTTGGCCCAGTTACAGCTTAGGCCTTTACCTCCTTTGGAACCTGTACCAAACTACCTCTAGTTTGGTTAAGGAGTTGGATGCATCCATCACACCTTCAGATGCTCCGATTTGCAAGGGAACCTCTTTAAAAGCAGAGACCCAACCGAGGGTACGATGCTTGTGAATAAAGTGTGCTACAAAGAGGTTATCAATTTATTCACAAATATTTTTATAAACCCTTCTGACTTTGTTCTAAGAGAGCCTTTTAAAACCACTCCAAGAACATTATCTTGAACAAAGCTTTTATTTATTTTGCAGTATAACCAGCCAGATGGAAACTTTATTTTTTTCTTTTCTGTTTATTCCTGTTCTCCTTAAATCTTTTGGGGCCCATCACCTCTGTCCTTTCAGCAAATCTCTGTCTGGGAAGTGCTGTTCTTTTTTGAAATATGCAGCCCACGGCTTTGATATAGTGCGTTATAGAAAGGCTCAGGTTTGACTTGTCCTGTCAGGCATTCAGCCACACTCAGTCCCTAAACTAACCACATCAAGTGGAAAATTCTCAGAACTTCCCCAGGAAACATGCAAGACGTAAGCTGAGGGCCTTCAATTTTTTCTCAATACACTGGTATTTGGAACTGAATTTGAGCAAGATCATTCATGAGACTCTTTCTTCTCATACCTTCTAATCTTATATATGGAGATAATTACCTGCCTGCCTGAGTCCCCTGTTATCATTACTGTTGTTGCCTTAGCTGTATCGTTTGAAAGACAACCTGCTATTGTCCAGGAATTATAAACATTGAACCCACAAAGTGCTGCAGTAGTTGTATACACTTGGTTTTCATCCTGTTATATGTACAATGTCCTATTATTTCAAAAAAGATAAAAGGAGATCAAAGAGCTATTTCCTCTAACCCACCCCTTATCCCTGGGGCATTTGAAGAGTTATTGGATTTTGAGAAACAGGATGATCAGCCTTTATATCACCTTTTGACAATATACTGAGAAAGAATAACCTTTTTATCATCTGCAATCAACAAATCCTCCCCATTAGTGTGGCCGTGGAAAGAGTGCTAAATGGGTTGTCATTGGAGGTATTTTAAATTCCACACACAACATTTTCTGTGTGTTTTCTTGTTGTATGATTTTAGCAAATAAATGGCTCACGTAGCATCTTTTACAAGGAATGATGATCTAACACTGTGGAGTTTGTAGGCACCTTTCAAATCTTACTGTAAATGTCAGGTCAGATAGTAGCTTTTTATAGGAAAGAACATGTTATTGGTTTCCTTATCCACTTTTTCCATTTCCTCTAAAATGTGTTTTGAAAACCAGTAAGAAAGTAGCTGACCTTCATATGTACAAGTCAATATCTTGTTGGATCAATGTCAGTGGATGTTAGGTTCCTCATTACATTCTGGAAGGTGGGGTGACAAAATAGTCTTTTGAGATAATCTTTATTAACTTGTTGCAGGTCCTTCAAATTATATAAGACAAATGGCTTTCCAGGAATTAATGTTCTCTGCCTGTTCTTGGCTATATATAGGCTCACAGTGTCCCAGAGAAAAATAACTGTGAACATTAGCATAGGCAATAAAGCAGAGTGGGAAGTGAAAAAACTAGCACTAAACACTACTCCTGCTATGAAATAACTTAATGCTTTCCAGATAATGGAAACAAACAGCCCCCCCACAACAGTCCTGAAAAAAAGGATCAAAAAATTAAAACCAGCACTGAAGTCAGTAATATTTGCTGCAGGGCCTCTGGTGAACCTTTTCTTAGGTTGGAAGACCAGATATACTATGGAATGCTTGGAAATGAATTATACAGACCCAAAAATACTGAACACCTGTGCAGATTCATGTTTTGGGATATTATGAGCATTAAATGCTTGAAGATGTTGACATATCCAAGTCCAACACAGTCAGGCACTTAAGAAAATCTCTTTGTCTACTTAATTGAAAGGGATACAGTTTTGTTTTTTCAAATCTGCCTTATGGTAATCCTAATGAAAATTTGTGATTGAGAGAAAGAGCTGGCCCAAGCATGGCTTTGGAATTGAAAAAAATCACCGTGAGTCCAGACGAGGCATACCAGCAGAACTGCGTGGGACACCTAAAGAACAGAAGAAAGAGCAAAGCTTATTTGCCTTTGTGTTTTTAAGTACCATGTTTTCATCAGTAGTATGTTCACTAACCTATACGTATATGACATATACACGTCTTAAAAATCCTTATTTTTTCTCTTTTCTCAAGAACTGAAATTAGTTAAAGAGCCCCTGCCTGAGAGGCAAACTAAACATTGCCTATTAAAAAAAAGAGAATGATTTACATGGTACTACAGCCTTATAGAAAGTCTTAGTTCAGGCAGCCGCATGGGGAGGCAGACTCACAAGAGGGGGATCTTGTCCTTTGCGACTGGGTAAGGCTAGCTTATTGATTACTTCGTATATTCCTAATAAAACACTCCTCTACTCTTCACATGCTGAAGTAAATAACACAGTAACATTTGACTCCCCCCACCCCCTGCCCCGAGATGAAAACTCATTATGTGCTATTGCAGGTATTTCATTCTGAAGAAATTGAGAAAAGCCTGAACAATCCAGACTTTTTCCAAGAGTGATTCTTACTACTTATTGCACAGATGCGGCTTACCTCTTACTAGCAAAATAAATAAATAAAGCCGCACACTGTAAAACACTTATAGAAAATATTCCCTGAAGGGGAAAACTGTGTATGCAAGTTGGTTCCTTAGATGAGGATTGCAAATTGCCTTTGTTGGAATGGGAGTTGCCTCTGTGTCAGCTTCAGAAGCCAATATAGTAGTAACACTCTGCGCTTGCACAGAAGAGTACCTTCCATTAGGCGGTCTTCAGAGCTTGAGAAACCTCTTCTAAAAAAATCTCCCATCCAACCTTGTGAGGTAAGTAAGTAGTAATATTAAATGTATTTTTAGAACTAATTGGAACTCCATGGTTTTGTTCCTATGATTTGTGATTTTTCTCTTCATCCCACACTGGAAAGAGAACTCAACATTTTAAAATTGTCTGAAAGAAAGTTTACAAGAAAAAGGTGTACTGGAAATGTCAAGAAGATCTTCCTGACACATTTAATTGGCCGCTTTTACTTTTGTCTGTCTTTACACGACATAATTAGATAAAGCATGAACAATCAAAGCTACTGGATTAAAACACTTCAACATTTTTTTGAAAAAAGATAGTGTTCTTATGAGATTGAAAGAAAATATATAGCCATTATAAAAAAAATTTCCTTCTTCCAAATCTACAGATGTAACAATTTCTGATAAAACATTTTGATTCCAAATTGCCAGGTAGCTATACCTGTATCCATATAATCTATATCTATACAGTCTATATCTATATGGCAATATATGTATTTGCCATGCACTTTTCAAGAGGATGACCGTCTGCCCACAGCACTGCAGGCTTAGTACCGTGGAACCCACTGGCAACTCTACACTGACTTTGTTGGGTTTAGGTTATGTCATTTGGGGAAAAGAAGCTACATTTGAATCCTTACCAAGCACATTTGCCGTACCCTTCTCTCACCCCTCTTCAACCCATCTTCTGAGCCATATTGGGCACGCAAAAATGTAAGGGTTAAAGATCAAAAGATGGAAGTATACTCCAACCCAGCAACATTGTACCTTGCTATGTGGTTTTTACCATAGGTTAAAACCTGAAGGCTAATGAGTGTCATTCATATTTGTCAGATCTCCTTCAGGGCAACAGCTTCCTTTGAAGGATATTTCCTTTACTTGTTGATTTCATTTAGTTTAGTCTTGTGTATTTCTTTTTTTATGTCCCAGTCTTTCACCACGATTTGATTAATAGCCAGCCAGTGCCATGTCATTAGAGCTCCACTTGTTTGTTCGTCTGGCAAGTGTGATCCATAGGTGTTTAAGTGCACTGTATGAGAAAAGAGAACAGTTATCACATGTTTACTGGGAAATGTTATATGGTTCTTTTCAAGGACAGCACTTACAAAACAGTGCTTGCTAGGTAACTGTAGAAAGGTAATCAAACATTTTAATATTTTATACTTTTTAGATATATTTCTCATATCAATTGGATTTTTATTGCTGGTGCTCTGATTTTTTTCCAGCTGTCATTCATCTAATTCACAGCAGTGACCACCCAAATTGCTGTAGTCAATATGAGAGCCAAATTACTTTACCTGTCGACATTCTGCTTTTGTCTTCATTCTAAATATCATTCAACCCTGAGAATATTGTCTCTGCAGGTGCAGAAGTGAGTAGGAATGCCAGCAGAAATTAAATGACATTTTATCACTTTTGAGATAGGATGTGATTTGTTTTTAAAAGGTGACTGCATTTTCTACACATATTTCATCAGCCAGCATCTCTATTGCTTCCTGATCCAACTTCCCCTGAAGTCAATGATAATTTTTCAGAGACTTCATACAGAGCTGGATTAGCTCAATATGATTGACAGAAAGACATTCATTAAATACAATAAATTTAACAATTAAGTTGGCAATCATGTTGCCTCAGTAGTTCTTAGATGCTTAAGGAAATAATAGGTATCTAAATAGATAAAAGTACTGATCCTCCTATTCTAGTACCCTGTTCCTGGCAATGAGCATTCGATCCAGAAGGAAACATATTTAGGGTTCTACCTGTTGAGTAGGAGTATAGCTGGTTACTTCCTGAGTCTTTCAAGTCTTTGCATATGAAACCTATGGAGAACAGAGGTTAAATGTTTTTGTTCTCACTGTAATTTTCATAGTCACCATTTTTCCTAAAGATCAAGAAAACAGTCAGAATCATCAGTCTAAGAGTAATTAAATATGGTGAGATGCACAGACTGCGTAGATTGTATATAGAGAGGAACTGTCTTTCATTCACTTGTAAATTTTCTGCATGTGCCTTCCCTCAGCCCTTGTCCTCTTCCATACAGAGTCACTATTGTCACTTTACTCATGACATGTCAAGGCAGTTGCTGGGTAATGAATCACCAGACTTTTGTTTCAGTAGTGACAAGAGCTTTTAAACACTCAATCCATCTCTTAGATAGCTGAAGGGCTAAGCCAATGCAGCCATAGCTTGTGAAAATCACATTGTAAAAAATCATCCTCAATGCATGTTTATTGATGTCTGTTTAAAAAAATCTTGAGAGCAGGTGTTAATAAAACTCAGTGCACAAATGCTTGCCAAAAATAATCATACAAAGCATTCAAAAGAGTATTTCATTAATTTATGTAGCTGTTGAAACAAATATCCATTGAAAAATGGTTTTGGTATTAGCTCAAGTGTTGCCTGAACTTCAGAGATGGCTTGTGAACAAAAACATAAAAAGCAATAACCTAAAATACATTTACTGGTAACAGACACACCTTTGAAAAGCTACTTTTAAGTGAAGTACAAATATATTCAGAAGTAGAAATACAGTTCTGACAGAGTTGTGTTTTTAATAGTCTACTCATAAAAATGCAGTAGTGCTGGTGAAATGTGCCGCATGACTTCTTGCTATTTTTCCAAAGTGGAGGGTTTCTTTCTCCTCTGATCATCCCATTTATTTCAATGAAAATAGGAAGTTGCTTGAAGAGTAAAACAATATTCAGCATGAATAAAGATAGCAGGTTATATTTTGTTTTGGACGGAGAAGACCATCTGTCAGGTAATGGGAACCTTTCAATCCACAGTATGATTGGCTCCAAATCTTGCTCAGCTCTGAATACCTTTAAAGCTTAGATGTGTCACCCGACAAGACACAAACCCATGGGCAAAGAGGGTAGAAAAAAGCCTCCAGAAATAACCCCAAAATGACAAACTACTTGTTTTGAAATTAGGTGCTCAGCTTCTAGGAAATAGGTGACCAGATAAAAAGTGGATGTATGGAAAGCAAGGAGGGGACTCACTGGTGGTCATAGTTAACAAAAAAGATAATAGTTTTGCATATTAGTTGTAAAATATTTATATGAAATTTCAAGTCACCTACTCCATTAACTGATAGCTGAATTAATTACAAATATTAACTTATTGTCCAAAGAACTAAAGTTTACATGAAATAGTTTACATGAAAATCTTGTTTGGTGAAGCTAGAGTTTTTTACCAACAGCTATTCTGAAAAATATCCTTGCAAATAACTCTGGTAAGAATTTACCTTGCCTGGTGAGGATGCTTGATGTAAAAAAGTCACCACTTTATACGGGGACCAGAATTACTGGATTTGGGAAATTCCAAGTTTTGTTTTTTTTTTTTAATTTGAACATGAACAGCACCAAAAGCTTAAAATTTCCAGTGTTAAAATATATTTTAAAAATACACATTTTTGATCAAGCAAACTATTCACTTCAATAGAATCGGATTATAACTGAGTTCTCAGTTACAGAAAGCTGTCTCAAAACCATGGAAACAACAAATAGCTCTATTTCAAAAAGATTGTCGTTCAGACATTCCTTTTACATAAAAATTTATTTCCAAAATTTTTAGAGAAAGAATTTCATTTAAATCACCACATTAATGCATAACATTCTTCGGTTCAACAGATTTCACATTCCTGGAGAATAACATTCCACTGATTTTTTTAAACCAGCTGCACACTTCAGCTTTAGTCTTGGGCGTATTAATTCATAAAAAAGTACAGCATGGTGGTAAAACAAGTTTTATGTCATCCCTAGAGAAAACAAAAGAGGGAATATGGACACATAAAGTAATAAAAACTTTTAGTCAGTCTTACAGAGCAAAGTAGAGGGCAAAATCCCCAGCAGATGTTAAAATCAGTGTGGCTAACCTCAATCCAATTAGTCTATGCTGATTTACACTAGCTGAGTTTCAGGGGGTGAATGCCTGAGGTACAGGCATGAACTACATAAGCTACTCCAACCTTTGAGGACACTTCTGTCTTCAAGTCAGTAATGTGTTACTTAGGCACTTCGATTATATTCATATTTATCTCTTGCCATTTACACGAGTTAGGTTGTCATGACTAGTTTCTGGAGGTTTTTTACACTAGTCTGTTCCCCGCCTGCCCCCCCCCCCCCCCCCCATGTATGTATATCTACTGACTTTTCAGTGCCTTTCCAGATTTAACTAGCATCGGAAATGTGTCTTCTTCAAATCTGTGCCACATATCCCAAAGGTCATAGCTAAACTGAAGCTTGCAGATTTATGCATTATAATTCTTTTGCTTTTGCACTTATTGCACCAAATCCTTGTGAAATATTGTATTGATTTTTATAATTCCAATGTGGCTATTTTCAGAATCTTTCTAGTCTCTCTCGCTTTAACTGACCAGTTAAATGATTGAGTTAGACACATCTTTCATTTAATTCATCCAACCAAAATATGCTTCTGCATTTAGCATATTTTAAAATGGCTTTCTGTGCTTTGATTTCTAACCCACGGAACACCCTTTGAAGGGCAAGCGAGCCTGAAAACCTCATCGCTACTTGCGTGTTCCCAGGCCTTCCTGTTTGCAGTGCTGCCTTTTGTTACTGAAGCTTTGCTGTTGGCTTAGCCATATCGAATAGATTGAAATGTACTTTGTGTAGCTTACTGTCTATAAACTTACCTATATAAAAATAGGAAGGGTGATACTCACTGTTATTGTATGAGTACCTATGACAATATGAGGCTGTCTGGAAATCACAGCAAAACTTTTGAGTCTATTTTAAAGAGAAGGTACTATATCAAATATAAACAGCTGCTGCAATTACATAAGGTAGAATTCAGTTTGCAAGAGTTGTTAAGCTTTGGAGCACAAGCCAATTACCAGCAGGAGTCAGAAATTGTTCCGCCTGGAACAATTATCTGAACTATATGGGAGGTAACAGGGATTTCCATCCTGAAACGTTTTATATTCTCTCAGTTTTGAGGGAAACAGTTTCTTACCTAGCAATTGCAATCATTCGAAGGCATTTATCTAGCCAGAGCTATACAGCTATGGACTGCATCCCACAGTCACTGAAAAAAATAATCAACCAGTGGTGGTATTACACATCCCACAAGAACTTGGTATGACATCAAGCTGAGTGGTGCAGCTGACACACCTGAGGGACGGGATGCCATCCAGAGGGACCTGGACAAGCTGGAGAAGTGGGCCCGTATGGACCTCATGAGGTTCAACAAGGCCAAGTGCAAGGTTCTGCACCTGGGTCAGGGCAACCCCCGGCATCCATACAGGCTGGGGGATGGGGGGACTGAGAGCAGCCCTGCGGAGAAGGACCTGGGGGTGCTGGTGGACGAAAAGCTGGACATGAGCCGGCAATGTGCGCTCG
>JAVKLA010000031.1:25636241-25654723 GCA_034782735.1 Sagittarius serpentarius | reverse complement strand
CCATCCCTGGGAACATTCCAGGCCAGGCTGGACGGGGCTCTGAGCGACCTGATCGAGTTGAAGGGGTCCCTGCTCACAGCAGCGGGGGTGGACTAGATGGCCTTTGGTGGTCCCTTCCAGCCCAAGCCATTCTGTGATTCTATGATTCTAAACTCTGTACCATGTGAACGGAGCTCAGGGGCTATCTCCCTTTGGCTTTCTTGTTTCCAGTTAAGCCACTTCTCTTTGCACGTAGTGGTGGTACTGGCCTCGTGTCCCAGATCCAAGCTGTGGTCTTAAATTCAGCCTTTGCTTTATTTCTTGTGTTCCTACAGCAAAACGTGGGTGGTTTTAACATTATTTTCCCTGTGCACTGAAACAGACCTAACAGCAACACACAGGATGGCAGAGCAGAGCCAGAGTCTAGGTGTGGGCAGAGGCCTGGACCCTCTTGTCCTAGTTCCTGTCCTCCACGGTACCCAACGAGATACATCAGTGTTATTTCTTTACAAGACAGAGATTCTGTACACATTAGTATTGTATGGGGGCAACATGTCTGTGAAGAAAAGGGTCCATTTGCATTGCAAGCCCCATGGCTATTAGTGCAAACTCATTTCCTGGCAGGCCATGGAGGAGCACACCTGCCTTTTTCATCCTCTACAGGGAGCTCTTTGCCACAGAATTTGTACACATATATAGACACCCTTGCCCAGACTTCTCTGCTTCCCTGGGACTTTATAATGCACTTCTTCAAGTCCAGCATTCAGCCTTACCCCCTGGACAACATCTGCAGGGTTCCTGTGGTTTTGCTGTCACAGCCTAACTTGCAAGGCTTAATTTGACAATCCTGTGGCATGGCTTCTTCTGTAACTGCCTTATGGAGCCTAATATCAATGGTAGTAATACCTTCCTTGCTGTTTCAAATATGCAGGTGGTGGCAGTCACCACAGGGTAGTTGAAAACAAAGTACATCAAATACTGGCAGAGTTCAGAAGAATCAGTTTAAGGAGGGCTGTAGAGCCATACATTGAGGCTGCACAAATCAACACATTGGCTATAGAGATCTATTTCAACAATTTGCAATTATTTTCTTTTCTTAGTGATTTTATGACTTCCATCCATGCTGATGACCGCAGAGATCGAAATCCTTTGTTCACTAAACAAGTAGTGGTAGTACCAGCTTTCCAACACAAATATACCTCAATCGCAACTCTGTCCTAAATAAATTATTGCAGCCTTTACCTTCTTTCATGACTTTGCTGGGAGATTAGCAGGCATGCTGATAAGAGCCAGATGAGTGTTTTCTTTCCATTAGGTGAACAGATATTCAGTGTGGGTGATATTTAGATCATCACATGCATTCATACCGTTGGCTACGGCCATCATATGATGGAAATTTCTAGCCAATATGGAATTGAACGAAAAGTTAAACAGTAACTTACACCTGAAAGTTCTACCCTTTGTGTCTTGGGAAATGTCCTGTAAGGGTCCCAAGGCAGAGGTTATGCTTGTGAGTCCAAGAAAGAGTTGAGCTCTGTACTAATGGCACAGTTAGACTTTAGAGCAGTAACAAAGATGAAAAAAGAGGAAATGTGACATCTCAAATACTGATTACATCTTTCTTAACTTTTCCGTTAACAAGACTTTCAGTGGGGAAAAAAGTATATTTATAACAGGAAATCCGTAAAGAATTTGAAATCCACGGTTTGCATGGTCTTTACCTAGGTGTTATGACAGCATCTATAATACATGCTATATGGTACATTCCATACAGAAAAAAAGATTCAAATGCACATGAAGCAATGAGTAGGACTTTAGATAGTGTGTGTATCTACCTATAGATCTACCTATATATATACACATGGATATAGTTTGCTTAGTTCATCCAAGAAGTTACTATTCAAAATCTCCTCAGAGAAATTAGTTACCTCCCACTGTGATGAATGAATGTGGATGCAGAGAGGTGATTCTACACCTGGTGGCACCAACAGCAGTGTTTCCTTTGCATCTTTTTTCTCTGAACTATCTGCCTGCATAAATACCCACAGTATAGCCAAACATCTAGGTCATTTTTAAATCTTTAAACAATGAGAATCCCTAAACAGGAACAGTTACCAAGCTTTGAAAGCAAAAATTATTCTGTCCAATCTTGTCTAAGGAAGTGCCTGAAGTTTATAGCAGCAGACATTCCCTAGCCCGGACTGTTCTCCAGGCAGTTATGTTGATGCCATTCCTATTTGATTTTCAGGCAGACTTTAAACATGCTGCAGAGATTATTATGGTGGCCCAGAGGTCCTCAGCTTACAACTCTTAGGTTACATGCATCTTTTCCAAGGCGTTCCCCGGAAGTTTCTAACTGAAGATTACAACACAATTATTTTGTTTTTTTCCTGCAAGGTGACTTTTCAAGCTTAGGAAAATGAAAAGAAATGCAATGAAATGCAGTGAAATGAAATGAAATGAAATGAAATGAAATGAAACAAAATGAAAGAAAGTTAGTCCCTTGTGAAGCTATATGAAATGTTTTGTTCTGTTGTATAGTATAGTACTCTCCATTCCCCCCCAAATTTATATGGGTGAAAGTTTTCCCACTGTAAAAAAAAAAAAAAATCATGTGAAAACTTGTAAAAATATGTAACTTTAACCATCTATGCAAATCATAATAGTAACTTTGGACCCATTGTTCACAGTAAAAATCAGCTATAGTCAACAGTGGCACTGTTGACCTTGACCGAGAGTTCTGGTCATATTTAAATAGCGATCTTTCTAATTCTATCTCCATACATACGGATTTCTGTTTTCCTCTGACTACAGACTGCATCCCTACCCGACTATTATTACGTGCTGATTCCATCCCTCCTTATCCCCCGGATAGGGTAACAAATGTGTAATTGGAAAATAATGACAGCAGTACTGTGAATAACCCCAACAGAAGCTGAGAAGCTGAGTCAGATGTAGCTGACTACTTAATGAACACATTACTGCATGCTACAAAACACGCTTGCGCGCACACACACGACGCAGTTTCCCTCTTTAACTTCTTTTTCCCAAGGTGAGTCATTATGGGACTAAGAGTCTCGTCTCCTCCTGGTCTGATCCTACAAAGAGAACCCGTGACAACTTTCTGCCATGGCACTTTCCAGATGCAGGACTTACCCCATAGAGCTGTAGACAGCTGAGCATAATTTAAGGAGCCCCAAGGCTTTTCTAAATTGCACTGGAGACTGGAAAACAACAAATATGATTTATAGCCACCTTGTGTTTTCCTCCTTTCCTCTGCCATGCCAAGCTTATACCAGCTTCAGTTTAAGCATCTAAATTAGTTCTTTTTATACTTTAATCACACAATTCATGATAGGCATAAATGGTGATGCCTTCATGAGGTCCTTTTGGCCTTGTAAATCTTCACAAGAAAGGTAAAACTGTGTTATGTAAGTTTTATGATATTACCAACCCATTTCTCAAAAATGCAGCTGATTGTAACTGCATTCTTTACAATGGATCTGCAGCAATGACAACCATGTGCTCTCTGTTTTGAATAACCAGGTTTTTAAATCATTAAAATTATTAAGGATTCTTAGAGGCTTTGTAAAGAAAAAGGATTGCAGTAATAAGAATAATGTATAATATAGATTTCTTGTATATCAGAGATGAGGTTTAATTAGCTGAAACTGTGTGACATGGTGCTAAATGGGGCATGTCACAATGTACCCTACAAGAATTTAATGCAAGATCAACATTTATTACATAAAAATTGATGCTATTAAACTAGATAGCTCTACCTAGACTGTGATACCCCAAAATAACTCTATGGATACATCTATAGTGTTGCTGTAAAGATAGAAAAGTGGTATGTATTCTGTGAGTAAAAAAAGAAGTGACAATTAATGCTAAGCAAAGAAGAATCTTAAGAATCTGCTAAATATCCTATTTTAGTCCTGTTTTTATTCACTCCTCTTTCTCTGGTCTTGTGCTCTGAGCACTTACTGATGTAGATAGCTTTCTTGGTTACTATATTTGCCTGCTGCAGTCCATGGGTTAAGGCTCAGCTTAGAAGTGACCATGGAGCATATCCCGCTGGAAAAGGACCCATTTCTGCTCCTGTTGAAACTAGATGACTTCAGCAGGAATGGAAATGGCCATGCTACAGCTTCAGGAGAATAGGTACCTTTAACTTACTGGCACCAGCTGTAACATCCAGCAGGATAAAACTCCACTGGCAAAAGTCTGGGGAATATCTGTGGGTTCTGGTGACTGCAGCCTACTTCATCGTCTTGTTACCCAGTTTAATAGCTATACTTTCTGCCTAAGGAGAAGATTTTCCTTCTTTGTACTGAGAGAAACCAGTCTGCAAATAAATTGCACTTTGAACCCAAACAAAATTTTCTAAAGACTTTTTCAGTGTTGAAGACCTAGCTTGGCAGACTGTTGGGTTTATTTCCTTTCTAAATTCCTGTCTAGTCTAAATCATCATGTAGTGATCATCATTTAAGTGACCATCTCTGTTGTGCCATCACACATTAAAATAATCTTAACTAAAAGACCAAGGTAACATGAAATGCTAGATCTTTCACATCTCTAGGCATTAAGAAGAAACAATAAAGCCATAGGTTTGCAAAAGTCTTACTGAGAAATACAAAGTCATTGTAGACCTTCAAGAAAAAGAAATCCACGATGCATAACAAGAAATCTGGGTGTTACTCTCCCACCCACTTTGGTAGTGTGAAAGGGTTATAGAATTTCCCAAATGCTACAGATTCCTTTTCTACAAATTGCGAAAGGGTTATAGAATTTCCCAAATGCTACAGATTCTTTTTCTACAAATTGCTTGATGATGGAGGGATGTAGCTCATCCTACACTGTACTTTTCAAGCACTCAGGCAAAGACAAATGCCAGAGAGAAATCAGTATCCGTGGATAGGAGTATTTGCTACCACAGACCCTTTGGGATAACCGCAGTGCCCAGAATTGCCAGCAGAGCCTTGAAGGACATCTCTATGACAGGGACAATTAATGCACGACACGACCATTGGCTTCATACAGTCAATTGCTTCTCAGAAAATTATAAAATATACTCTGCTTAAAATTATATAAATCCATCCAAATAATGACTATTTCTACCAGCAACCCTTTTCTTGCAATTTGTCTGAATGGTCTCTGAACCCGGTCATTGCCTCATCCATTTCAAGGACTTTTGGCCTTGTGAAATAATAACATGTCACATTCAGGGACAGAATATCCTCTGAAAACCAGCTGGTCTATTCACTCAGCTCTCAATTCATATTATTATACATTATTCATATGTTTTCAGCGTGCTGAGAACACTTCCCAGTAAAGGCCTATTTGTTAGCTCACACCGTTTTAATTGAAGTCTAAATGTCTTGACTTCATGAGCTTTACTTCTTATTTATATCAGTGTCTTAGGCTCATAATTTACTCTCTGCTCGAGTTTAATCTTATAGTCCTAGCTGGAGACAACAGAAACAAGGAAAGAAGCAGGTCATAAGACTGTTGTAATCAAATGAAGTCATTGACCTCTGTGGAAGCACATCTTCTGACAAAGGACAGAAGATCTTAGTTCTTCAGGTTGTGGACACCTTCATTTTTTGTGTAGTGTTTTCATGGAAGAGCAGTAGCATCGTCTGTGCTGAATAGTGGCAGCAGGACTTTATATGCCTTGTATTTTGGGATACTGGATAGAAAGAAGTCTGTGACCCCAATAGCCACGCTGTGCTTTTTTCTTTGCCTTTGTTCCAGATTTCCCTTTTTATTGAGAGTCTATTTATGGAGAGGGTCTGCAGCAGAGCTATGTTCTCATGCAAGAAGGTGGTACGTCATGCTGTGGTTTCTTTTTGGACAAAGATCTTATCCTGTAAGGAGGAACACTGATAATTCTTGCATGTCATAGATGGCAGGGAAAGGAACTGAGTGGATTGCTTACTCCTCTGATGGAAAAGGGTGTTTTATTTTACCTCTTCAGAAGCAAGAATTGATTGGAGCCCAGGAGATAAATATCCCTTGCCTTATTTCTCCCTCACTTTAAACAGACAAAGAAACTACACAAAATTCTTTTCACTTATGTTTTCCTAGCTATACCTTACAAACAGATTTGTGTTTGTTAAGGACTGAGATAACCATAAAGCCTTGAAAAGAGCCTCCAAAGAAGCAGAAGTAGGAACTTTAAGAGAAAGAAAATTAAAAGAAGTACCATTCCGTACAAGTGATACTATTTCAGCAATCCCAAACTAAGATGTACTGGGTGGCACTGGCTTGGAGAAGTGGCTCCCCTCTGTAAACAGATCTGCCCTAAGGCTGTAAGTCAGTCACCTCATCTGCGTAAACTTTATGATCGAACCTTAGTGTGGAGTAACAGGGATATTCTTAAATGAATGCATGGAATGAAAGTTAAGAGCAAATTAACTAAAACTGATACAAGAAACAAAAAATTAAAGATGGTGCTTGGCTGCCAAGGCTTCTTCTGGCAGTAGAAGAATAAATAAAGTATACAGATTTTGCTTTCTTCCTCAGCCCCCCAAAAGCCTTACAGCCAAAACAGTGCATCTAATCCTAGTTTCTGTTTTGGTATGTTTCACTAACCTATTATATTACTGATTAATAATTAGTAAGTTGATTTTAGAGGCTGTTTCAGGTTAATTACTTTCTTAAATATAATGACAAAATTTAATCTAGTTGGAAGTCAATAATTATTTTTGGTATTTAAAATATACACAGCACAAGTAAGTGTGCTGAAAAAAGCCTATCTTCATCATAGTTTAATTGAGCTGTTGAGAAGGAGCTAGTTGCTATAATCCCTGATTTTTATCTCTTTTAAAGGAATATTCTTTATTTATTAAATTAACTGTTCTCCAGTTTTGAATTTGCTGATACCAATCTGGTAATTCCTTTCATTCCCTTATTATGATTTTTTTTTACTGAAATATTAATGTCTTAAAACTTTCTCATGTAATTTTAATTCTCCAATCTGAAATCCCAGCTCTGTGCAAGATAACTGAAAAGGTCTCATCTATTTTGGTAGGATCAGGATTTCATTCTAGCATAGAAAATAACAAGCTTCATAACTGAATGCGTAAGTACTCATATTTGTGAAAAACTGTCTCTCCAACCTTTATTTTTAAGTGCAACCCTGTCTGAATGCACTGCATTGTTAATGGAAAATGGTGTTTTATTTTTTTTTTCTAGGTTCAGTATTAGCACACGGCATCAAGGGTTCAAATAAAACCTCCTGCACCAGCCATCAAAGGAGTTACGACAGCAGTAGCTGGGTTACTAATTGAAAGGAGAAGGTGCCTGTCTGCTTTCATCTGGGCTTGGTGGCTTTCCCTTCTCAAAGAATAAGGTATGTGCCAAAGGAGGGCTGTGGGCTCCCGGAGCAGGAGACAGTGGAGAAGAACTGACAGGGAAATTACAGACATAAAAGCTTTACAGAAGTCAAGCTGCTTCGTTGTGTGTCAGTGCAGAAGACAGCTCAGCTGAGGGAGAGAATACCCTGAATGTAGGCCATTTACCGTGTTTATGCATTAGTCGGAATGTTTTGTGCCTTTGAGGAATGGATAAACCACAGTAAGTTTTGAAGAAGCTGCTTAGGCTTGGCTTCAGTCGACTTCTGCCACGTGTCCCCAGCCGGAGAAATATACACAGGATCTAACCTGGCTGGATCTGCTGAAATAGTAGTAGCTGGTACCCGTGTGACCAGCTATGGTCTGAGAGAAGTTTAATGACAGATTTCTATTTTGGGGACAGGTTTGAGATCTGACTGCAAGGAAGGGAAGAGGAAAGGGTTTGGATGTGACCTACGGTCAGCCACAGCTGTGGAGGGAATTTAGACACTTGCAGTCAGTTCCCTAAACAGTACCCAAAAGCTTTTCAACAAACAAAAAAACCAATCCCAGTTTCAGTAGACTATAAAGTAGGTTCATTAACTTTTTAAATAGAGAAAACTAAGATGGAATAGTAATAGAAAGGGCTTGTAAACTAACTTCTCCTCGTCCACTGTGTCCTTGCAGGCAGATCATCGTCTCAGCCAGCGCAGTGGCTTTCTGAAGCGCAGCAAACTCTGCACAACCCCTCTGGACACCTTTTTTGCAGTGCCTTGGGCCCAGCAGTGTCACCAGTTCCTGTTCCTCTGAGCAATGTCTTGGCTGCTTTCGGAGCTGCAGGCTCTCTTCTCCTTGATGCCCTTCTTGTAACCCTTCTTCCCTGTAACTAGTTCCTTAAAAATCTCCTCTCTGTGTCTGTGCACTTCCTACCAAAGAACATTTCCCCTCCTCCTCCAGAGGGTTATATATGAGCTTCAACTCCCCTTTTATGGAGCATAGTGCCTACACTAAAACAACAAAGAGAGGGTACAGTCTGTCATATGGCTGCTCTTGCTAAAATCCTCAAAAAGGAAAATGGTCCTTCTACTTCTGTTGCCATGACAATGACCATTTTTACAGAAAGCCGTAGTGTGGTTAAGAAACATATTATCTAGCAGTTCGAACAAAGCATCAGCAACATAACAATTACCTTACTGAATCAAACGAACAGGCTGCCAAGCCCAATATCCCTTCTCTGACAGTGACTAGTACCAGATGCTTCAGAGAAAGATGACAAAAAACTAGTTTTAAACAATTATGGCATAAACTGTCCATAGGAGATATTTCTAACTGCTTTTAGTTAGTGATTAGTTCATGGCGTAAGTCAGGGGCTTACATTTTTTTCTGATTGCATAGCCTTCCTATGCAACGTAACCACATGTGTTCTCACTGGGCATATAAACGCTCAATTTTCTTCAATCATCTTTTAAAATCTTATATCCAAAGTTGCCTGTGGCTGCGAGTTAGAGTCAGTAGTTTTACACCGTTTGAAAAGGTATTTATTTTTTTTTATCAGTTTCTCATAGATCACCTTTTTTAATTAGAGCTCTATTTTACATCATCAGGAAGAGCAAACAGAATCCACTACAATCACTTGTCATTTGGCATGTCTCTGCCATACCTCACCTTACCTGCGTTTCTCACAAAACTAAACAGATGATACATTTTTACATCCACCTTGTCCGTATGTTGGTCGCTGTCTGTATATACTCTGACCATCTCCTCTAAGTGCAGCTATGTCTCTTGGAATGAGATCTGAACATAATCTGAACACTAGGCTAGGATGTACTCATCGTCATGATAATGACATCACACCAGCTTCAGTATTTATTTCTAACTTATCTACATAAAACAAGGTAAGGGCGGTGAGAGTGTGGAAAACATGCAAGGAGTGAAGAGGTAAAAAGTACAAAGGTAAAAAGGAAATAAAAATGCTGGCAATTACACCAGAACATTATGTCTTAAAAAAAGTAGAAGAAGAAAATCCCTTAGTTGGCTCATCATAAGAGAATAGCTCTAAAACAAGCAAGAAAAATCCACTGAATAAATACATGTTCAGGAACCACTGAGCTCACACAGACAGTGGCTGGAGAGTGGCACAGATCATCAAATAGACCTTGACAGACAACTTGAGAAGTCATGTAGGAGTTCTGAGTTTTGTCCCTTTTTGGATCCTGCTAAACTAATGGTGTCTTTTGCGAGCAGCCGACACACTTATTTAAAGGACTAAGTGTATTTGTTTCTTTTCTGAGTTAAAGACTCGATCATTAAGGCAGTAGCAAGAACAGATTTGGGGGCACTTGGGCCAAAATAATGAAATACTTCTTGCTAGGGAGTTATCCCAAGTTTCAACTTGATAATAAGATGTAACAATAATGATTTTCCCCCCTTCTAATAGAAATTGCTGTCACAGTATTAATTATCCTCTTGTACTTGAAACAACAGTGTTTCAAATAAAAGGAAAGGAAATAAAAAGGCTTTGAATCAAGAGTATTACCCACAAGTCAGCTGTAATTCTGTTTCGCACAGAGAATAGTAAAATTTCAAGTAAAGCCTGAACTCAAACTTCAGTGATTACAGGATGGGTAAAAACTAAGAAATGAAAAGATGCTGTGGGCTTGATATTTTGATCATGACATCAATGGAACTTTATGTATTTACACAGCTGAGTTATGGAGCGTTCACTTTTTTCAGTACTTTAAAGATGTACATTCTTGGCAAATATGAATACATTAAATTATAAATCCAATAAAATAAAATACATATGATTAAGTTAAATACACAAGCATACAACAAAACCACAAAATCTATTTTCTCAGGATTTTAAATAAGTCCATCTTTATTTTGCTTATATTAACTTAAACCAAATATTTAATGAGCAAATTTCTGGGCAGCAGTGCATTCTGGAACAGACAGCTACAAAATAAATCTATCAGGAAATTTATTGCAAGATTTATTACAGCTTGTAATTGTTAGTATTTACCCTAAAAAATTAAGCTTGGATAGGTAAGATGAGAAAGTAAACATGACTGGTAAGGGCAAAAGAATATGATCACTACTATGTCCATTTGAAAGAGTGCAAAAGTTTGTAAATAAGATATTAAACACCTGGTCAATGACCAAGACCAGAGCCATGCATGAAAATACATCCATGGACATATTTCTTGAGTCCTAATTCCATGTCTCAGCTGGGAAGAACGTGCCCTTCCTGCTCAGAGAAAGGATCTTGGAAGAAAAATGCCATTTGAACCCCTTTTTCTGTTCATTTCATAAAGGTAGTTACAATCTCGTCCAAACCAAACTATCTCTGACTGCTACTGTTAGTGCTCTCCAAATTACTGGATAGTAAAGTTCAGAAAAATGGGCAGGGTCCTATTTTCATCAAAAACAATATGTTACTAATATGTCTGCCAAAAAGCCAAAATTCTTTCTTCAGTTTGCTAAGGAATACTCTAGAGAAAATGTCTAAGACACAGGCATTTAGAAGGAATCAAACTGAACAGGAGTGAAGGGTGAGGGGAGCAGATAATTTTCACAGGGGCTGGTTGGAAGGGGAAAAATGGACCCGTAAGTGATCTTGCTAACATCTAACTCATATTAGAGACCCAATCTCCAATCTCATTGCACAGTGCTTGTAGGGGGTGATGTATTAGCAGAGCCATGGTGCAGCCTGCATTTAAAGTGCTCCATAATTGAGTCTTTATTCATTTCTTTGTAGGATTACTTGTAATTGCAGTGGGGCCCTCAGTCGTCTGGTGGCGGCCTGCTACAGAGAAATTGAGCATCCAATTGAATTAAAGCAAATATGCTCCAGCGAGGGAATTAGGAAGGAGAAATTGAACAGAAAATAGATGGAATATTGTATTAATCGGGGGCATGACTTTTCTGCGGAGGTCACTGCACATAATTCAGATCTACTGACTAACAACATACAGACTGGGGTGAATACAATAAATTGATGTGGGTGGTGGAATAATTGCAGTCTCAGAAGAGCATACACTGCCAGAGGGGTCTTTCCAGGGCAGAGGATCAAACAGGGGTTAAGTTTAGGATTTACACTGGGTAGGTTCATGTGACCTTGGTGTTACCTGTGGCAGCAAGAGCACGGCTGTGCACCCAAATAGGTGGCTAAAGCAAAAAGAGTTCCAGAATACAAATTCATCTTGAAAAGAACATCAGAACAACTGAAATTGTTTTGGTTTTGATAAATACAGTGAAACTGCAAATTAAGAATCCTCCTCCCTTTTTTACTTCGCCTATTAGGGCTAGGACCACTGCACTCTATGATGACACACTCAGTTTCATCAGTGAGCAATGACCATTGCTCCTTCTTGCATGGGAGACCTCCGAGAGTATCCCAGGTCATTCTTGAGAAACGCTGTGGTTGATCAAGCACTGTAAGGGTCATTCTTCCTTCAGAATGAGCACTGAATTAAAATCCTAGCCTGCAACAGGCACCGACGCTGTTTTCAGCTGAGACATAAAGCCAGAATCCAAGAGGTACAAAAGCACTTTAATGAAGAGTGAAAGTGTTACTCTGAGCATCTCAATTAAATCTCGTTTGTCCATTACAGTAGTCATTACAGTATTTGCCAATAAAGTTCTGCTGTGTGCTGTCATTTTACAGGGGCCTTTCATCTTATAGAGGTAGGTTAGACACCAGTAAAATACAAATTTTAAAGACATATGTTATTATTTCTCTAGAAGCAGCTTTGCCTAATTTTGTCTGACATAGCTCTAATGGACTTAAGTCAACGGATTTAAGTGGGTTTCAAACTCAGTACCAACTGATAATCACCCCCATATTGTGGTAAAAACATTTACCACTCTAATTCATTTATTTTAGAATTCATTAATTTTGAATTTTATTTTCATTCGTTAATTTAATACCACTTACCATGCTGCCAAAAATATTCGCGTCATAAATATTTTTGTTAAACATATTTAATGTAACCTAGAAAATTCTCAGCAACTGAGTAGCCCAACTGACCAGCCTAGTTTATTTCTACTCCTTTCTGTCACAGATTCTAGTTCCTCTGACACTAACTATTTAGAATAAGAAAAGCTTTTGCACTGCTCTGCTGTATGAGTCTCCCACTCACAACCACAGGCAGCTTGTATAGATGCTAAAGGTATTTCAGGAGTCATTAATTAACAGGCCTAGCTTTACATAATTTGAAATATCATTTACAACAGAGATGCATTGTAAACCAAATATATCCTCCTCTCTGATTTCCATTTTCATTTGATCATAACAATCAACTCATATTACTCACCTGAATCTTAGATTCACATTTCCACAAGTATTTTACAGCAAACACAGCAATCAGTCCCTTAAGCCAAAATAAAGTCTCTCATGAAAGAAGAAATGAACCAGTCAATTAATGTGTGTGCATAGCAGGATAATTTGGAATGTGAAATGATTATTGCAAAGCATTTTGGAGAACAGCACAAAATAAAAAAATATTACTATATTAGAACCTTTCTGTTAGTAATGTGATCTTAAAACTGTGATTACATGGGGAAATTATTTTAGAATAGTCTAGTTTTTATAATATACGTGTATCTCACAGTGGACTGTAAACATGACATGCATAATTAGAGGAAGAGAGGGAAACAAATTGACTAAGTAGTGAACCGTGACACAGCTCAGTGTTAGAAGCTGTTCTCTGTCCGCAGCAATACCTATTTACTGCATCTCCAATATTGTATTCAGTTTCTGTACGTTTTATGCTATAGAGGTAGGCAGACTAAAGGAGTTAAGGGGGAGTTATAAAAGCCAACTTGGTGAAGAAGGCAATGGTGTGTAACCACACACAAAGAAAACACTGTGGGCAATGTTAAAAGCCAAATCGTTAATGTGTAAGTGGAAACATAATTAGTGTAGTGAAAAATAGGTTAATAGAGATAACAGATTGAAATTAAGAAAAGTGTAGTGTTTGCTAAAAATCTTCTTATAGCAGTTATATGAACCTGTAGGATAATCTTTTGTAAGAAATACTAGAAAACCCGAAACTTGGTCTGGCCAAAACAACAGGATGCATGTGACAATAAATGGCTGTTCAAGAAGAGTGACAAATTAGATGTCCTGCTATCACCAGGGCCCCTTTTCCCTTCCAATTTCCATGAGCTGAACCCTCTGCAGACGCATCTTTAAAACCACAGAAGGAAATGAAAGATAGTTAAGCTCAAATATTTGTTATAATTTTTTTTCCTGCTCATCTGTTTCTGTGTCTTTGAGTAAACATACTGCAGGATAATTAAAAATCACAGAAAGCACAGTGACTACTAATACAATCAGACTGAATAGGTCTGACTTGAAGTTATATTAGGCTAAGACAGTAGTAGGAGTTGTGAGGAGCTGATCTTGACAAGTCCTTCAGGCAGGCTGCCTTTGTAGCTGTAGCCAGCTGCGCTACCTTTGGTAGCCGTGCGTGCGCTCAGCTCCTCTGGGCTGACTCACGTTTGCACTGCCGGCCCTAATTACCTTGTGGCTCTTGCACTTCCATTCGCTAGAGCCAAATTCAGGGCCACTGCCTACCTCATACCAGTCTCCCTGGGTGACTGATGGGTTCCTCTGAAACCTGTTCCTCTGTAGTGTGCGCAACCCACGGTCTGCTGGTACAGCTTGTACTGGTGCAGACATGGTGCTCCCCTTGCTAGTGAGATCCCTGAGGGCCAAGGGGTTTGTTTCAGGCTTAGGTTTTGGGGAGAGGCCAGGTGCAGGAGAGGGTGAAGGCTCCTAAATCATTGCTAATGTCCCAGCAGGCAGAGTTACAGCTGCAGTTTGTCCACTCTGTTTTACCGGGAAGGATTCTTTTGCGGGGGGAAAGTCAATGGGCAGAAAACCTTTCTATGAAAATGACTCCCCTCTGGTGCTTTGTCTTGAGGTCTGCTCCAACAGCCCCTACACAAGCTTGAAGACCATTGCCCAATGCCCAGAGAATTCCGTAGCTTCTGGATTGTGGCTATTTGTAAGTGGACAATCATATTGAGAGAGTAAAATTCATCATTAACGTTATCGTAATAGAGCTGTGAAATCTTAACAGATGTTTCTTCTACACTGATGTGGCAATCATGAAAGTTATTGCTAAACATGGATCAATGTGCCTTCAAAACATGGGTTCACATATTTAGTCTGCTGCCCGCTCCTGAGAAATAGAACTGTAAACAGAAAAGGGTATTATTTCCTTATAGTATAAGGCCTGTGAACATTCTCAGCCATCTCACCTACTGTGAATACATAGGCTATACTGGATTCATGAAAGTTCTCGTGCCTGCAAAAAAATAGTCATTTTTTCTTTTAACCTCTTCAGTCTCAGATACTGCAAAAGTCCTGGCAATAGGGCATAAAGGCTTATGTCATGGGCATTGCTCCAAACTCTCTGCTGCTCTTGGTCATTTGCTTGGAAAAAACTGGGTAAAGCTCTTCAAGAAAGCACTCATTTCCTGCAAGGCAGCTGTGGAGCCTGCATTCAGATAATTAACTACAAATGGAGGATTTTGTATAATTTCCTGGACTTCATTACCTTAAATTTCCTCTAATTATTATAACTACCTCTGTGTTTCATAACTTCTTTGATGTCCTCATGAAATTGTTCTAACAAGAGTCTTCTCTGATGTCACCATGCAATCGTTCTAATAGGAGTGGGCCGAGTAAGTCAGGACAGCTGGATAACCACGTACCTGCATATCGCAAGAGGAAGAAATAGTATGGAAAGCCTTTCCCGAAGGCTGTGTTCCCAGTCACTTTAACAAATAACTCCTTTGCACATCCTTATGCCTTTATACGTCGCTGGTTTTTGCAGTATCCTGAATCAATCCCTCCTTTCTGCTATGCTTTGCTTAAGTATCGATTCCCTCATCGCTTGTCCTAATTGCAGACTCTGAACTAACAGAGTTTGTTAGATCACCTATCCAAGGCTGGGTGTGATAGGAACGCTGCAGCTGCATATGGCCCCTCTTTGCAGGGCTGGCGAGACTAACACAAGGTCTGGCCAAAGAGAATGAAAGTGCAGGATCTCCAGAAAAGCATAAATTGGGGAGACCTAATAATCTGTTATACTCTTTCCTTCAGGAGAGTGACAAAATGTCTTGCCATAGTTCTTTTTTAGCTTATGGTGAGGGTATGGGCAGTAGGAAAACCCAAAGCTCACAGGCATTTCAAATACTGCAATGGCAAGCATGACTGCAAAGTAGCACCAACATCCTCTACCTGAATTGGTGTCAGGATATGTTTCATCTCAAAATAGGATAATTACATTTTCTCAAGAAATAATTACCCTATCATCTGGGACAACATATAGTACAGCAATCTATTCCACTAGGAAAACAATTCAACAATATAGACTATAGACTTAAGATAGGGGTCATTCTTCCCTTGAAAGTACAGTAGCAAAGGGAAAGCTTGAAGGTTCCTCCTCCTAACCAGAGGAATGAAGAAAGGTCTTTTTGAGCTTGAGAACTTTAAATAAATAATGAAGAGATCTGTTTTTATCTCCTCCAAGAATGCAAAGTGGAATTCAAAATATTCAATCAAACAAAAAATAATTGAGAGGTCCTGTTTGAAAAATTTTCCCAGTAAACCAGTGAGAAAGTAGATGTTCCCAAATTCTTGTTTGCATCCCTGCCCAGATAAATTTTGCATTCTCATCCTCTGCTCGCACTATCTGAATGACACATGCCACAGGGAGCAGAGGTAGAGGAACCCCAGTTGCCCACCTGGCAGCGGCCAGGAGAAAATATGACAACTTAATTTGGTTCTTTCCAGGGTTGTCTGAGGAGTTCATCACTTCCCAAGCATTTTTCTTCAGAATACATCTGATTAGGTCCCGGTAATCCTTCCTTAGAGATGATTTTAGTGAAATCCTAGTCCTCACACCTGCTGGAAAAATTAAGCCACACTAAAAGTTTTACAAAATCTTCCTCTGGTGATTGATGTAAGCAATACTCTAAAATCTCACTCTAAGTCTGATCTAATAGTGAGGTATTTGCACAGGGGACTGTTTTGCCCAAAGAAATTACACACATGAGCAAACTGACAAAAAACAGTACTAGCACATTTCCTATTGTTTCGTTCCAGCAGTAAGGATGTAAACTGGCTGCCCAGCTTTAACTGTGAGCTAAAAAAGGAAAGTTTTATAAGCATCCATTTACAGGATTTTTCCTTACCCCAATGATGAGTAAGACGTGGCTGTTCCTTACATCCTAGTGCACTGCTGAATGGGGAAGTAATCTTTTCCAAAGCACATTAGTAAAATCTTTTGAAGGTACATAAGCAGTATGACCCACAAACCTTTATCTCCTGAAGATGACATACAGCATAGTTTAAAACCTGACTGGAAACCAGATGCTGCTGCTTTGTAGTTTGTCTTAAAGTTTAATGAAAGCCTAACATTTGAAGTTAATACCTTTCTGGATAGACTGCTTTTCTACAAAAAGGGTATCAGTGTTTCAAAGAAGATGCTACGTGATATAGTCAAAATCCTGTACACGTCTACCCCCATTTAAGAAGGAAGTTGGTGCAGCATGCTGCCTACACCAAAATAAAAGCAGCCTAACAAACAGTCAGAGTGCATGTATCTTTAGCATGGTATTTAAACTGGTGACGTCTGATGTATGCAGTACAGATAGAAACCACAGAATTGTACTTGTAGAGAGCAGCTCTTTTCCTTCTTTTATTAGATGGGCAATTTTTTTTTTTTAATTGCAAATTAATAGCTGACATTCCTCTTCCCTAACATTTCTTAAGCTGATTAACTCTGAGAACTAATTCCAGTAAAGGTATCACGTCAGGCTACATTAAGTGATAAGGATTACACTAATTCATCTGCAGAATCTTGATAAACAATCTTTCAGTGACGGATGAGAGGAATTTAATTTCTACCATCTATGGCCTGAATTCCTTCAGAGTTTTATGACCTAATGAAAAAGGTCTTGAATACAGACATATAAACTGACTCCAATCAAAATAACTTCTGCCTGATTACCAACTGCAAATCTGCAAGCAGTGATTTGTGCATTGGTGGTATTATTTACACAAACAATAACAGATTTATTGGGACACTTTAGAGGAATCTTGATACTCCTTTTTCATAGATGTGGTCTCCAGTCCCCTTCTCAAAGTGCTTTGCATCTCATAGGTTCTGCATCTTTATTAGGCCATGATTCATGCTGAACTCCATCTAACTGGGAAAAAATACATGGAACAAGTTTCATGTAGAAGGAAATATGTTTTTTCCCAACAGATAGGCAAGCCTGAGCAAGACCATCTCAGTCAGCATAAAACTTGATTTTACAAAAATATTGCACTTCAGTTATGATAAATTATCCAGCTGGAAAAAAGGACAGCAAAAAATTCCTACCAGCTAATCTGGCCCCATAAATTTCAGTATAATAATAACTACAAAGTAGCATATAATATGAATGTGTTTCATTTCTCTGTAGCACATACAGTCTTAGCACTTTCACTGATTTATCGTCAAGTATTTCTCTGCCTTCTGAAGTCCACTATCTACATATATATATGTAGTAATGTGTTCATATATAGAAGATAGTTTGTAGTCTTGGGCTACACAATATATGCGCATTTAGCTTCTGCAGTCCAGTACCTCAAAATACATTTTTCTCCATCACTGATATACACAGGAGGCATTTCAGACTAACCTCACTAATCTTCTTATCCATTGTCTCATTCCTAAGAGGCGGATCTTCAAATCCTTTGGAAGGACAGTATCAAACATTTCTTCTATTATACTACCCATTTTATTTGAAATCGAGCAGTTTGGAGATGTTTCTCTCTTCAGGAATAAAAACTAGGAAAGGTGTTTTGCATTTTTTTACAGAGAACAACATGATAATGAAAAATGCAGATGAAAGATATGGAGAGACATAATAAGTTAAAGAGTAGAAGTGTGTACACAGATGTCAGCTAAGGAGCCAAACCATAACACCGTCTGTCCTGGTTTCAGCTGGGATAGAGTTAATTATCTTCCTAGTAGCTGGTACAGCGCTGTGTTTTGGGTTTAGTAGGAGAAGAATGTTGGTAATCCCCTGATGTTTTCAGTTGTTGCTCAGTCGGGTTTAGACTCAGTCAAGGACTTTTCAGCTTCTCCTGCCCAGCCAGCA
>JAVKLA010000031.1:25609727-25636141 GCA_034782735.1 Sagittarius serpentarius | reverse complement strand
CAGCCAGGACAGCTGACCCAAACTGGCCAGAGGGATATTCCATACCATGGGATGTCATGCCCAGTATATAAACTGGGAGAGTTGGCTGGGGGAGGAGCGCTGCTCCGGCATTGGTCAGCGAGTGGTGAGCAATTGCATTGTGCATCACTTGTTTTGTGTATTCCAGTTCTTTTATTATTATTGTTACTTTACTGTTGTTATTAGTGTCACTTTTAGTTTCTTCCTTTCTGATCTATTAAACTGTTCTTATCTCAACCCACAAGCTTTACCTTATTTTCCAATTGTGTCTCCCATCCCACTGGGTGGCAGGGAAGTGAGCAAGCGGCTGCAAGGGGCTGAGTTGCTGGCTGGGGTTAAACCACGACACCGTGCTACCACGAACTGTTTTCTGCACCATAAAAAAGAAATAAAAAGTTAGTGGTTAGGAAATTCATCTAAATATCTAGCTGCATGTAATCCTTCATTGCTTGCTCTTGTTCCTTTTCTAACCAATCTCGTATCTTTTAATACTTATATTAGAAAACTGGCTTAAATACATTAGCTGTTACAGGGTGAGTTTTCATGCCCTGTAATAGAGTATGAATAGTTGTATTTCCACTTGCAAAGTTACTTTTCGTATTCATTGCCTTGTACTCTCTGTTCTAACTCTGAATGTATTCAGGCCTTTCTTTCATTTGTTTCATGCCTGAATCATAATATCATACCATTTTCTTCTTCCCACCCTGCCCCCCCTCCTCAGTTGTCTGGAGTGTCTTTTCTAGAGGAATTATAGCATTACTTAGATGTATTAAAATGCATTACTGAATTACCTTTATGATAATTATTATGAAAATACATAGGCTGAAAATAACAAAGTTAACGCTGACTTCAGGAGGCTGTCAGGATTTGACAAGGCTAGATCACTCCTACAACCTATCTATTAAATGAAAACTTTAGCTAAGATTCTTTTTTTTTACATTGATGTCAGTAGCACTCTGTGAAATGGTTTCCATAGCTTCTTATATAATGAGCACAAAAGAGATTCTTGCATTCAAACTAGGGCTTTAATAAATGCAATCCTGCATGAAATCTCAGCTATGACACAGTGTAAAGAGTCAACGACGTTAAAGCAGAACTGGCAACTCCTCTCCTTTGCAAATATTGCTGAACCAGCAGTTTTGTACAATGGGTTTTATCTAAATTAACTTTGTTTCACACTCAATTTGTTGTGCATAGTTTACCCTGCCTTTCATGCCAATTAACTTCCAGAAATGCTTGGTGTGCAAAATGAGGAAGATCTAAATGAATTAAATAGGAACTTAATTGTACTATGTGATAATAGCTGCTTTGCAGTTTACAGAGCAGTCTCCATTAATGTATGTGTGTTTTAATAAGCTGCATTTTTAATGTATTCACCTCAAAACCATCTGGGAAGTCAAAGTAGGTAGCTGTTTTGGAAGCCTGAAATGTCTTCTGTTGTTATGTTAAAGACGAAAAAATTTACTCAATAAACCACAAAGATGCTAAACATACCACTTTGAGAAGAAGTCACATGATGCCAAGTGGGAACAAAACCTCTTGTGATAGTCAATTGTCTTGTCTGTTCATCATTAGCAAATGCCAATTAGTTAGCAGAATGTCCATTCCCTTTAGGTGCATTATGAACACAATTGAGTATCATTAACTTGCCATGACTGTAATAATCTCAGAGGTAAGCAGATATATTTTTCAAATGCTGACCTAAATATTAGCAGGCATTTTCCACTGGTCAGAACACCAGTCTAGCAGCCAGAAATAATGGATGTTTTTGCCTGGCTCCTCCACAAAATTAATCTGGTTATTTCTGAAATTCCCCACCGTTAATACAGGAAATTTATATATACATATACTTACATATATATATATGGATTTTCACAGAGATTAGTTAATTGTGAAAGTTCTTTAAGATCTGTTGATGGAAATTTTTGTATAGGTCTTGAGAAAGAGCTAAAGCATCTGCAGAAATATTAAATAAACTTAAGTGAATATGTGATCCTTACGAATGGTTTATGAATACTATGAATTTATCTCACCTAGAATACCAGTATTTATCCAGATGTGAGCTGTTTGCCTACATTTGTATATGAATATCATTCACTCCTATAAGCACTATTCTCATTGTCTGTACCTACAATGCGAGATTGTTACACCCAATGTGAACACCACCTGTGAGACGATATACATTAGCTGTGAATCGCCGTGCTGGATTGAGCTCCCTGCCCGTTTGTCTCAAGCCCTAGTAGTACAGGACAGCTCAGGAGCAATATGAATTCCTCCCTGTGAGGAAGCAAAGTCTGCTGTCCCGTCAAAAAGGGACTGGCCATCTGGTCCTGAGGATACAGAATTTCCAAGATGAGTTGTCAGTCATCTGTTGCAGTAGTTATTTGCTAGCATTTTGCAAGTCTTTAAATAAGTTGAAGTAGATCTCATAACGTTCAGGTGTTAATGTATTTTATGAAGTTTACAGCAGGATAACATATGATGTTGCTTTGTTCAACTGACAAAGCTGAGATACTATCTCACTTACTATTCCTACGTGATGAGGATATATGGGTACTGTAATGGTGATGAATGTGGCATAAGCATTAAAAAGAGAAACATAAAAAGACAGAATCAGACAGACAGATGTTTTCTTCCTAGCCCATATTGTAACCAGTCTCGAACACTAGCAAGCAGCAGAAAAACCTGACAGAAGTTGTTGAAGTGAGAATATAACACAAGTGATATTTTTGTCTCTTCTTTTAAAAAATTGAATGCAGTGCTCTAAATTTACCTGAATTCTGAAATTTACCATCTGTGAACATAACCTGCAGAGAGATCTCAATTATGTCTTGATATGTGATTATGCGATACATATACACGTATAGACGTGACTGTATATTCATCCATTGTAGAGCACTTGTGGTGGTGCAGCCCCTGCCGGGCCACGTTGCAATGCCAGGACCAACCAACAATGTGTTCTTGTGCAGTGAGTTGGGACAATCTGGTACTTTCTTATCCTGGCTATGGTACAGGGAGTTAGGATGATTTGGCATTCCCTGACCATACCTGAAACTCCTGCTGCTTGGATCATGGCTCACTTTTGTGGTTGCCTGACAAGAATTATGGCTGGAATGAAATTACACTGACTAAAGCCAATCATCTTGTGAGCCTACAAACAGCGGTCCTAAGTGAGGCCCATTGAGCTCTCCTGGACCGCAGCGGGCTGCGTCCAGCATCTCCCCCTGAGTCCTCCCAGAGCTCGCAGGCTCTCCACTTTGTGAAAACTGGAGGACTGTCACTGGAAACCAACGACGGGACCTGGGCTTATACCCTTCGCTCCTTGAGGCTCAACCCTTCACCCCTTGAGAAAGTGCCAAGACATTTGACGTATTTCACTGAACTTGAGGGGGGATTTTTAACAGGTATACCTTTTGTTTCTGTATATACATATCTCTCTGTGTCTGTGTGTGTGCGTGTGTGAATTGACCTAGGTATCCAACAGAAAATGTAATATATATGTTGCCCTTTCAAATCCATAAATAAGTCACTGTTGCCATTGGAGTAAATTCTATTGAATCATTTGGAAAATGTTAAATTAGTCAGTGATTAAGTTCTGCTAAATCTTGTGATTTACTTCAAACTGTGAATGAACCTCAGACTGCTCCTACACACATAATCCCTTTAGACATAAACCGTTGCCCAAGTCTGGGACTAGGAGTGGATCCAGCCACACCTAAGATCCATCAGGAGTTTAGAAAGCAAGGGGGCCTTCTCTGAACGTCGTGACTCCGTGGGAGGGTCTTCTCTAACTTCTTTACATCTCCCGTCTCTGTGCAAATCATGAAAAATCAGTTCTAACTCAATTTTCCTTTGTACGTTTCTCCCTTACAATTTTGCATCTTCAGTTTCCGTATAAATCATTCTAGTTCGATTCTAACTTAATTTTTCTTTGTCCAGTTAATCCATGTATTAAGTAATAGAGTGAACCTTGCCATCGGACTTTGTGAAGTCGTGCTTTTATAAATTCCTATTAAATCACTTTTGTTAACACCTTTGACAGTGATTCTTTAAGCGGCCAGAACCACTCCTTTGCAACAGCACTCTAAGAAGTATAGCCCCTGGCCACTTCTGGACCTCAAAGCTCTGGAAGATGGCCGTTGTGGACATCTCTTCTAAAGGATTGTGACTACAAAATGATAATGAGCAGTCTTAGCCTTTTCTGGAATGTCTTCAAGAGGAGTTCTGAATGCCTGTGGAGAGGTATCCCATGTTTTCCCCTGGAGCCACAAGAATGACTTTGGTGCAAATCAGAAGTGCTGGGAACACACAGAGCATCTCCCTCGCTGCTGCACCTTTTTTTGTCTGCCTCCTCTACCACTTGGAAGGGGGGGCTGGCAGCTCCTCTCCCCCCCTTTACTTGACAGCTTTCACCAGCAGCAGGTAGAAATTCCTTGCCAGATGAATACCTGAGGAAGCCCAGGTCCCTTCATCCTCAGAGGCATCCAGAAGCCCTTGGAGCAGCAGTGAAAGGAAGTGCTCTATGTATTTGCCCAAGTGTTTTGCAGTGCCAATGCTCCTGCTGGTAGAAATGAACCAACAATGAACCAATAACTGCAAATCTTCTCCTTCTAGTTCCCATCCTGGATGGCCAATATTCAGAAGTGAGAAGTCACACAGACACCACTAAATTTAAAACAATGTAATTGTAAAAATGGTCTTTAGAATGTGACATATGAGAAATCATTTTTACCGTTTGTAGCCTGTTTTAACCCTCCATTTCATACCACATAATTTTGAAGTGCTGAACAGGACAGGATTTAGCCCAGATGATACAGCAGAACAACTTTCTGGTATGATTTCTGAGAGATGTGGTAAACTGTCTAAAAAGTCAATTAACTGCTATGTAAAATGTAGGAAAGCTCTTGTGTTAACGGTCTTGGAAAATACTTTTCACTTCATGCAAAAGGAAACAACCTTGTGAAGCACTTCACAATGCAACATAAAACTGAGAAGGGCTGTTTCCTAATGAAATCCAGAGAAGCCAAATTAGAAACCTCTGTACAATTTCACAGGACTCGGAGGGGTGCCCAGCATGATGTATCCACTCAGATATCTACATTCCGGTGAAGAATAGTTGATGGAGTGTTTGCCTGGAGGCATGACCCATATCAGTGCTAATTTTGCAGACTGAGGAACCAAGGAGTAATTAGACAAGGAGGGGCATCATTAGAAGATGGCACATTTTCCTTTTCTTCTCATAAATTTCAGATGCAATTGGATTGTTTATTGAGGAGAGAGGAGTCAGTGCTTGCTGCATTATTAAAATTCTGAATGATATTTTGAATCTTAGCACATACCATCTTTCTCAAGACAAATGACTATAGCTAAGCACTAGCTTCAACCACTCCATGAGATAAACAAGGTAACTAGTTATATTCACTTTTCAGCAGAGGCAGAGGTTTATCTGTGCTCCTTTAAGGATTTGCTGAAACAAGTGTATCTCATTTGCAGCCACAGTAATCAGCTTACCTTTAATCTTTTGTTTTCTTTATTAATAACAGAGATTTATTTGCTTTGACCTGTCTAAAACCAGAGCTACCACAGATCATCCAAGAGCATTAATCTTGGTTCTCTTCAGCCTGATTTCTGAAAACTGGAGACAAAGAAAAGAAGCAAAGAGGTTTTCAAGTGCTTACAGAAAGTCAAATAAACACATTTCTTTCCAGATTCTGGGGCTGTTGTCACTGAGTTAAGGTGTGAGCAAAAGCATTTTTCTCCCAGCAAGCTGCAGTATTTCAGTTCAAGAGTTGTTTTGAAGTAAATCTTTATCAATTCAGATTTTTTTGAAAATCCATCTCCACAAAATTTGTTGGCAAGTTGCTGTCCTTTATTAAAACTTCTCCTCCCAGAATACTAAACAGCAAGGAAAGATTAAAAGAGCCAATCAGCAGAGTCATTCATCATGTTGATGAGAGTCAGAATTTCACAACGCTGGTGGAATTAGGGCTTAAGCTTCAAACTGAACCAAACCAGATATTAGCAACACAGTTGATATGTTACAAACCTTAATTAATCTTATTAGTTTCTTACTTGCTCTAGTTGGAATGATAATTAATGTAGTTATGATTAATAATGGGGTGCCTAATTGCTATTTTTCCTCACTTCTCTATAAATGTGTGTCCCTTTTTATTTAAAGACAGTATTTTTTGTCACTTGTATTGCATGTTTCTGAAGCCCTGATTTATTCTTTCCCCCAAGTAGCTCATTACAAATGTATGACAAAGCGGTAATTACTGTCAGATCTGGGCAAAGGGTGTCACATGTTCCAAAGTATTATTTAAATCCATTACTGCATATGTCAACTTAGTTTGTGCAAATGGGAAATTTCAGGAAGAGACAAAAATAATGTCAATACAAATGGCAAAAATAATGAAGATTATGAATACTGTAGAAGGGTCCTAAACCAGGCCGTGTGACACAGGTAATAACCTTTACAACTAAGACTAGGTCACCTACCAGAAGGCAATAATTAATTTCGCTTGTCTTAAACCAACACATCTAAGCATCACAAATTTACTACAGCAGTAAACTAACCAGAAAGCCAGGTGCTACACAGCTTGTGTTAACTCTTCCAGCGAACTTAACAGAAGCTTTAGAGGCTTAGAATCAGCTGAAAGGAGCACACAAGACATCAGCATTATTCTTTCTTCTGGAATGGCAGGTGTATTTCTGTCCCTTAGGAATGATGTTGGTTTGGTAAAACTGATCAGTGCACTCTGAATTTTTATCTTTCAGTACTTTTAGTGTAAGCATGTCGAGTATTGAGAAGAAGCTTTGTTTCTTATTCTGTTGAGATTCAATGGACATTTTTAAACATCCAAGTTGTTTTGGTTTTTTTGTTGGAGGTGAAACGATTCCCTTTGACATTTTCCAGACCACTTTGTTGTGTGGCTTACTCGATCATGAAGCTATCTGAAAACCAGCTGACGTTATGGATCCTCCCCACACTGTGATGGATCATTATGGGGGGAAAAGCATTAGCATCATTTTGATGATGTCAAAGCTGCATCATGTGATACTGTTCCTGAGTATGCTTATAATATGAATAGATCTTTGCTCATAAAGTTCTGACAGTTGTCTTTCATCATTCACTAGTGACAACAGCTGGTCAGTTCCACAGATGTTTTTCATGTCCTTTAAAACAATACGAACAAATGAAAGGTGATGTCAGGATGGTCCAATAGTTCTGAGCCTTTCCTCCAGTGTATTTCTAAAATGTTCTTCAATTTCTCAAGAGAGCATTATGCATTTTCTGACACTTTTAAGGGCTCTTTTCAGGACAGTTCTTCTTTCTGAAATTCCTGTATGCAGTTCGTTGTGTAAATATACATTCAACATTTTAGCAAGATCCAATATGTTTTCCCTGACAAGATCTTAAACTAATTTTTAAGAAACTTCTTTCATCTTAGAAAACTTATTTCTTTTAGTGGGAAACACCTGATGGTTCCAGTCAGTTTGGCAGCCAGGCTATGATGGACAATGATCTTGCCAGACCTTATTCTATGAAGGATTTAACCTGTCACTGCTTGGAAGGAAAAGTTTGGGGTGGGGGGTATGTGACTTCTTAAGGTTACTGTATTAATGTTATTCAGATTAGAATTAATGTTTTAATATGCAGTTAAAATGAGTATTTGTGCTCTTGCTACTGAGATTTGCCAAATGACTTTTAAAACAAAAGCCTTGACCACTTGTCAATATGGAAGATGAGTTATCACTTTTCATATATAAGACAGTGGTGAGTCTAGACGTAGTGGTCTTGTTGCAACACGGGCAATCATTTTCCATTTTCTTCAAATTTAATATATGTTTTCCAATGGTTGTGGTGTTTTTTCAAATGTCCTCTAAGCTGTTGACTAGTGTTTCCGTGTGCTATGGAATAAGTAATGCATTCTACCTCAAACAGGGCTACATTTCACTTATAGATTGACCTGTTAAACACCCACAGAAAAAGAAGGTATCATTAAAAGCTCGCTATTCTTTGCTCTAGGTAGCTGCAGTAACCATGGTACTGTTGCACACATAGCACTAAAGGTACAGTGCAACAATCCCCGTGGAATGGCAAATGTTGAATTTTAATGATTCCTGCTTTATTTAGGTTGTAAAGTGCTTTGGGATAGGTATCCTTCAAGATGAAAGGTAGTGCAGAAGTATAAGCTATTGCTACTATGCTTTGAATTAATCACTTGCTTTCCCCTCCAGAGTGATGCAGAAAAACATCTTAACATCTATTTTACTTGCAGCCTGAAAAAAAAAAAGAAACCTTCCCCTCATATAATAGAATAAAGGAAAGTAAAGCAAAATAAAAAGCTCTTTCAAATCTGAGAGAGAAAAAAAATCAGTTTTGTGTTGATATATATAGCTTTCATCCTGCATTTCTTGAAATTGATATTCATCTGAAGGAGAGAGAATGAGCTATGGAAACAGGATCGAGTCCTTGGTTATTAAATATCGGCTAGGAAAGGTTCTGACTGGGTAATGTCTGTGAGCCCCTAAAGCAGGGGAACTGAGGAGAGAAACCGTACCACCTACTTAACACTGCTAGTGGGAATGAGCTGCTATCATAATGCATAGTAATTATGGTAATTGAGATGCAGACCCTTACTTAATTAAAATTCATTGCAGTGTGTGAGGAGCAATAAATTCATACCAAATAAAAGTAGAAATGATTTAAAACTAGGCTGGATAGCATATTCATGCAAGTGATAATAAAATTTATGTATATGGACACACTGATAATTAACACTTGTAAATCACTCAAAGGGGACCCTGTTTCAAATGTGCACTGGCACACGCATAAGGTTACATGTGTGTATCAGTGACTAATGGGATGTAAAGGAGCCTTTGTTTATTTGGTTTCTGTCTCAGAAAAGAAAATTATAATCACAGAAACTAGAGAATTAACATTGAGGCAGGGACATCACGTTGTTATTGCATCTTGTGAAAGAGCACAGAATAACCAAGTTGTTTGTGTTATACAAATACGCAAGAAAATAATTGTTGCCATCCCATAGAATTTATACTCTGAATGTGAGTAGGTGCAGATGAGGAGTACAAGAAGCAATGAACTAAGTGTCGAGGAAAGGTTTGCTGTTCTGAGGACTTTGCCAGCAAAACTGTTACTCGAGAGGCTAGCCATATAATTATGCGGTTGGTATAATTTATTACAGTTCCCCTAGAGCAAACAAATGGTAACTTCATAAGGGCTTTTTCAAATCTGTAATTGTCTCTGCTGTTCAGTATTAGCCACAGAGCTAAATCAGTGTTGGCTTGGAATTTTTTCATACTCCTAATTGACAAATCTTTATGAAGAAAATTTTAAGAGTAAAATACTTGCTTCTGAGCATGACAGAGAATGATTTCTGCCACCTGTTATAATCTCCTTGTTGCTAGTAATTAGTTAATTATCAGTGTGTCCATATACTTCATGTTGGCAGTGGTCAAATGTGGTGGCACCTGAAGCTAGAAAACAGAAGAACGATATTTTTCCACCCAAATACATGTAGAGGTTCAATTATAGACTAAGTCTTTGTTGTGCATCTCTGGCCATGAATTCCCCAAATCAACCTTTTCTCAGCTCCTGTGTTCTTGGGGGCAATGTTCAGGCGTAGATAACAGAAATGACATCTAATCAAGTTTTAGAAAAATCCATTGGAAAAAAACCCAAGGGTTTTGAAGGGCCCAAATGCACATGAACTGGAGGTTTCCTCTGTGTGTGAAATCCTCTGGTTGTGGGATATCCTCTGATGACCTACCTGTATTACATGCTGAGGATTAGATTGGTATTGTCAAGCTGAAGATATAGCTAGTGATTTTTAACAAGATATACCTGGTAGGCAAGCACTCCTGCTGAAAGCTGTCTGTATGGCTACTGCAGACGCAAAACAGGTTATAGCCTTGTGTACAGTATTCTGCTTCTCCCTGATTGCAAAGAGCCCCATGTAATCTGTGTTCTGCACAGGTGAGAGAGTCTAAGCACAGATTCATAGAACGGTTTGGGTTGGAAGGGGCCTTTAAAGATCATCTAGTCCAACCCCCCTGCCATGGGCAGGGATATCTTTCACAAGATCAGGTTGCTCAAAGCTCTGTCCAATCTGACTTTGAATACTTCCAATGATGGGGCATCCACAACTTCTCTGGGCAACCTGTTCAAGTGTCTCACCACCCTCATCATAAAAAATTTCTTCCTTACATCCAACCTAAATACAGCCTCTTTCAGTTTAAAACCATTGCCCCTTGTCCTGTCACTACAGGCCTTGGCAAAATGTCTTTCTCCATCTTTCTTATAAGCTTTCTTTTTATATTGAAAGGCCACAATACGGTCTTCTCGGAGCCTTCTCTTCTCCAGGCTAAACAACCCCAACTCTCTCGGCCTTTCTTCATAGGAGAGGTGTTCCAGCCCTCTGATCATTTTTGTGGCACTCCTCTCAATCCACTCTAACAAGTCCCTTTCTGTCTTGTGCTGGGGAGCCAGGAACGCATGTTTGTAACCTTGATTGTAGTGAAGAAGATCTAGTGCTACTTTTTCCATTCTCCTACTTAACACTTGTGCGAAAAAGAAAGACGCTTTTGTTACGACCCAGTCTGCTGAGAAAAGATGTTCTCCTCAGCCATCGTGTCTGGAAGCCCACATGGGAACTAGTGGTGGCGTAGCAAAGGAGCACAAGCAGAGGTCTGAAGAGCTCCCATATTACCTTAACTGATAACTGTAAAAGAGTCACTGTGATTTTAGATCACTTCTTTGACTGATTCAAGACCAGTGGGTCTAATCACAGACATCACAGTAGGATGGAGGTTAATCTATACCACATACTCCATCACAGCACCCATCAGTTATTCTGAGAGTCTGGAACAGGTGGGGCACAGGAAAACATGAAACATCTCTCTAGACTAGTTCTTGTATTCTTTGGGTGTTGTAATATATGTATGTTTTATATATATATATATGTGATGTAAATATATATGTTCCTAATATATAAGCAGCTGTAGAGACTTTCAGTCATCAGAGGATTTCTTCTCTGAGGAAGGTTCCATCAGCAGGTGGCTTTCACGGTGTCCTGATGGACGGAGGGACCTGGCCTTTGACTTTGACTATATCTGAGATACAGTTCTAAAAATGTAGGTCAGTGATTCAGTGATGACTTACACAGATTTCATGGGGAAAAAAAATCAAAAAGTAAAATACAGCAATGGAAACTAATTGGCCGAAATTACGTCATTGAACATCTGAACTATAGCCCCATCCTGCCACACAGGTATATATTTCGTACTTCTTGCAAAGTTATACCAGAATCAGAATTTCTACCTGGCTTTCTAAATGGACTTCAGTCACTGTTATACTGGACTCCACTTGGATCACACTCTTTTAATGGTTGCTTTGATCAGGCACCTTCACACTACGCATACAAGGTAAGAATGCACCAACATTACCAGTTCAGCATACACTCCTGGCTTACTGTGATTTTTCATACACTTTGCCGGTTATTAATGTCTTCTTCATCCCATCTTGAGAGTTTAAACATGTTAATGAATTTGTTATTTACTATAGTAAAGCCAGAGCCTGCTGTTAAATTAATAGAGCAACTCAACCAAGAATCCAACAAAAGCTGTTTATCCCTGCTCTCCATGCAAGTGAGCTCCAGCTAGTGTGGATTTGGTCCACACTGTTCCATAGACACTGCATAAATAGTGTTCAGTTATAGATGGTTATCATATTAAAGTTAATTTGGTTTTTCCCCCCCTCTGCAGCCAATCACTTAAAGCAGTAGTTGGTAATTGAATCTATGTTTACTTCACTCTTTGTCTTCTTTACCTTTAAATAATCACTTTCAGTTTCTTCCTACAGGTGCAAGATGTGTCAATGTGTCTTTAGTACCTTATCATAAAGGTATAATCTGTAGTACCTTATCCTAAAGCTAAATCCTTTCCCCAGTGCTAAGCAAGTCTAAAATGGGTTTTTCCTAGATCTGGGAAGACCTCAAACACCCATGGATTCTTTCTCCAAAACCGCACTTAAACCTGAAGGCTGGAAGATTTTTAAAATCCCCTGTCTAATTTTCCATGCTGCCTGTGCTGCTATTTCTATTTTGCATCTGAAGAAAAGAGGCAAAAGAAAGGCACTTAAGTCACAGAGGTTTTGTTTCTACTGAGAAGTGGAAAAAAAGAGATTTAAAAGAGGGCACTCATCTCACTGTCCTCTCCTTGTCAGCAGCCACAACTTGATCACAAAAGACACCCTAGTCAGAGTGGACTTCTAAATACAGACTCAAGTATGAATGGTTAAGCAAATTCATTCTCAGAAATCCCCAGTATTGTCTCTGAAGTGACTTTTCATGATTCCAGCCTTCTCGGTTAAATGCTCAGGTGGTGTAAATTGATGTAAAAACATTGACTCTGATGGTGTCAAACTGATTTAGATGAGCTGAGTATCTGATCATCTGTCACAGTTTACTGAACCAGATTCTTTGTACTAAAAACTGCCTTTTTATTTTCAGACTTTATTCCCAAATAAAGATGTCATGTCTAGCAGGAAATCTCAGGTTTTATGCCGAAGACTCGGTGAGCGTTTCTCAAGTATCTCCTGTCTTGCTGGGCTTGCCTGATGCCTTGTTAAACAGTGCTTGAAACTGGTTGTACAAGTGAACACACTGAGCAGAGGGGAGAATTTTCATTTGTCAGATGGTCACAGCTTGCTTGCTTTCTAACATAATAAACTCCACACTTCCTAGACCAGCTTCCTCGGAGAACTGCACATCCAAAATCCTTTAAACATCTGAAATCTACAGGAAGCAAAATAAGCTATCTACTGTTAAAAATGATGGGCCCAGCAGAGCTACTCCCAAGGATTTGGACCTCCATCTGCTAGCTGAAAAATTAAATTGTTGATCTAATAATATCAGTGCATGGGTGTATAGTCCACCTCTTTCCAAGACTATCATGTTACTATTGTATCAAGAAAGGTCTTCATTAAGGGTTTTGCAGGTCATTGAGGTTGAATGTGAAGATGTCAGCAGGACGCTGAGTGACGCCAATCGGAGAGAACTTTTTTGCAGTGGCTAAATAGGCCTGAAAGGTAGTTTACATGGAGCAGAAAGAAAAACGTTACCAGCTTTTGTTATTTTATAATGAACTTCATAATAGTCAGTGTCACTGAAAGATCCAAATCCAACAATTACTTGAGACTATCATGTCTTTTTTCTTTTCATTGTGGCTGCAGAAAAAAATCCTGAAAAAAAATGTAATCCAAATGAACTTGAAGTCTCCAAAACCATAACCTAAAAGGAATCATAAAGACATTATTATTTTAAATCTCTTTTTAAAACCTAACCTCTCTTTCATTCCCCCTAAAAAAAAAATTAAAAAAAAAAATCAATGATTAAGAAGGCTTGACCTGTGACATTTGAATGCTTGTTTTTGGTGCTTCTTTTCATCCCAGATTAAAGGGTATTCCTTCAATGCTATGTAATGATGGGGCTTTTATGCCACTCTCAGAGTTTCTAAAGTTTTTTAAAAGGCTTTATGGCCAAAATCTATTTGCACTATTCTGATCTTCCAGTGTACTTTGATTTCTTGTGACACCTGGTAGTTAGTAGAATTCATTAGCTAAAACTCAGGGCAAGGAGGGAAGGCAGTGGATCAGTTTTTAGAAAAACAGATTGAAAAGGCGAGTTTTAGGTCCATTTCTACAATCCAGTTCTGCTTATGTAATGCATACCCTAGAAACCTGTAGAGCATGGAAATGCCAGTGAAATCTATTTGTTGTGATTTCCAGTGCAAAACCAGGGCCTGTTTAACAGGAGAAAATAGGAGCAACTTGGATTTTTTGTTCTAGATAGATCCTTAAGAAGTGCATCAGGTTTAGTTTCACAATTCACCATGAGAATTTTGGTTTTGACAGCTCAGCTTGGCCTAAGCAGTGCTCTTGATGTGGTTACCTGTCCTTTACAAGTAGCAAGTCTCTACTGATTTCCTCAGCAGATGTCAGCCACGCAGCCCATCAATCACAGCTGGGTAGACAACTTGCTCAGATAGAAAAAGAAAAGGGAAAACGAAACCACACTTCTAATTTTCCAGTCAGCAGCTCTCTGGTATGAAATCTGTAGCTCTTAAATCCTAATTCCCATGATGCACCGTTCCCTCTCCCCAGGCACCACTGTCAGGGCTTGTAGTGTAGGTGTTAAGGACTGGCCATAATGCCAGTACAGCGGCCATTCTCGGGTACCTACCAACCAGTTACAAATGGGAATGCACTGTTCTCTTTTTGCTGTGTTAAAATCATGAAACCTAACAGACTGGCTTCATAATCCGCTCACTGGAAGTATCCCTTATCTCATTTTTTAAGAGATGCGGGTGTGTTGTGTGGAGTGAACTCTTATCTCCCGCTGTGACCCCTGTCGCAGGATAACCGCTCCTCGCTGTGTACGTCTTACAAATCCGATTGCATGGATGGAGCTCAGCTCTTCCTGCAAGGGAGGTACTGGCCTCCGCTCCTGTAGCTTAAGGAGCGCATCAGCTTTTAGTAACATAGAGGCCATGAAATACAAAACTGCTCCTAATTTTTCTAGAACGTAATGATATTACTCATCAGCTAACAATGACTATTTAAACTCCCTTTTTGCACAGAGAAGAAAAGCATTTACTCAAATTAGTAATTATTGCTAATATTAAAAATAACTAAAACTGTAAAGGATGGGTTTGAGCTAGCAAGCCCTAAAGAACGAGAAAGCTACATCTTCAGCAGAAACAGGGAGACAGACCTTTCTTGCTTTATGAAACTGTTCATAATTCAATAATTTATTTGTTCCTTGAAACTATTTCAGAAGAATGAACTATAGTGGAATAGCTGGATGTTACTTTTATCCACCAGCAAGAACTTACTAGAAAAAATGTGCATCTTCTTACAGTTACCTCAGACAAGAATATTTTAAACAAACACATTTTCAGAAGAATATTAATTTGTGAAGACATCTGTGTTTTACTATTAATGATTTTTATTTCTCATTATTTGTTCCTTAGCCTCTCCTTTCAGAAGTTCTGTTTATTTCAACACAGATCAAAAATGGTATTTTGTGAGTTACTGGCCAGTCTGCTAATTCAAACGATGAACTGCAACAGCCTGGCAAACTGAAAATTATTTATCCAGTGCAGAAACACAGTTAATTTATGAACAGAGAGTAAGGGATAAAACCCATCAGATAATTTCTAGAGTAAGTACACTCCACAGGTTTCTTTCGGTTATCAAGTTAATACTACTGTACTCTAGGAAATATATATAATTTTAAGTAACTATATATATAAATGTTTATACATATAGCTGGATTTAACTTTTTAACTGTACTTTCTTTGTTTCAATGAAGAACTTAAACCTTCTCTGATTCAAGCATACCAGCAAATCACTGAGTATACAGTCAGCTTCAGAAAGAAATTGCAAATTGAGCATTCATGCATGATTTTATCTTCTTGGCTATAAACGAGTGCTTTTAAAATCTTCCTGGTCCTTTAAGAAAGAACTGCAGAAACCAAAGTTGTTCTTCACTACAGAACCAGAACTGATAATTTGGTAGTTTTCAACATACAGAGCAACAAATCTGATATAGAGAAGTGGAGAGGTGGGAGGGATGCTAAATAATTATAAACATACCAATATACTTAAAAGACCAACAGTCCTATCAGAATTAATAAGGATTCTAGAGTAAAATACAGGGATTTGAAGAAGTAAACACAGGGTAATATGGATGTTATATTTACTCATAAGTGTGACAGTTCTTATAAGAAATAAGATATACTTCTTATGCTTATAAGAAATGATATACACATTTTTTTACTGACCATGGTTGAAAGAAGTAATTTACTTCAAATCTCTCTTGTTCATTCAGACCCATACCAAAGTACCTCTAACCAGAATCGTTATTTAAAAGGAGAAATGTGTATTTTCTATTAATTTTTGTTATTTCATCAGAATGAATGTTTCCTCTGGTAACACGCTTATAAACTTCACATTTATAAACTAGTCTTAGCAATTTGTAATAAAACTACCATCACATTATGTAGATAGTCCCTACAATGACATCTGGGGAAAAAAAAAACCAAACCAAGCCAAAACCAAAAAACCACTTATTTACATACTTAATGACTTCTATGCTAGTATCCCAAAGACCAGAGTTTATTTCTTCTCGGAGATGATATAGATTTCTATCTTCTATGCTGAGAATAATTCAATATTGTTGAGAGTATCAAAACAGAGAATTGTGGTTAAAGAAGAAATATGATTCTATACACTGCCTTTGTGGTTAAAGAAGAAATATGATTCTATACACTGCCTTTCAGCACAGCTCCCAGTTATAGGTCTGATTCAAAGTTATTGAGGTCAGTGGTAGCTGGTCCATTGACCTCCTGCTCCATGGGAACACCCAGGGGGCCACGCAGGTACTTTGTTATTTCTTTCCTAAATGTTTCCTTTCTTGCAGTTTGCCATTTCTGGGACTGTTTATGGTAACGAGGACAGATTTCACTTTCATGCTTTATTTTCTTGTTCTCTCTGAGTTTAGCAGTCCATGAAGTACAGTTACCCCACTCCTGACCACCCCAAGGGGCTGTATCTATCACTTATTGAAGTCAGAGCTGATCTTCCCATCACTGTTCCTTATCTGCCAACAGAAAGACAGAAAATAACCCTCTCTGTATGTGGCACACACAATAAACTGTACAGCAGGGACCATACCTGTGAAATGATAGCCGGATGGCCAGGGAAATTATGCTCTTTAAGCATCTTTGACAGATTGATACCTACAAGTCCTGAATTCTCACAACTGGAGGGCACACAGCCATCTCCTCGCAGTACTCCATAGGAACAGATCATTTGCACTCCCTCCTAAGTAAACTAAGGCTGCTAAAAAATATCTGTTCTTTCCTTTTTGCAAACTATATGAGATTTTTTATTAAATGCATTCTGCAAAAGCATGTCAGTTTATAGATCATTTCCAATCAACTGAGTGTGAATGTCTGATATGCAAAATGTGAGCAGTGTCACTGGGCACAGGATTCATATAACTCACTGGTACAATCTTTGTGAGTCAAGTTTCATATCCAAATGGTTATATTAATACTGATTTCAAAATGAAGTTTCTGAAAATATGCTTCAATGTCTTCTTTCCTCGTGCTGATTGCATTCACCATGGTAATTTCACCGACTGTTGGATTTGCAGAAAGTAGTACTAAGGGGAAAGCAATGGCAAAAAAAGGAGCAAAAATTAAGAAAAAGTTCACGGAAAAATATTTGCAGTATTATCTAGCATTGGTTTTCAGCAATGAATCGAAGGCTGCCAAGGTCACCCTGAATTTCTCATTGATTTATTGGACTTCTGCTGCTTCCCTTTGTTTCACTAAGTCACTGTGTAATTTCTGGTCAGTACAGAGAATTCATGGCAAGACCCAAGGCTCTTTTTCATTCTGAACTGCAGCTGATATTAAGCAGATGTATGGGGCATAAAAGCAGTCTGTTTCTGCATAATTGGAGTGATGCTGTATAAAAATGTAAAACACGGTCAGAAGGATGCATCAGTTAACATGCAACGATGACCCCAGTTTGTGCTCTCTGCTATGAATCCTGCTGTTGTGAGATGTTGAATTTTTTTTTTAAACATCAAATGGTAAAAGAATAAAAGTTAAAACTGACATGCATAGATCTCAGCTTAACTGTATCACCTTAGTTGTCAAGAAATCCCTCTGAGAGGTCACTGTGGCCACGGAAGGAATAACTTCACTGTTTATAGAGGCCAACAGGCCCTTTACAAGCTACACACCAACTGATTCTAGTAACGCAGCATCTACCTCTGTTTTCCTCAACATGTAATTTGTAGCATCTTATTTGCTGTAATTTGAAGCAATTTAGTAGCCTGACAGATGAGCCATCTACCCAGTTGAGTGGGGATGAATAGTTGATGGTTGAAACTACAACAAAAATAAGCCATTTTTTCTCACCAGATCCCTCTGATTCACAAAGCTGTCAGGAAACAAAACATCTATAATTTTAAATAGAAAATGATGCTATGTTCTCGTAAAGGAAAAATATTTGTCCTGCGTTTGTGGTGATAATATAACATACCAATGTAGGACTGAGAAAGCTACTATTTTATTTATTTCCCAATGGAAAACAGACCCAGAAGTCTTCATGGTTTGTAAAAATTTTTTTGCACAATACTTTTTTGTCAATTTTAGTCAATTTTTTATGCTGTCAGACCACTTAAGGGTCGCCCTCATGAACAGACTCTGTCCATAGAAGACTATAATAAAATAATCATTATTTTATTTTAACTATTCATTACTCGGAAAGAGTATCCAACTGAGAGAACATAGGAGTGAGAATGAAGTATGTTTTCTTGTGCATTGTTGTAGTGAGTCCTTCTTGTAGAGACAGTCATGACAGTGTACAGGCACATTCCATTTACCAAGGTTTAATTACAGCCAGATCAGCTAATTTAGCTTGCAAGTTACCATCAAACAGCTGGATGGAATATTAATTAAGAAATGCTTTCAGTGAAGTTAGGTTTGTATTCACAGAAAGTATTTCTTCCTGACTTTTTGATTCTAATGACTTCCAACCTGAATATTCAAGTGTTTAGCATGATCTAAAAACTGGAGATTCACATGTGAATACAATGATTCCAACAGCACTATTTACCATATTTAATTTTTCTGTTTATATAAATACACAGTAGGGAGGAAAGATATACAGAAGCTATTTCGTCACTGTCTCAGATCAACTGAAATCATATAGTATTTTAGGTGCAGCACATGGACCATGTGCAGGCAAGCTGTGATGGACTGAATAGTTAGATGCTGTTGCTCTTGCTTTTTACAGATAGCTAGATTATACCCAATGCATTCCTAATGTTAACATTTCACGTGGTTTTATTTGACCACTGATGGAAGAAAAGGTGCTTTTTTTAGAGCTGGCTATGGAAAAGCAGTATCTACAAGAAAAATAATTGCAGGTGAGATGTTCACTGCAAATTTTTTTTGCATTTCTGGAAGAAGGAACAGATTATTAAATCTTACTATTTAAATGCCAGCATATATGACAACATTTGTCCTTTACATTGTTCAAAATAACAAAAATATTATTTTAAGAGCTTAGGGTCTAAAAGGCAGATACTAAGAAGAGAGGACACACAAGTAATCCTTTAAATTACAGTCACTAATTTTTTTTAAAACTAACATTAACTCACTTTGTGATGGTATTGTGAGAGATGTATTTAGGAAGCAGTCCAAACAGGAAAAACGACTTCCAGAACTGGCATGGGTATTACACTCTGCAAAGACATGGGCTCATCAACAAATGCCGATTGGATGTGGCAAAGCAAGTGGAAGAGCTGTATGCCCTCTGACAACTCAGCTACCAAGCCTGCCCTTGGTCTGTCCGTGGTATTTACTGAACAGCCGGAGGTGCTAACAAAGCTCTCAGCTCTGTCTTCATTCCTTCGCATTTGCGGCAGGCAAACAGCTAAGCTCCTGCTGCGGTGCCTGCCACCCATACCCATAATCTGGCCTCCTCTTCGGGCCCATCCTCGCTTTAGATTGTCACCATCAAACTTTGTCTAAAACTTGCGTATCCATTGTCCGCCGTTGCTCAAGGATCCAGCCTTGCCCCTTTGTCTGTGCTTCACCTTCTGATTACTGCTTTATATTTTGGCTGACAAATACAGTCTTACCCTATCAACCCTCATTCAGAGTGCTGATGCTGTAAGAATTATTCTTCTCTTTAGTCCCTTTGGCAAAACCTTGCCTCCTTTTGTAATTTCCCCTCCAGCTTCTCTCTCTCCATTGCCTTGAACATGAGTACTTATCAGTATCTTCCCCACCTAAGAGCTGCACACGTCAGCATCAAAATGATGGCACCACCCTCTATCATTAGTTAAGTTTTCAAAAAAGAGCTCCATCTCTTGAGTCCTGCTCAAGGTTAGGATGGTGGTACAGACAATAACCATGCCTGCAAACTTTTTGTGGTATCTCCCCCTTTCACTATCACAGTTTTTCCTGACCAAACTCAAGGTTCCTTTCTCCTCTCTTTTACATCTTGAACTCAAAATTTCTGTACCTTTTCTGCGTTTGGGTCAGACCTTCCACCTTGTTGCAATGCGCGTGTGGGGTTCAATTCCAAATGGAGCAGTACCTCAGTTTTAACAGCGTGGCTGATCAGTAGTTTAATCAGTGATTTTGTTTCTAATTCTCTCGGTGCTGCTGTTCTATTTTTTTGCTTTTGAATACCACGGATCTAAACTGGGGCCACGCTGAGACACAGGGGCCAATGAGAGAAGAAAGCAAGCATAGCTGGGCGCAGAACGTCTTCGGACAAAAGCAAGCAGGGTATGTAACTCCACATACCTACACTGACGCTTTGTCTCTGCCTCAGGAGCAGTTTATTCTTATGTAAAGATCATGAAGTGGTTTTAATGAGTAGGAAGCTTTCAGAAGAGGAAGCAAGAAGAGTGACAGTATTAAAGGAAATTAAAATGTATCTTTTCAGTCCCTCTGAATGAAAAACTGGAACTCCTGGTTTACTTCTCACTGAGGTGCTATGATTTACAGAGTCTAATTTTGGAGCTGTTTACTTTTTTTTAATTGATTAGTGTGAGCTACTAAAATATCTCTGCGGCAATCTTATTTCTGCAGATGCATTCATTAATATTCACCAGGTAATTTATGCTAACACAGAGAACATTTACAGCTGTTCATCTCCAGAACTAGCACTTACAGACGTTTTGTCAGTCACTTAAAAACACAAGCTGTACAACTGGATTACTTAAAAGTTTTAGTTAGTGCTCTTGCTGAGAAATGATGGTGAACAACAGAACATATTTTTGAATGATTACTCATAATAAACAAAAATCACATCTATGGCTGCTGTAATATGAAGAAAACAATAATCTTCAATAGATCTGTAATGATTTTCACCAAGCTAGGATTGGATATACAGTATGGTGTCTATAATGAAAGCATTGAAAGTAATGCAAGATGTCTCTCTGAAATGATTAGAATGGGAGAAGGGCAAACTTTCAAATCGTGCCATCTCAGAAAATAATCAGCGTTCATTTTATGGCATTGTTTTTGCTCATAACAGAAAGAAATGTCATTTCACACTAGCCACAGATACTTTTTTCCTCTCTTTTATTTGAGCTGCCTTTTTAGACCCAGTCAGACCACTCACATGTCAGAACTAATCAGTAGTGAATTAATTACAAACATGGATTTAGTAATTGCTTCTTTGCTGGAATTTAATATTTGCCTTCCAGTAATGTAGCAAGCTAGTCAGCACTGCATTGTTCAGCATAGTTCCAAGGGATTAAGAAGACTTTCATAACTACTGTATTTTTATTTTTTTTTGGATGACTTGTAATTAACTGAAGCGTATAGTACAAATATTGCTTCAGTAAAAAAGCTTGTCATTTTTCTACCCTGGGAGAGGCCAGTCACAATTTTAATCTGGTTGGAATACCTCCCTCATTCTGCAAATACCTGTCTGGTTTTGAATGCTGGTAGAAACCCTGCAGATTCATATAGATCCAAAAGCACAGGAAAAAAACAAAAAAATCAGCCGCTCACCTGACATGTTATTGCTTAGAGTGTTAAAACCAGACCTAACCATCCAATATGCAGGCAAGGCTGCAAGATTTTTAACTGCCCTTTCATTATTACAGCTAATGGTCTTCATAAACGCGAATATTTACAATAGTAATAGTCCATTAATTTACACAGAAAAGATAAAAGATCATGCTGAAACAGAGAGACTGGCAAGGTACAGGTTGGTAGCAAATACAATGTAGTATGCTCAAAGAATTCTTGCATAAAAGCAGTGAAATCTTTAAAAAGGTGGTAGATCTTGTCCTGTTTCCGAAGAAATGGAGTTCTGCTCTCTCTGGAATTAAAAGGGACGTGACTTGGCAAGAAAGGAGATTTGGGGGCACAAGAAAAACTGCTGTCATGCGTACAATGGCACAACCCCCTTACAATTAAACAAACAGCTCTTGGAGGTCCCCTGAAGAGTCATAAGAGACAAGGCTGAAGTCCCAGAGCGTTACTGTCCCCGCAGGTTCTTCCATCAGCTTCAGTGAGGCTTCACCAATTTTTTTGAAGAGCATTTTGTTGTTTTAAGCACCTTCTTCAAAAACAGGCTCCTAGCTGATTGAACAGTGTGTTCTGTAGTTTTCCTTTAGGAAAGAGCAGAGATGTTTCCCCAACCAAATCCATTAGCTATCTTAATTTAATAGCCTCTATCTAAAAACAGATTTTAGAGTAAAGAATTATCAAATAACTGGCCCATTGGAATTGCTTTTTTCTAAATTCCATGATTTACAGGTTAGTTTCTGTCCTGAAGCAGCCTTTTACACATACGTATTATGTTTCTGTGCATTTTGATATTTTTAATCTAATTTCCACGGGAAGAAGAAAGTTAGGGATATTAGAACTAAGAAGAGCCAAACCCAGAAATTAGCTGTTGTATCAGACCACCCACCTGCTTTTGCAGCTGAATTTATAGCAGAAAAAAAACAACTTTGGGAACAAACCAGCATGGAGTTAAAACATTCTCTACTGTTTGACTTTCTAGAGTTAAGAAACAAAGAAAAGAAAGATGAAGGTTATAATTCCTACTATTTGCTTTCTTTAGCTAGCATAATTTTAACTGATGGATGGCACCGAAAATGTCTGTTTGGCCATGAATACTTTTGGCCACCAGTATCATGGCTGATTGAACAAAAAATGCAGTCAAGATACAAATTGGGCCAGATCATCAAGCAGCTGTAGCTACAATAACACCTGCCAGCTGAATGTTGTGCCCAGTATCTTGATCTGATTGAAATAAAATAAAAATCTCTAATTGAATTTTATAGGGGTTCTTTCCTTTTATGTAAGATTGTAACCAGAAATAAATGAAGTTAGATGGAAGGTTTTCTTCTTCAGCTTAGGGGAAATGTAAGTCCTGTAGCATTACTTAGCAGAAAGGTAGACAGGTATTCCTATTTAAATTACTTGAAGTAAGCATTCCTGACATAGGGAAGTTCTGGGTTTTGGAAAATCAAAGCAGGGTACTCATAGTACTAATTAAATGATTTTAAATAAACATTGAGTATATTCAAATACTTGGACCGGATGCATTCTTTCACTTTGAGTTCAATAGAAATGGTGTAGCAGAGATGTTATCTTCAATCTGTATGCAAAGTGTTTTGAGGGACACAAAAGTGTAATGGGTTATTACATTTGTTTTAAACTCCTGTGAGCAATATTAATACAAAACATCAAAGATTTTTCTCTGAGGCTTTCACAAGACATGGGCAAGGGTGTATAATACGTGAAGCTGCATGCCATATTTTTTTCTGAATAATACTGTAAATTATCACCTTGGAACTATGCTCATTACATAATAGTAAACTCTCTCTGTCTGGAACAGGAATATTTTGTCCTGCATTCACTTATATATTGTCTATTGCTGATTGTTAATTTAAAATATGCAACTAATACTATAAAATACTTGAAACTTTTTTCTTACCTGCTTAATACATACAGTGTTCTCTGTTCATCACGCTGCTAGGAGAGGCAGGCAAACCCCATTTTATCTTCCTCTGAGTTTGTCTAAAGCCTAGAGCCGAGAGTGGGGTCAATGAGTTTAACACTGAGCGTGGGAACAGCGCGGGGAAACGGTAGCACCCGGGACCTTCGCTAATAGTTGGGCATCCGAGGGACGAGGAAGCTGGTCTGGCAAAATAGACTCACCGGTTCTTCTGTGAAATAGGTTCTGCCTTACTTTTGCCTACCCAACTGTCCTTTTCCCATTATTTATTTTGAATTCAAGTCTCCTAGGTCTGGCGGGTTTTAAGACTAAATGTTAATACTTGGTGGGTTTGCATTTTTTTATTTACTTGCTCAGGCATTTCCTAACCTCCACAGAAAAGGACTGGTTTTAGCTAGAGAAAAAGCTGGAGAAGACTGGTTTTAGCTAGAGAATGCTCTTCAGCAAGGCACTAGTGTCGTTCATCGCTTCCCAATTATCCTTGATCTAAGAGACAAGTAACATAGCGGTTAGTGTATAATGACTCCTACACACAGGAATTACATAAGCTTAACAAACTTTAAAAAACCCTAAACAGTATTTCTAAATGTAAATGTATATTTATTCAGAGACACTTTTTACAGATTATCAGTGTGAAAAACCTCAACTTTAGAGAAATATATATTGCATTAAGATTTATATTTTCATTAACATCCATTGCTTTTCATTCTTTAATATCGGATGTGTGCCATGACATGTCTAAGGATTGACAATGTATTCCTGTCACTCTTGCTACGGTAAATAAGAGTTCTGGCTACCTAATATTTCTGAAAATCAGGCCTAATTATCATCCTCTAAAAGGAAGGGATTGATAAAATCAGAGAGGTGATTATTTTAGGACCTGCAGAATAGAATATGAAGCACTACACATAATTAGGCAAGTATCTGGGGGGGCTTAGGGGGGAGAGCTGAGACATAAGCAAAAGCAACTCAGATTATAACTAATCAGGATGGATAAGAATACTAGATTTGCAAACCATTATGCTAGGGTAAAAGCTGTATGGTTTTTCTACCGGTAAAAAAGACTTGAGAGAAAATTAGAAAAATCACTTGGCAGTATTCTTCTGGACATAGACATTCAGTAATGAATACCCAGACTCCACTGTAATAAATGACACATTCTTTCATGGAGGTCATACAGTCATAAATGCTCCACTGTGAAAGAAAACACTTTGCATAGCACAGGCAAAGGTAAATTCTCATGATTGAAAGCTGTGTATATTTCATGTATTGGCATTTTAGTTTGTGATCCATAGCAAAATTAGCAGGAAATTCTGTCATTTCTAGCAAGAAAGGAGAAAAATATGTTTCGGAATTCAGGACATCCAATGTTTTTAGAATTAGGAAAACCAAAAAGACCCACTCTCTCTTATGACCTAGCATCATAGTAGATACCATATGATACAAGATAAGTGCACTGTTAGAGGGGATTCAATTAAAGCGTGGAGAAGAGGCTGCGCGGTTAGTGGATGAGAAGTACTGGTCAGTGTTATGTGCAAGAAGAGGTACAAGAGATGCTTAAATTGAATGTGGTGTGCTACTACCAGCAGGTATCAATGTTCCCTCATTAGCTGCTCAAGAAAAGAATATGCACTTAATTTAGGTGGCTAAACATAGCTGATGCATTCCAACCTGAATGCATACCTTGTAGGTCCAATTGAAATTTGACTTTTTTTTCAATATTGAAATATTTTATTTTTCTGATTTTGAAATCCCTCACTATTGTGATACGTGTTAATGACATACATCAAAACAGAAATGGCTGAGAAGATGTTTATAGCAGGCTTAAACATCTAAAAAGTAGCTGCACTGTCTACCCTGGCTTCTAATGATAACATGAAGTTCACAGGCTTGGCATCTCATGAGTTGTTCTTCTGAAATTTTTGTCCGAACTTTTGCTTTGGTGATGGAAATAATTCTATTTTCTTATGATGTTTGGCCTCTATTATACTGCCATTTACTATTTTTCACACTAAAAGCTGGAAGAAAATCAGCAAAAGGCATAGAAGAATGTGGAATACAGCTTCACATACGGAAATTAATTCTGGTGTCCTATTAAACAGGTAAGACACCCAAAACAATATTTCACTGTTTTGAAAAAATATGCAAAATGTAAACTATGAAGGGCAGCCAAGAATTCTTTACAACCTTCCCCTTCTCGCAGTTAATCTCTGAATTGCAACCATTTCCATCAAATTGTATCATTTCTCTCTATTCTTAGGAGCTTTCTTATGAGAGCCACAATGAATCACCCCATAGTTTCAGGGAGGTAATTTGTGAAGGAAAGTTCTCACTGTCATGAAGGCCCAGCCCACAATGGCTCTGAAGCCCAGAAAGATGTATGACTGGAGTCTTTGTCCACAGGTGAAAAGATGTTGCTGTGTCAGAAGAACATCAAGGCAGTGGAGATTTCCTTCCGACTGATTATTCTGCCTTGTTCATTTCTAGCAGTTGCTATTGTCTGTGGCTTGTAAGGAGTTTAGGATAGCTGTGTTTTCTCTGAGTACTTCTGTGCTCTATTGTTGATGTGACCAAATGATTTTGAATCATGGTAGTCTTTATCTAACACGATAGTTACTGTGCCTTTGTGCCTGGAAAATTGTTGCTGTATTACCCAATCTTCAGCATTCTTTCAGGAGGATGATAAATTTCACTGTCTTGAGATGGGCTTTCTTTTCTTTTCTTTTTTTCTTTTCTTTTCTTTTCTTTTCTTTTCTTTTCTTTTCTTTTCTTTTCTTTTCTTTTCTTTTCTTTT
>JAVKLA010000031.1:25590300-25602385 GCA_034782735.1 Sagittarius serpentarius | reverse complement strand
ACTGAACTGAAAACACAGCGCTGTACCAGCTGCTAGGAAGACAATTAACTCTATCCCAGCCGAAACCAGGACACCTTGAAATCAGTGTGAAGATTCCCATTACATTTTGCAGACCTTAATAAAGGCCCAGATTACATGTTTATCTGTGAAATTGCAGCTGTCACTAGATGGATGAATTCCTGTATATGAGGGAAGATAATAATGGTGATGAGTTTGATTTAGGACCAATACACGACATCTGCCTTGCTCAAGGAGATTCTGTGGAAAATCCTGCCTGAAAACATGGGAGTGTAGCCTCCAGATTTCCTCGTACTGAATGAAATGAGATACATAAGCTTTAGTAATTTTTCATTCATTTTAGATGTTCACAATTCCTAGTATTAACTTTCATTACATTTGCTTACTAAGCTTACTTCTATTCACATTCTGAAAAGGATAATAAGTAAACAATCAAGTTTGTTAAAAGGTTTAGTGGATAAATGATCATACCATTATTCTTGCAATCGACCACAAGTAATCACGTAGTCAAGTGAAATTATTGTACAGAGATTTACAAAACTTGGTGGTGCCAACGGATATGTCATTGGGAGAGTCTATGGAGTAAAATAATATTTTTCAGAAGGATCTGCAGCAACCTCTAATTTGGATTTTCTCTCCTTTGTCCATAGTTACTGCAGTTCTCTAACCCTTGCAATTCCTTGTAAGGCCAGGTCGTATTTACCAGCTGTTATCATGAGTTAATACTGGCCCAGCAGAAAGTAGAGAAGACAAACAGTGCAAGCAAGGGGGTCTTTATTTGCAAAGTGTTTGTCATCAGAGCAGTAGGTAGAAATTCCCAGCTAGCTCTCTTGAAATTGATTTAATCTTGCATTTATAAGAAAAGAGCAAAGGCAGGAGAGTGGCACAAAACGCACAGCCTCACAGTGCTAAAACCTCACAGTTCTTTTTTGTCTTCAAGTCACAAGGTCCTAGTGAGAAGGCTTTACGGCAGGGTTCCAGTGAGAAACTCTGAAGGCATTGTGGAAGGTCAAACCAGCCCTGTGACCCCCTGAAAAGGGTACATAAACCAGCTGTCAGGCACTGACGGTGTACAGCTGCGCAGTGGGTACGGGGATAGCTTTTCTACATGAATAGAAAAATTACTTTTAAAAGATTTTGCAGAAAGGAAAACAGAACAGGTCTTGGTATGGCTTTGATAGGATAAAGGTGGTTTTTGTCTCTCCCCTCAAAGCTTGCTTTAAGTCCAGTGCCAGCCTGGGGACGGATCGGACAGCCGGGGCTGCAGTCAGCCAGGCAGGGCCCGATTTTGCCTTGACACCGGCTCTTCGCTAGCAGGACTTTCGTGACCTCAGTGTTATCTTTCTGAACACAAGTTAAAGAAGAGTGATTTCTGATAGCTCTGAAGGGACAGGTTTCTCCCACAAGTCCTTTCATAGGGCACAATTGCACATATAAAGCTACAGCAAACTCCCCGGGAAACCCTTAAAGTTTAACTGGGTGGGAATTGATCTAGAAGAGTTATTTCTTGTTTCAGAAGGTAGGAAGCAAGCACACCGGCATGTTTTGCATAAACAGTGTCATGACGAGCTAACAAGGATATAAAAAAAGAATTTCCTATATGGATAAGCAAATAAATAGAACTGACGTGGTGTAATACTATTTCCTAGTGTAAAAAAGGCAGTATTCAGATCCTGCAAGGCCTAATTCCTGCTGGCAGGTCCTGACTCCTTTATCTATTGCAGTATTTCAGGTACCCCTATAAATGAGAAGTTCATGCATACACATTATTGAAAACAAATGAACTTGTATTTAAAATGTAAAGTCATCAAATGCATCACTCATTATTTATATTTATGGCTTGCACATCAGTTGTGCCCAAAAACCCTGTCAAGAACTGATGCCACCTTGCATTCCAACACTATTCACAGTAGAAATGGTCCTCTCTGTATAGTCCTGATGTGATGAAATATGTCTAGCAATAAAGCTAGAAAATCAAATACTGTTTTCCTTAAGGATATTTTTCCATTCCTATTGAAGAAATACTCATGTTATCGTATTTATTGTTCATGATGGTACGAAATATGATTTTAGGATGTTCTCTACTATTAAATGATGGAATTTGCCCAATGGGTCTGTCAGCACCTAAGCAGCAGGAAGACTGATGAGTCCTGAATCGGGATGGTCAAAAATAAGTATGTGCTGTAGAAAAAGGTGTTTATTGATCATTATGGGATTATTTTCTCTTTGACTTAATGATACAACTGTGATTAAAGCCATATTCTGTTTAGATCAGCTCTGAAATGTAGTATTGTGAGTGTTTATTATTATGGTTATGATGATTATTATATCTGCATTTACAACTCTGGTGCCTATTGTACAAGCCTCTGGGCATGTTTACAATTGTTTTAAAGACACTTTCTAATATTGAAGTGCTAAGAACTGGTCACAGGCAGAAAATGCCCATATAAATCTGAAGCAGTCCATAGTATCACTTGACTATTAACCAAACGCTGTGCATTCATTCTGTAACAGAGCACATTAAAGCTCCCCAAACTGAAATGGATATAGCGGTTTGTTCCTCCCCCCACCCCCACTCCCTGTTTCTCTATCATGCTCTTGATTATAAATCTTACAAGCTGTCTTTTCATCACTACTGAAGATTAATATTTACACATCATAAATGTCCTTTACTTCTAAGTGATTGGCACATTTCACTTTCTCCTCTGGGACATGAAAACACTGCCTAATGGAAAAGACATTCTCACATAAGGCCACCTTTAACAGAGGTCTGCAATGTCCTTTCATGCCCTTATTTTATTGATGATTGCATGATTAGAAGATAGCTTTCATTCAAAGAATTTCTGTAATAATTACTTTCTGCTGCCTGCCTAAAATGTATTTATTTTTGTGGAAGAAATAACTCTGGAAGTTCAGTACTTCTGCATTGTGCTAACCTTTATGATAACCTTTTCCTGATAAGGCATAAAAAAGCAGGTTTAGACTGTTTTGGAGCCGTCATTCACATTGACTGCAAAAATCCACATTGATTCCAGTAGAGAGAGAGAGGAAGAACAGAAATGAGACAGATCAGAATTTAAGTGCAACATTATACAAAGAACTGGCAGAGTGCTTCTCATAAGAAATACACTTCCGAATTTGTATCTTAAAGTGACTAGCAGCGAGTAAAAGGACACTTCAGTCTTGCTAAACCCAAGCATTCAAAAACCAAAAGACAACCCCACAAATACAAGGCTGATTTCAAGTCATGGCTTGCTTTATTATATTCCCATTTTATTGGCCTTTTGAGATTTCAGTTCCATTTAAATTGTGTTTCCAAGCTCTTCTCTGCAGCTAGAAGCTCTGCAGAAAATACTTTAAAATACAGAAAAACACAGAGACACATAACAGCTCCAGGAGGTGGGAATGTAATGGCAATATCTACAAACATGACAGCTGGTACAACCGGGACGCAGAGTGATGAATCTAGATGGTAAGGACCCTCCTCGTTTCTCTAGTACTGGTATCAGTTATGGAAGTAAGAGATAGGGAAAACATATTAATGACTTATTTCTTTTTCCAGTAAAGGCTTGCTTCTTGGATTAAGTTTTTAGTGTTGTGTTCCCTCTAGTTTTAAGTTTCAGGTGATGGCTCTTAGAAGTGGAGAACCATTCTATATCAACTGCACTCACTCGTGTACTCGCACATTATTTTTTCTGTATACGACTCATAACAGCACACCCTCAGCTGTTTTCCTGCAGAAACATAGATCATGACTGACGCTTTCAAAAAAGATAAGTAAGGTTGTGAGCATGCCCCATATTTTGTGTTACACTCTAAAACTTCCATTTCTCAGAATACTGTTCCTAAGCACTGTCTGAAAATCAGGTCTTTGAGAGATCTCACAGCTAATAGCCGCATTTGAAAACGTTGATCTCTGCTGTTAAAAATACCTTCTTTCTGTCTAATATTCCAGACTCTACTCTTTATTATTACAAAAGGAAGAGGTACTAAATGTAATAGAAAGGTTCATTCAGAGTATACTCATGTAAAGAAAATGTAAAGGTCTTAAGACTGTTTCTCTCATTCCATTGGGGAACATAATTAAACTACAGCAATTCAATTAGTAGCCTCTTTACTTAAACAAGAGCTTATAAGTAGTTTAAATAGAAAATTTCATCTGAAGAAATAGTGAAAAATATCTATTAATCAACCCCATCAAAAAATAGCCTAATTCTCAGCCCAGCTCAGCTGGGAGTGCAATGTCTATCAATACTTGACTATAAAACCAACTGAAATTAGTAAAAATCAACTGCAAAACTAGATTTTGGATTTCCTTTAGACTGAAGAACTAATCTATTTAGACCATATGCTTCTTTCTAACAACCAGAGCTAACTAATAGTGCAAGAGTTGCACAGGCCGTAATATAGATTTTAAAGGCAGCTATTTCCTTCTTAGCATGGAGCACATGACCAAAGCCAATAGTATTAATTCTCTTTGGTTTTGAGATGCATAGACATACTTTGCTTGGTCAGACTCCACTTCTGCAGGCTGATGTACTAATAAATAACTTCCAGCAGGTAAAAAAAACATTGCAAAGCAATAGTTAGCTTCAGTTGTTTAATTTCAACATTAAATATTTCACTTGCTTTATCACTGTAATTTTCACATTTAAATTTCCAGTTCTCTTGTCAAACACAAAGTTGTGTTCATGGTTCCAACACTGCAAAGAAAAGTTTTACACCCACCTCCTCATGGTTATTATTCTAATGCAATTTAAAACAATCTCACAAAACCATGATTCCTTATATTTAGTGAATTAGCAAATTAATGTTATCATTGGTGTCTCATGATAATGTTGAGAAATGTCTCAAGCATTTTGCTTGGCTTTATAGCTTGTAAAACACTGTGTACTCTGCAGACATTATCGTGTTCAAGGAGCAAACAGGTTTTACATGCTTACCTATACCTCCACCCAAGCACAAGATTGAAGAGCACCCGACATGTATAGCTTTTTTTCTAAACCATTCATCCAACATACTGCACAGAACAGCTGGTCTAGAACAAGGCAAAAGTATATCATCATTTTCTGTTACTGACTACTACAGATTACCACCCAGATTAAAGGGGGTAGGAGAAAAGAAACTGAATGTTCCCTTAACATTCTCAAACTGGTATTATGTATTTTAAACTGATTATTTAAGGTGACTTATTCTGTTTTGAGAGAACTCCAGCCACAGTTAAGAAAAGGATGGAAGACAGAAGTGTAATTATGCAAACTTATGATGGGTTAAGGTCAGCACACACAGGGAAGGAAGAAGGAAGGATGAGAGAGGGGAGCAGTTATGGTGGCTTCCGAACTTATTGCAAGCACAGAGGCATTTGGTGAAGGATCTATCACGTGAGGAGAGACAGGAGTTATTTATTTCACTTGGGTAACACCTAGGAACTATCCGTTTGTTTCCTAGATTGTGAATCCAAATTGCAATCTAGAGATACACAATATGACAGAGGTTAAAAATTGAATGCAGAGAAAGACCATCCCATTATTTTCATTCTCAATCATGATCATTATAAACTTAACTGCAAACAGGCCCCAAAGCACAATCAGCTCGATCTTTGTTATTTCAGATTAGTCAGATTCTTTTCTACTGAAGTGAATCACATGAATACAAACCAGTTTTCCTTCTCCTGTTTGGCTTGCTCACCTGTCAACTAATAGTTCCTGCACAGTGTTCCCTGTTCTTTCATTTTTAAAGGCAACTCGAATGAGAAACATGGCTTGGTTCTTGAATGGCAGTAAAATTGAAGGTGAAAAGCCGAAATAATCAACTATATTCCAAGAAACTCTATATATTCTGAAAGAAAGGCGTATGATCTCCATGCAAGTGTTACTGCTGTTCACATTTAAATATTGGAAATCCATGAAAAATTAGAGATACAAGGTGAATGTTGGTCTTCTGGTAATGAGATAGTTGAAATATGATGTAAATGGGGGAAAAATGACTCACAGAATATGGTATTTGTGGCAGAAGAGTTGAATGCTGAGTAATGAAGAGAAGGGGAAAAACAACGCTGTAAAAACAGCATGCTAAAATCCACTCAAAACTCTCATTTACATGGGAAAAAAAAGCCGGTTGCTTCCCGTTAGCAGAACCCCATGGAATACTCCAGGTACATTGCTGAAGTGCTGGCACACTGCAGTGACTCAGATAAAATATAGGGATCCAGTTTCCTCTGTTATGTGATAGAAACCATTGCTTTACCAGTAGATTTGTGTTTTTCCAAAGAAGGTGTGGAGTCACAGCCACGTGAAACACAGTTAATTAGAATAAGCATTAATTATAGTTACGCGCTGGAAGGCAGTTTTGCTGGTGCTGTTCACCAGGCGCCTTTTCAGAATTTGCATTGCTGTAGGATTCCACTGATCTGACCTCTTTTTGACTGAATAACCTATCATATCCACTTAAGCCCTCCCTCACAACATTTGAGCATTTAAGAATACTACTGGGTGTTTTTTAACCAGGGCAAATGTTTTACAATTCTGTTTTATGACTTAATCACACCTAATACATAAGCTGTGTTCCTGTTTACACCATTGCAGTATTTAAGCTGTAACAGACAAATTCTGTTTAAAACTTTATTGGAGTGTATCTAGAATAAGGACAGCAAAATTCCTGTCACATTTTGGATAGAATGGACCCAGAAAAGGTACCTTGTTTTATTTTGCTATTACTGGAAGCAGTATTTGGCTCAGCATCTCTGGACAGCACTAACTTTAAGCATGAGAGCAGTGTGTATGTCATTACCAATGGCTAGAGCCTCAGTAGACAAATTAAAATCTAGAAAGTTAAACGACTAGGAAAAAACAGTACACAGATCAACATGTTTCATTTCCACTCTTTATTTCATTCTTACATCCTTCATCAGGGAAAAATAAGCCTACAGAGATTTAGGATGAACACCATCTTCATGGAAACCATCCATCATAAGTAAATCCCAGAGATGCAGTATAATATAGGAGGCCAAACTCTATATAATAACCCATTCCAAATGCTGTACATGTAATACAATTAATAGCCTATTACTTTAGTCTTATCCACAAACCAAAGTAAAAAAATTAACAGATCACAATCTCCAAGCCAGGTCTGAAGCAAGCAAAACATGGACTATGTGTTACATGGTACGAGTAATGATCCAGAAATCTGTAAAGTTTTGGACTGCCTTGAAATCATCAGTACAATGAAATTCAAAAGTTTTTATTTTAGTGGAGTATATTCTTGAGAACTACGAGTGTTACACTCCTGAGTTGTGGGTTGTGATAGATAACTTACCAACATTAGATTTATTGCTCAGCTCTAAGTAGCAAGGATAAAATATTTATTATTTGCAAATATATAGTTCTTGCAGTTGATGTAGCAAGCATGAATAACAGCAGTAATGGTATCTCACCAACATTTATTACATTTCATGTAATACTGGCCCTGAGGGTGGCTGGTTATCAGAATGAGATTTGGACAGAACTGCTCCAAATTCCCTCATTCTGTCTCTTGCCAATTAAACGGCAAGCTCCAGTTGATGTCTGTTGTTTCAAAACTACCACCCAAAGCACCAGCTGCCAAAATGCTGTTTATTTTTCATTTTTGTGGAACACACCTGCATGGGTGATTTAAAAAAAAAGACACAAAACAAAACAAAAAACCAAAACACAAAAAAAACAACAAACCCAAAACATTATGGTCTGAGGCAGCTGGGATTCTTATTACTATGGTGATCATCAAATGGAGTATGGTCATTTCATTTTGTTACCCTTTATTCTTTCAGGACAGGCTTTTATGTCACATGTCAGATAAATACCACCAGAGACAGGGTTCAATTTTTCTTTCCCTGAATGATATGTCTCATCCTCCTATACCATCAAATGGTCCATGCACAAATATCAGTATCTCTCTCTTCTTTCATTTATAAAGCATTGTTCACTCTGGAAACAGACAGGTCTCGTTTATTGGCAGAAAGTGGGCAGTAATCATAACTGGGGAAAGGTCAAAGTAGTCCCTTCGTGCTCCGACAACATAGAGAACATAAGGAGACGCCTGCAGGAGTGGACTGATGATGTTTGATGTTTGGTTGATCTTTTAGAATCAACAAAATAATACAAAGGAAATCAGAATGATTTTTGGTCAAAGCAGAAACAGCTGATTGTTTTAGACAGCCATCATACCTGATTTATTTGTGTCCAACTAATTCAATTAATATTCAGCTAGTATATGGGTGAAACCCACACTTACCAGAACTGTTTGAATACTGTAAATAACTTAGCTGTCATGCCTATTTATAAAAATTAATGAGTATACTGTGTCTCCAACTGTTATATACTTCATCTATGAATACACTAATGAATATGTACCCTATTTGCTATGGATATTGAAACTATTTTATGCAAACTCTGTGAAGTATTTACAAGCTTTAAGGGAAATTTAGTATATACAGTTATAAGTATTTGCTCCAGAAACTTAGTTCCAGTGATTACACGCATTCAAACTGCAAACAAAAACACATGCTCTGACCTTCTGGTATAGGTCTAGTGAACACTGCCTAAATTTCAAATGCCAAAATGTTTGGCTGATCTCCCTACAAACAAACTGTAGCACAAGACTTATCTGTATAAATCCTTTTTTCAACAAATTCTAAATGGAAGGAATTAATGCTCTACTTGTTGAGAAATGCCAGGTAGATACAAACAGCTGAAAGTAAAAAATAAACATATTTGCTAATAATTGTTACCTGAGATCAACATCTTCTACTGGCAAATCTCTTGCAGCTTTTTTTTGGAGGGGGTTCTAGCTGTCTACAGATGACAGGACTCAAAAATTAGTTTTTATCCATACAGATGTACTTACATTGGTATTCTTTGGCTGTTATATCTGAGTATAAATTTAGACTGAGTGTGGATTTCTCCTAGATGTATGTAACATGAGAAGCTATATTTGTTTCAGGCGGATTAGGTGTATGGTAACAGAGGGTATGGACTATAATACCAGCAAATTTGAGGAAGATATAGGAGTTTTATCTGTTATATTTTGTAGAGTTCCTGATCATTAGTTTCCATCTGTTCTTAGTACTAATAATTTGCTCTTTTTTGATACCAGCAAAACAAATAAAAGCAACTGCTACAACACTGCAAGACAGTGATGTTTTTTTACTGGTACTATGACTGGTTATCCGGGAAAGAGTTGTGTCCCCTGCCTTGCGCTAAAGTCTACCTCCCTGAAAAATGTGGAGATTGAAGCGTTCACGTTGGCAGCAAACAAGTTAAGGAAGAAGGATCTTGTGGTTTTGTGAGAGGTTAGGGGTCAAATTGCTCAGCACTGGTAAGCAGTTAGGAGATCCTAAATAAAGTGTAGGAGAAAGCTTTTGTTTCTGACAGACTCCCTTGATCTTGAACAAATGCAACCATCTTTCTGGGCTAGGCTGACTCAACAAATCCATCCACGTTCCCTCACGGGAGGCTGTGTTTGCAACAGCTCCACTGTGTCTTCTCACCTGGGAAAGTTGCTCCTTGGGTAACTGTTCTAAAGGGCCTGTGCTGTGGTACCTGGAAGGGGCAGAGACATGATCCTGCATACTTTCTTTAACAATCAATTGTTAAAGCAGCTTTACCTACACCTCAAATCCCAGTCCAGACAACATTACAGAGTCTGTGCTGTTGCCTGGCTTTGTAGAGTCATAAGTTTAGTCACTTTTCTTTGAATTTCCCATTTACAGCATGGACTTAATAGCACTTATCCTCTCCTTGAGAAGCTTTTTTTAAACTAAGTTACCTGTTGGAAGACATCAAGCATTTTACAAGCCAGTACACATGAAGACATGCAAAGTATCATTGTCAGTACTTCCACCTCTATAACAAAGTCTGAAATCTTGAGATGAGATATGTGGGTAGCCTACAGTTGTGTACTGTTTCACTTTATCTCTCCTTTTAGCAGCTGTGATGTTGTAACCATCAAGCTCTAAGGTTTATAGATAGATACACTAAGTCAGCTGGTCTAAATAAAAATACTGCCTCTTCCTAAAAAGGCTGTGTAGCTTATATAACTTCACTGCCTTTTAAAATAAATCTAAAAAATGTCCTCTTATATTTCATGTGTTGTCAAGAAAATATACTGGTGTTAGTTCAAGCTATTCAACTAGAAAAAGGTATCTGTCCATAATCTGGTCAGTATGTGCATCTATGACAAACAGAAAATTATTATTGGGCCAATACCAGATTCAGATTGAAAAATTTTTTAAAGGTATACATTTTACAAAGTATTCCTGACAGCTTGTAGATATATTCAAAACAAGTTTTAGGAGCTAAACCCCTGGTTTTGCTAGTGGTTTATGCCAGTACATATCAGATGATTAACTTGGCTACATCAGTGTAACTGCACTGTGACAACCTGACTGTAATTCAGCTGAAGTTCAGGGTCTGCTTTAGTAACTAATAAGAATTATCAAATGTTGCCAAACTGGTTTTCTTTCCTTTTTTTTTTTTTTTTTTAAAAAAAATAACCAACAAGATGAGTCTATATCAGTTAGCCCAATTTTAATATGTAACAATAAATTGTAAGTTATTTTCATTAAATATGGAAATCAACAAAGGAAGAAGTTATTAGAAATTACAAGGAGTTTAAGCCTGGATTACTTCTGTTACCTTTGAAAAGTAGGCACATGCAAGATACAGCGTAGAACTAACGTTATGATATTTTCATGGAAAAAGCTGGTGTTATTTTTATGTTCCAAATAATATTGCATTTTTTTCTTATAAAATCCTGTGATGAAGAAGTATTGTCAGTGTAAACATCACCAATCTAGATGTAATATATAAAAGAACCCAGAAAGATTGGTGGTGATGTTTTACTTTATACCCTCTGGAAGCAGCCCTGACTAGAAGCACAATACAGTCCAGCACGTTTTGCCACATTCTGCCTGTTACGGCTAACTACTTCACAACGTAAACCCTGCTTCCCGTTGCAGTGAGCGGGAGGTTTCCCATCACTTTTCGTACGGAATTTCAGGTTGCTATTACTTGGCAGCTTGACAGGAATCCATGTATGTGTCACTCTATCAAGTAAAATAAACAAATCGGGCTGCGTGTAACTGTGTTGTACTGTTCAGTGCACGAAGCGATGAAGATGGCGTACCAAGTACTCACAGAAATGTCACGATTTTCCAAAAGTTTAGTGCATTTTAATGTAGCTGTTGTTTCACCTGCACATTTACATTGGGAGGTGCAGTGTTTGCTGCTTGTTCTTTATCGCATATTCACCTGTTTAAAATATTTCAGACATACAGCCAGATAGGCAAATTAACCGATCACATAGCAAATAACTAAAATGAACAGTTCACAAATATCCCACAGGCTGACATTTGTTCATGCAAATTCCTGGAAGAATACTTATGAACAACACGTATATTAGCAGAAATCTGAGTCAGATTATAAATCTGTGTTGACCCGTGGATAGCACAAAAGCTCTATCCGTAGTTTGTTAATTCTGATACTGCTGCTGTTCTCTACTGCAAAGATGAGTCATTTTTTGACTGAGTTGCTGGCAGTAACGGTTTAAATGTTCAATTTCCCTTGCAAGAGGGAAAACATTGTTTAGCTGTGAACAACCTCAGCTGACCAGATGGACATACTGCTTCCACATATATGTGAAATTTAGCTTTAAAAAGGACAGCAATGAGCTTTGAAACAAATTCTGAATGTTGCATTATCTTATTTCTGAGATAAAACAACAGTTAACTATCCTAAGTTAAAAAAAAAAAAAGGAAAGTGAGGCATAGAGGGTTAAGCAATTTATTCTTATGTCAGAACAGGAAAAAATGCTCAGACTGCTATTCCAATGGCAAAATCAGAAACAATCCCTTTTACTTCCAGGTCACTAAGCAACTTTTTTCCTATTAGTGACCACGTATATGTTTTTGCACACTACGGAAGAGTTATCAGATATAACCTTATGACCTTTCTTTCTCTTTCTTTTCTTTCTTTCTTTCTTTCTTTCTTTCTTTCTTTCTTTCTTTCTTTCTTTCTTTCTTTCTTTCTTTCTT
>JAVKLA010000031.1:25566990-25590200 GCA_034782735.1 Sagittarius serpentarius | reverse complement strand
CTTTCTTTCTTTCTTTCTTTCTTTCTTTCTTTCTTTCTTTCTTTCTTTCTTTCTTTCTTTCTTTCTTTCTTTCCTAATATAGCTTTGGATACTCATAAGCCTGAAATTTTAATCATAGCCTTTGCACTGACTCATGACCAAACAGGAGATCCATTGCCCTGAAGTACACAGTGACACAGTGCAGAACAGAGACCCACGCATTTTGGAAGTATGTTTGTTTTCATGTTTTCCTTTTCCACTGACTATAGCTATTATAGCTGGAGTGACTCAATTTTTTCATCCTTGCTTACCCGTACATATTGCTATTGCACAATTACCTCAGGATAACCCTCTACACTAATAACAATTGAAGATGAAAGAAACTGAAAGGAGGAAAAAAAAACCTCCTTGCTTTTCCCTATGTAAAATGCTTCTGTTATTTCTCCGTGTGATCATTCTATATGATCAACATGGGCTTGTGAGCAGTATGCCCTAGATTTTCAAAAATATTCAGATAATATAATCAATACTACAAATGTAAAGTAATAAAAAATACTTTTCAAATTCTTTACATATAGTAGACATTGACACACATTCTTCATGACAAAATGATCAATAGCATGAAAATACAACTGTGAAAAACCAAACCATTTGTAAGTTGACAATGTGGTCATGACCTTACACTTTTGACAGTGTTTACCAATGACTTTTCAGCAAGTCTAAAACACAGTGTTGGTGAAATTTGGAGGTAACTCACAGAACAGGCACAGATATTTATGCACAGAAAGGCTTCAAGGTATCATGGGGAATGATTAAAGACCTGGGAACAGGTCTTTCCATAAAAGACAGAGACCTAAATGTATTTAATTTATCCCCCCCCCCCCCAAAAAAAAAACCCTGGTTTGGTTAGTTTAAAAATACTAACATGGGCAATATTCGGAAAAGTTTGGAAGCTAATCAACAGCCTAGTAGTCAAAAAAGTGTATTTATAGCTGAAATGTGAAGCTTCACAAAATGAGACTACAATAGACTGGACAAGGTGCATATTACCTAGATTGTAGAAAACTGGCTACCAGAACACACAAAACACTGTGGTAGTTGTTATATTATGGCTGCAGGGTTTAAAATGAAGTTTGGCCATTTTATCTAACTATTACACCATAACTTGAATGGGATTTAATTCAAGGAAGTTCTACAGTCTGTATCACACAACTCTGTGAACGCTGTGGTCCTGTTTGGCTTTTCATCTTGGGAATCTGTGTAATATCAGGATTCCATCCCTCTTTGCACAGGACTGGGCAACCAGCCATCAGAAAAACCTCACCCTAGGCAGTTTGCTTGCCTAGTGCTTTGGCTCTGAGTTTTCTTCGCTCATGCTGGGCTGCTGCTTTTTCCTGCTTGCAATTTGTAACTCCCACAAATCTGTCTTGGAGTACGTTTGTGTGAAGACTGCTGCTTCTACCCAAGTGCTTTTGTCAGTAATAAAGAGGGCTATGCTGTTTCTATTGTTGCTATGTGCAAAGTTTTGTGCTTCAGTCCATTAATGTGGAATCTGTCTCACATTTCTCTCGCTGATTTTTTTTTTGTTTGCAATATTTTAGTATAAAACTTTATTTAATTTTGAACTTTTCATGCTGCTTAATGGGCCTCCATGTCAGGCTAAAAAATGCAGGGAAAGGAATAAATCTTGCTTTGATTTGTCCTTTTGAGAAAATGGGTTTGCTCCTCATAAAGGAAAGGGACATCTCAAAGCCCAAGGATCTTAAAATCCCGCGGAAGCCACATATTGGCAGCCTCCCCTCCAGGTAGCAGAGCTCCACATGAAGCCATGCATACATATGTCTCTCATTACTGGCTGAATATGACTCATGTCTTCACAGAAAAAGACAGGGGATTTTACTGTTTGGGAACAGAGTTAAAGTTGTGAATATAAATAGCTGTTTATCATTTAAAGACTGCAGAATAGATGCTGATTGCAATTACTTTGGTGTAAATCTGAAGTAACTTTATGGAAATTCAGATCAGGATATGCTCTCAAAATCAGAATGAAACTGGTAGTCAGCAAAATTATTTCATTGACAATGAGGCCCTGAAAATAGAGAGAAATTGTAATGGTATGAGATTTTTTTGACATTACCAACTTGAACTTGTTTCGGCTTTTTGAAATAGAGCATAATAATTACATTCATAGGAGCTGGCTGAGGCTGGGCAGCCAATTCACAGGTGGAAGGAACATCTGACTAAATCCCTTTTAGCAGGGAAGCTGCCAGTGCATGCACCTGGCTTTTTGTTGGAGTAATTTCCATCTGCCAAAAGCATTGTTGCGAAATGATAGGGAAAAATAAACAGGAATAAGACATACTGGATATTTAACTAAAGCAGCATCTTGCCTGAGTTTGGGAAAGGCTAAGGGTAGCACTGGAGGGCCTAGTGCTTTCCACCTGCAAAACAGAGGAAAAGGAAGATTTTGGGGGACTTTATCTGTGTTTCTTATGTTTTTCTGATATTTTTTACTTGTTTTTCAGCAGTCATGAGGACCATATTGTTGGACAAGAGCCCCATTCTTTAGGTATTTTAAAAATGCAAACGGAATTTTGGGTCTTGTTCCAAGGAGATAATATACAGTGGTTTGTAAACATTTGCAAATGATGTCAAGCTCTTGCTAATAATATTTAAGAGCTGACAAGTTTCAGTTTACAGGCTGAGTTCACAAATGAGCCATGTCACTTCTGGGCAAGTATGGTGTACCAGGAGTTGCTGGCCTTACTAACTGTTGTAATGAAATGTCCAAAATGTAACCTAAGTAAGTGCTCCCAAACTAAAGGTGTAAGTGTGCAATGAGGACCAACGAAGTGAAGAATACAAGAAAGACCACAGCTCCTTCACACTATAAAGCTACATAATTAGCCACAATCACTTCTTTTCCTGGTCTCCATTAATTAATTTTTTCCTACTTAAAAATTACAATAGAAGTAACAAAGATTATAACCCAAAATAAGTATAAAAGAGAACTGGGTCCTCTGTGCTTGATCCATACTGAATCTCCTAAAAGTCTCACAAAATCTTTACAGGCTTAGAATGGCCAACGTGGCTCATTGCCATTGTACAGGTTTCTGTACAGGGGACATGCCAGGCAGATTCTTGGTCCCTGTCCTGTTGGGTCATTTTTCATGCTCCATGTAATTCTGACTCCTGAAATAGGCTGTTGACACCCAAAAGCAGCCACTGTGCCTAATTTCTTAGTTCCTTTGCCAAACTCATCACTGGCAAGAGGTGAATCCAACTCTGAGCCCATAAGCTAAAGCAAAATACTATAACTTACACCAATTTGCTGACATGTCTGTCAGACCTCTCCAAATGCTGCCTTGTACATTTTATATTTCATGCCATTCTGCCTCCTTATTTTGTATTGCACTTCTCTGGATGTGGAAGGCAGTTATTTGTCAATAATAAGACTTTTCAGAGAAGGTATCATTCTTCTTTCCATCTCCCTCCTCAAAGAGGGAAGAGGCAGCCCTCCAGCTCCTTGCATTTGAAGAGGAAGAAGGTATCTTGCATTTCTTTTACCAAAAAGGAAGAGAGAGCAGAAAGGGAGGAGGTCTAAGCTACTGAAAGCTACTGTATGCAGCAAACATTTGCTCTTTTTCCTCTTCCTTCTGCTAAAAATCATTGCAGGACTTGGTTGCTAACTTGAAAATCCCCACCTTTTTGGAAAAAACCCTAGATTATATCCAGGTATATCTAGATAGACAAGCTCCTGATTTAAGCAGCACTGGGAAACGGAGAGCAAAAATTGTCCTAAAAGTCATTAAAGAGTGATAAATAAGATATTTCTAGGGACATCAGCTGTAGGTTCCTGCAGGAGGTAGTGTTAGTTGAAACTCATATGAATGAAATTCATTTTATAGACAGTGTATACCTTGACATTCTATCAAGGGTAAAGCAACTCCCTGGACAAGTATATAGTAGCTGTTTTCAGGTAGAAAGAAGCAATTGTGGTTTCATTATACTTCCCAACCTTGTCCCGAGTAATTTACAAATGAACTCTCTACCAAAATATGTTCCTGAAAAGACTGGCCCTGATTCAGTTTCCTTTATTTCCTCTGTACAACACCAGTTTAACTCATGCGTTGAGAAAGCACATGAAAAACAATTTTCCTTGTTGCACAAAATAAAATGAAACTCAGGCATGTCACAGCCTTGAAATACTCCTTCATGGACTGTATAATGGATTGGTAGATATGAAGGTGAATGTTTTTTAAAACTTGCATTTCTGTTCATGTTCCTTTGACCTATGGTTATGTTCTCCATATATAAAAGCAGAATGACGAAATGGCTGAAGTTGTTGAATACAGTTTGGAACATTACTTAAGAAATACGTTTCAGTCAATTCTGACTGGTGAACTGTGTCTGAAGCCTTAGATTCTTATAGAAGTTGGTGTCCTGAACCACGCAAAGCTATCATTCAAGTGTGGGCATTCTCTGTCCCTTGTCAGTGTTTTGCCATGGGAAGCAATAGTCTAACATCTTTTGTATTAAACCCAGTAAGATCCTTCAATTTATGATCATATCCTCTCTGTGAGGAGACACACTTTTTTCCCTTTTCCCGTTTCCCCCCCATCCCATCTTTGCTTTTCTTTAAAAAAAGCAAATTGAAAAGAAAATAAGCAATATGTTTTCATGCAAAGATGACTTTTGTTTTGTAAGTGTTCATCTGTTCCAGCTGCTTATTCCTCACTCAGAGTCATAATCCTCTGTCTGCCACATCACAATTAGCAGTGGAGAAATCTGGGTTTCACATTCAGAGTATTATGGCTTTCAGAGAGGAAAAGGCAGCAGGAGTGATTGAAGTATGCAACATAAATCCTGTCTTCATGCAAATATATTTAGCAATAAAAGCAAAGTTTCACACACATTAAAAAAATGAAGAAAAATATATTTGCAGTATTAAGACATCAAGTGAATAGAAGAGTCCAGATCCCACTGAAATTTAAACTCATAACTCTCTAGATTTTTGAAGAAGTGCAAACAAAACATTTTTCAAGTTTTTAAAAACTTTTCTAACTTCTGACAAGACACAATGAACTTTTTCAATAGGCAGCGTAACACAGAGAACCAGCCAGGCACAACCGCAGGTGGCAAGAAATATCCTGATGTTTATTGGCAAAACTGATTGGTTAGAGCAGATGAAATTCCTTCCCCCAAACCCCACGAATATTTTCTACTTCAGTGATATTCAGTGATAAATGGAAGTGCCAAGGTAGAATGCTTTCTTGCCAGCTGGATCAGTGACATAGACCTAAGCCCTGAGTAATGGCAGACCTAACCCACTTGCAGTTTTGATGACTTCCCTTGGGAGACACATTTCAACAGATACACCTGTGTGAAGAAAAAACCCGAAATCGTCTGGTGTTAAATGTATTTAAGACAAAATTGTAAATTCTGTTGATCTTGGGCAAAAGTTGATGAGTAGAAAAAAATGTTTTCCTCCAACTCATAAATATATTTGTCAGAGCAGGCCGAGGGTCTGGAACAGGAGCAAGTAATCATTCTGGTCCTTCTAAGGTACTATTTTTGTTCTTGCAAGCAGTCTTCAAAATTTTCTGTAAACACTGCCTTCCTCCTTGAAGCCCTGTTCCTGAGCTGAGGAAGAAGATATTTTATCATCTTTAAAATCCCGAATTGTAATTCTGGTGGCACCCTCCCTCTCAGTGTCATGATGAAGAAGAGGATCAAAATTGTTTGGTGCAGGGCACACAGCTCACACAGAAGAGGATCTATCACTCCTTTACCCATCTTCTCTCTCCTCCACTGGGACTTTATGTCTCCTGCTCCTGAACTGGCAACTGGAAAGATGTTTCTCCATGTAACCTCCACGTAACGTGTAAATGTAAAGTCTATTGTAGCAACTTATTAGGCAATTTCTGTTCCATACAACCAGATAAGTACATTACAGGGTTTAACTGTAACCTCTTTTCCTGTGAAAGAGAGTATTTGATGACAGTCGTACTTGTAAACAAGTCCTGAATTAAAAGCCACATCATCCCGTTAGTCTTTTTCTATACTCAATATCTATTTATCTTTTTCCAATGTTATTATAAGTTAAATGCACATTTACAGATTAAGATATAGAAGTTAAGCTAAAGTTCCTCCCCTCTCTGACTTCGTCTGTATTCCCTCTGGTGATATTGTTTCATTAACATTGAAAGAGTCAGACTATCTACCCTTCCGTAGTAGATAGAGTCTGACTGGAGATTATAGGAAGGAAAAGTTGCCCCATATTTCTTACTTTACAAAACACGTAAACATAAATTTACACCATTTAACATAATTAGTGTGGCTGGTTTCACATTATGAAGAAAAATAGCACCAGATAAATTATTTGGAGGGATTTCTCGCTCACCATAATCTGCAGTGAAATTCTGTTCTTAATGGCAACTAGCATTTTACTCTGAAAATTTCTCTGTTTATCACTGCTGAAATCCAAGTGAATTCCCCTCTGAAACACTTCACATTGATGTTACTTTTACTGCTACTCAAATGATTGGGAACTGCAGGAGTCAAATCACTAGTTCTTACAGAGTAAGATCGGTAACTGTTTGAAAATGTATAATTACTCTGAATAATTTCACATGTGCACAGAGCTCTAGATCAACAAAATGCAACCACACTGTCATTAACAGCATAAAAATAAAAATCTGAACTTTAAAAAAAGAGGTTATTTCTTTAAACAAATAGAGCTTTGTATCTACTGTTGTATTAAGCAAAAATTCTTATGCTTTACTGCTGATTTTATTGAGAAAGCTTGTTTAGTATATACTCAGAAAAGGATGTTAACAACAAAGAAATAGATAAGGCAGATCAGCAGTCCTTCATTCAATAAGCATTAAGAATGAGCTTAATCCAATCGCCCATTTTATTCCTTCACCACTCCAAGAGATAAGTTAGTGAGATACTGTGTTTTCCACAACATGGAAGGGCACCTGACTTAAATTAGCTATCTATTCAAATGCCTCAGACAGTAAAACACACATCCAAACAACAGAATTACTTGTGCTTACAGGTAGAAGATGATATGGTTTAGATCCAAAATGAGACTGCATTTCAACACTATTTTACAGTCACATTTGAATCCCTGAACGACTGCTCCACTCCAAATACCTTTTGGTCCACTTGTTTGAGCTGATATTGACATATAATGGGTATGGGTAACAGTAAAGCTCTCGTCAGATGGGTATTGGAAACAACATATTTTGGAGTTTATTTTTCAGTGAAGGATACAATATGGATGCTTCAGAAAAGATACCTGTTTGTCACAACAATCAAAATAGTACCCTAAAAGGTCCACCCATACCAATGAGGGCTCTCCGAAGGTCTCAATGGAGCAAGGAAACACTATTCCTTTAAAAATATGGATAAACTGAGAAAAACAAAGATGCCATAAGTAATAAAGCATGTCTAATCATACTACAAAAACCAATTTTAAAACAAAACTCAAACTCCAACAGAAATTGTCCACCTTTAAATAGTCATTTCAAGTGAATGAATAGTTGTGAATCAGGTTTCCCAGGATGAAATTGAAAAGGTGAGTCAAAAGAAAACAAAGAAATAGAAATAACGACAGAGGAACGGTACAAGTAACGTGTTGCAAATGGTAATTCACTAAATCAAACCAGGGCTAACTAATAGAAGTTACAAGCCTGAAGAGATCTCCACAATTGGTGGGTTAGGGAGTTTCAAACCATTCCAGTTGCTTGAGCGCTCATTACACCTGTAGGTGTATTAGATGAGTTGCAGAAGTGTGAAAAGCTGTGAAAATTCATCACTGTGTTTATCTTTTCTGGGACAGTCATCAAGAATATGAAGCTAACGCTGCAATTATAGTGAACACTTTCCTGGTAATTGTATATAATCTTTCACAACCTAAACATGATTAGCGAATCATCAACACCTGGTGCTGTATGATCCAGCTATCTATGACAAGCTTAGGCAAAATGACTGGTTTGCCTGAATGTATTCCTACCCTCTCTGTTGCTCTATGTTCTTGCTTCTTGTTAGTGAAAAGGACTATTTTCCTCATTTCTCAACAGCCATTGTCATCCAGGAAGTTTTATATAGGCTTTACAAAGAAGAAATTTATTTATTTTTATTTCAATCTCATATGCTCACAGAAGAAGGTAGGCTGAAGGATGAAGAACTGAGAGTCAGAGTTCAAGTCCTAACTTTGTCCCACAATAGAGAGAAGTGATATTACCCAGAGACCTTGACAGGCTTGAGAGGTGGGCCCGTGTGAACCTCATGAAGTTTAACAAGGCCAAGCGCAAGGTCCTGCACATGGGTTGGGGCAATCCCAAGCACAAGTACAGGCTGGGCGATAAGTGTGTTGAGAGCAGCCCTGCAGAGGACTTGGGGGTATTGGTGGGTGAAAAACTGAATGTGAGCCAGCAATGTGCACTCGAAGCCCAGAAAGCCAATCGCATCCCGGGCTGCATCAAAAGAAGTGTAACCAGCAGGTCAAGGGAGGTGATTCTCCCCCTCTGCTCCGCCCTCGTGATACCCCACCTGGAGTACTGCGTTCAGCTCTGGGGCCCCCAACATAAGAAGGACATGGACTTGTCGGAGCGAGTCCAGAGAAGGGCCACAAAGATGATCAGGGGGCTGGAGCACCTCCTTTATGAAGACAGGCTGAGAGAGTTGGGCTTGTTCAGGCTGGAGAAGAGAAGGCTCCGGGAAGACCTTATTGCGGCCTTCCAGTACTTGAAGGGGGCCTACAGGAAAGATGGGGAGGGCTCCTTATCAGGGAGTGAAGTGATAGGAAGAGGGATAACAGTTTTAAATTGAAAGAGGGTAGATTAAGATTAGATGTGAGGAAGAAGTTCTTCCCTGTGAGGGCGGTGAGACACGGGCAGAGGTTGCCCAGAGAAGCTGTGGCTGCCCCATCCCTGGCAGTGTTCAAGGCCGGGCTGGATGGGGCTTGGAGCAACCTGGTCTAGGGGAAGGTGTCCCTGCTCATGGCAGGGGGGGTTGGAACGAGATGATCTTTAAGGCCCCTTCCAACCCAAACCATTCTATGATTCTATGATTCTATAAAGGCCTAATGGCTTTATTTTCCTGCAAATTATTCAGAGGTGGGGGGGAGGGAGAGGAAGAGGAAAAAAAAATTTTTTTATGAATAATGATCCCTGAAAACAAAATTTGTAATTTTTTTTAGTAGTGACACACATTGGAAACCAAAACTTTAGTAAGTAACAAATTTAGTTTATAGGCTTTCTCTGCTCCAATACTTTTCGTCAGTCTGGTAGGTAGGTAATGGTGGACAAGGTTCGTATTTAATAATATTTAGCCTATTGTTTTTAATTGTCAGTGTATGAGAGCATTACTTCTCTACTCATTAACAGTCCGGAATTTTCCAGAGATAATCTGAGAAAGTAAAATACATTCTTATAAATGCTATTAGGTTAATTTAGTACTAGCTGAAAGATCTGATTTGACGAAAACTCATGTCAAAAATGCCTAATTATTGCCAAATCAGCCAGCACTAAGAAGATAGTAATCGTGGAATCCTAGAATAACTTTGGTTTGAGGGACCTATGGAGAATGTCTGCTCCAACTGCCTACAAAGAGCAGGGGCAACTTAGATCAGGCTGCTGAGGGCTTTTGTGCAATACAAGTTTACCCTACAACATGTCACTAAATTTGATCTGGTGAACTATAAGCAGGGTTGAGAGGTGAGAGAAGGTTTGCTTACCCTATTTAGGTTTTTAACTATTGAGTAAACGAGAGATCAGGTGCTATTCTGGTAACTTTCTTCCAGCTTAAACTGAAGTTGCAGTAGAAAATTAAAATTGAAGAGCTCTGTACCCTGTCCTCGTAACTATGAATGTGGCCCCCAGATTATACTTGCTACAAAGCTGATCTCTCCAGTTCAGCTTATGGCAATTAGTAAAACAAGCAAATGGAGTCTTTGTTTGGATAAATTGTCTGTATGCTGTGTTTAGGGACAAATGAAGCTGAATCTTCTTTGATAAACTAAAATAGTTCAATGAGTACATTAGTGTTTTAGTGAGAATCAAGGGTGCAGTTTTGAAACAAACCTGATTGAGCCCAGTCATAGAATAGCCTTGGAGCATATGAGCTGTATTTCTTTTGGGTGAAACTAAACTGAAAGATGTGCACACAGTAGACACCTGATGCACTCCAGTATTTAATCCACACTCATTCCCTGGGACCAGAGTAAAGCTAGTCCAAAGCAGCCTCCCTTCTTCCTCATAACACATCCAATCCTGCTTAATAACACTCTACAGACCTTCTCCTTTTTTGCCATACTACTTGCTAATATAGCCATAGACAGTGATGACACAAATGGTCTCCTGTTCATTGGGAATTTTATTCCTCTGAATTTACTCTAGGAATATCTGATTATGTTGGAATATCAATATTGGCATGAAATCTGTTATCAAACACTATGGAAAATGGCCTTGATTAGAACCTAAAGGATTATGAGATAACTCAGCCCTATCGACCTTTCAGCCAATGGAGTTATTATCACAAATATTTTACTGTACAGCCTACTATACTGTACTATGAATTACCATACTAATTTATATTCAAGGTTAGCTATATTCATATCACCTTACATATCAAAACATAAGAGTATCCAAGCCCTGCTGGAGGTGGGTTAAAACTTTTTCTCTAAGGACTCAAAATTTGCTATATATTTGTATGTAAAGTTCCATGGCTTAGGGTAAAGGCAATAAAAGGTGCTCTTTTTGTCTGAAATATATATATTCCAGTTCTAAACTGCAGATGATATCAAACGGTTAGAGACGAGCAGTTTCTTGTCATCTTTTTTTCTTTTAAATCTACTGTTCCCATTTATGTTCTTTTCACACAGGAAGCTGATAAAACACCTTTGTTTGACTGACATTCTCTAAATTTAATAAAAAGCTGCAGCCTGCCTTAGCGGTCTAATCAACATGAAACAGAAAGACAGAAATCAAAGTGTTGGTAGTATATTAAATATAGATGTCCTCTAACTTTGCCCTTGATAATCAATGCGCAGTTAGATAGTTTTAATGCATGTGGAAAAGTATCAGAAATGGCTCCAGGCTAATAAAACTATGCTGCACAGACTGTCTTAACTATTTTTTTCTGCTCCCCAGAAATGTGCTCCTTTGTGTGCTAAGACCATGCAGCAGAAATGAGGGATAAAAACCATCCTAGTGAATAAACATTTTTGTCTTTCTCTGGGCTATTAGTAAACCATTTTGCATAAGGCAACTCTGTCTGATGAGACTAGATTTAAGGCTATTTTCAAAACCAGATCTGGAGCCAGGACTACACTGACTTTAGAAGTGGGGTTGAGACAACCTGTCATGCCTTGTCAGGACTTTATACTAGTCGGTACCGCTGCACAGAATCTCATAGACATTCAAGTTATGTATTCTGAATACATCTGAAATAAGTTATTCGGTTTCAGGTATTTCCATGAGGTCTGTGATGTTATTATGGGAACATGAATATCATCTACTTCCCTTTGGAGAGTGCTTGCAGGAGGAAGGTGGAGGCCATCACCTACGTAGAAACTACTGATACGGGTTTCTTGAGTATCTTAAGTCTCACAATGAACCACTAAACTTGAAGTTGCAGCAGAAAATTAAAACTGAAGAGGTTTGCAGCCTGTCATCATAACTATGAATATGGCCCTCAGATTAACTTGCAACAAAGCTGATCTCTCCAATTCAAAACAATAAACTTGTTTTTGTATTTCGACCTCCATGACCTTGCAATGGAACTTTTCAGCAAAAAAACCAAGTGACTTCTCAGTGATGGGAAATGTGAATCTTTTTTCCTACCTAGATGGATTCCATTGACTGTGAAGTGATCCATAAAATTTGTAAAGTTAGGGAGAATTTCTGTTGAACAAATATGGCCAAATGAGCCAAGGAAAACACTCCCAGAAGAGCTAGAAGTGTTTCACAGATGACTCAAAAACTGAATCTAAAAGTGTGTCCTAGTCCCACATCATCAGGAGAGTACTTCAGGTAAGTTAACAGGCTGTATATGATATTATTCAAAGAAATTCTCCTTGCCCAAAATATCATCCTAATATTTCCAGTAGATTTGAGATTAGTCCCACAGAATCTTGTTAAAAAGACTATATTAAAGAGATCTCTCCAAATACCTCACCAAAAGCAAGAGGGCATTGGTCAGATCTGTTGGATACAGAGATCCTTTGGGTAGATACTATCCTCTACATGAGGAGAAACATATTATGGATTTAGTAGGCCACATTTCCTATTTATGAATGAAGATCTGCATGTGGGGGACAGCCTGTGATGGGTTTTGTGCCACCTATACTATTACTATTGTCTGTGAAGAGACATAAAATATTTTGTTCACCAAATACTTCCAGAACATCATTATTTTACTCAGGATCATCAACCATTATGAACTGGAATTCTATGAACTCAGTGGCATTAAGGACTAGGGACTGGTGTTCCAGTATTGATTCCTGCATTGTACTATTATTCAATTCATTTATTAAGGGTAAAACATGTGGCTTCTAAGCTGGTAAAGAAGCTCCGCAGCTCTTCACAGATAATATAAATGCAGATCCTCACACAGAATAACTTTTTCTTGTAAGCAGCAAATACATCTCTGTCCAATAAGCAGCCTAGTTTTACAGCTGTGTAGTCAAAACAGAGGCCTGTAATGGCTATACCTGAGAAGTGCATTAATCAAGGTAGAGTCAATATTAGCTTGTCTTGAACCCAAATATAAGCATACAAAAATACTGTTACCAACATATTTTGTAATACATGTGATTGCATGGCCAGGCACAATGTAAAAGTATTTTGCATAACTACGTGAGCAATATGGTCTCCAAAGGCAGCAAACAAAGACTTGTATAGCTACACCCAGATGGCATAGGAAAAAACGTAAACAGCACTACAAATAACACAATTTCCAAGATCAAGAATAAAGAACAAAATAAGTACAAGGGACTGCAAATGAGCAGGACGTTCTGCTGAACACACAAGAAAGACGACTGACAAAACCAGAAACGAGATAAGCAGCATCGGGAACACATGAGATCCTCCTTTTGGGAGGGGGGAAAGCAATATAAAAATACCAGACATGAGCAAGGAGAGATGGGTAAAAAAAGAAGTCACTCTCTCAGCTCTGACTTTCCTTTCGGAAGAGCTCTGAAGCGTGGTCACCTTGACCCGAGGGACTGAGAGGCATCAAGGACCTCAGCCACCAGCGCTAACAATCTAGCATCATCTCTGTGGTACTGTATAGTCACAACTAATTTAGTTCTGTGTTAATTTAAGATCTTACTGTGTAAGAACCAACCATTAGCACAAATTAGGTTGTTAATAAATGTCAGTCTAACCTAGTGTTGCTTAAAATGTAAATCTGGCTTGATCTATCAGTCTTCTAAACTCTCCCATCACAGCAATCTCTGATCTCGTTATTGATATTGGTACGTATGCTTATATAGAGAGACGCGTGTTTATTCATTTGTGGCAGCTGTATTTTTGTTCTATGTAGTTTCACCCGTTAAAATGGAGAAACCCAGCAGACGTACCAAAGACTATTATTTCTTTGGTACTTCATCTTAAATTAGGAAGAGGCAGATGAGGTTACTGTTTTCCCACAAAACATGAAAGTAAACAGTGATATCAAGAGGCGGTAGTTTTCACAAGCAGTACCTGTGCAATAGCAGAGATAGTGGTTCTTTGAATCAAAAATCCCCATATGGCATGTGAGCATTTCTCATGGGTATCGCTGGAGGCACTAACCCAGTATGCAAAAGTTCAGTGGTTGTGGGGGACACAGGGTCTGCTGAAGGTTTCTGTGGTTATGGAGGTACGACGTTAGAGAGGTTGATCATTTTATTTAAGCATCAGCATTTGCCCCTCCCAGTTGCAGACATACCGTGAGGCTTGTGCAAAGTACAAGAATTTCTAGTGGAGCCATCCCTGGTGCGGGCTAGGCCAGGACACTCTTTGGGAAACAGAAACCTCTAAGGCCATATCAGCTTCTTGTTTCAACAATGATATTGGGACAGTTCGTACTTAATATTACATTCTGCGTAACTTTTACTGATTCTGTTTGTGTTTTACTTTTTTATGTAACAACTGTCACATTTGAACAGTTCTTTCTTGAAAAAGTGGTTTTTAGTTTTGTTTCTAGAATTGCTGCTGAACAACATGCGGTCGTCTGCTCTCCATTTAGAGGAAATGAATTATTTTAGCTAACAGGAATACTTTCTGTTTAATCTAAATTATATCTTGGTTGCTTGCAATCAAATCTTACACATGATACTCAGACCATTAGCTACAAAACTGAATTTGCTTTCTAAAAGTTGTGTATTCTTACTGACAAGCTAGAATGATGCAGCTGGGATCTCATAAAAATCTGGCTATGTAGCAGAAGAGCTTTTATTTTTCCTCTCTGATTCTGAGCTACTGTCTTCAAGAGTGTCTAAATATGATGTTTTAGTCTGTAACGCTGGGATGATGCTTGTCTTTTACCAGTGAGCTGGGCCTAGAATAAAATCCTGATGTAAGCTGGTGTTTCTTTTTCTTTAGACATTTAACATTCCTAATTAATAAAAATATACTAAGGTTAGAAACTATATTGTGACTCTCTCCATAAAGCTAAACAGTGAACGCTGTGGTGGGTTTTTGACTGAAACAGTGCCGTAGGCAAACTTCAGTTCTACTGTAATTCATGATTCAATAGATGGGGAATTCTTTCCAAATTACACGTACTGGAAAGATACAAAGGAGAGCTATTTTGTTAAAAGTGATGGCTGTCAACTGAGTTTAACTTTAAAACTTTTTGAGCTCTTGATTTCCAGAAAACACTGTCTCTCTACCTAAATTTTCTGCATTTCAACTGTATATTCAAACTTTTTTCAGTTGAACACCACCAGTGAATGCCTGATGACTGCACTTCTGTAATGACATTTAAAAATATATCGTTTTATTCATACACTTCTGGGAATAACAAGTGCTCCGAAAAATTTCCACATCCTTATTATTAGATGCTTCCAATCAATGGTTAGAATCCATAGTATAACTGTTGTCGGAATATTTCTTTGGCACTGGATGGAGAAGCAGGTAGAAGGAGGTTGTAGACAGGCAGATACCATTTGTTTCCTAGACTTCATAACCGTAAAGAATGAAATGCTCTGTTTGACCTGTAATCAAAAGGAAGTGGTGTAGTCTGAAGAGAATCAAGCAAATAAAAGTAAATAAGTTTAATAAACATCAACACTACTGAAACTGGATAGGTGTTAAAATGTTAACAGCAAAAAGTTGCAAAAGTATTATATCCATGTATTCTTTTAACCCTATGTATGTCAAGTGAACAGATTGAACTCAGAGACCTTATGTCTATAAACATAGATGACCACTTAGGAACAAATTTAAATTCAAGTGGGAGAGCAACTAGCTTCAAAATACAGAATATAAAAAGTGACTTGGTTGTTTAATGGAGTCTTTAGTTATACTCTCAGAATGGTATATACTGAAAAGCGTTGAGAAAAAACAAGAATCTCCTGTTTGGAGGAAACTATATATCTCAGAATGGAAAGGAGACACAGGAAACTTCTATTTGGGATGACATAACCCAACCCCATATAGAATTGTGTGAGAGCTTAAGAAAATTGCCCACAGCTGATAGCATAGGCAGAGTCATCAACAAAATGCATTAATTGTGCTTGTGCCATGTTGAAATTCAGGTGTGAAGAACTGATCAGAACTGTCCTTTGTGTTTTAAGCATGTGTCTGTATTACATCTGGGTGAAGCATTATTTTACTATTGTTAAGGTGAAATATGCTTCTACTGCTGGCATTTGGTCTTGTATTCTATTGCATTTGGGATGGATGGCGCTCAGTAGAAATCAGCATGTAGATAGATACGATAGCTAACTCTTCTCTGACACTAAAAACCTAGACAAATGGAACAGGAAGCACTTAAATCAACTTACACACATAAAATTTATCTCTGCGTATGTAAATGACGAGGCCAAGGACATGGAGTAGGAGGCACCCTACCACTGAGCAGCTGACTGAGGGCACAAAACAGCAGATGCAAACTGAAGCGCTCAGTACATAGGCATGGAAGTGAAGGTTACAAACAGTCACGTTTGCATAGTTACTTGAGTCTCTGTAGGTGAACTGGAAGTGAAAATAGAACTGTAAAAATGATTGGGTGCCAAATAATGGTAGATGGAATCAGACACTTCAGGCTGCCTAATAAATCACAGCAATTCCTCCACTAGGCATGTGTAACTTAAGTTCTGTGTTTTATGATTTGCAAGAACATAAATTCTGAAGACACGAAAATTCAGAGAGATCATGCGTTACATGCCTCTTTGGTCTCAGTTGTCTTTTGTTAATACTGCCATCATCTAAAGGTCAAGAACAGCGGGAAAAAGAAATCCCTTCCAAATACTGAGTAAAGAACAAATTAAGCATTAATGTAATGAAACGCTCTGTGTGACTAATAAATTCTGTACTGATGACAGAAAATAAGACAATCTGGATCAATTTTGACTGTAGAATAACTTTTAATGTGTAGTTTGTTCAACTTCTCTGTTTCTTGAGGGAATTTTATTGCAGTCTAATTAGACAAAAAAAATTGTAAAAGCTAATTTTATGTTACAGCCCCCATAGGCCAAACAATAGAAAATGCTTGTAAAGGAAAACCTGATAATGTGGCACAGAGTGCTCTGAAAATGAACCTTATACTGACAGAAACCACAGAAAACACTGTATATATGCTCCGCAGCCAATCCAGTCATTTAATAAAACCTGTAAAAACAAGTATTTTTTTTAGCAAATAGTTCTTTATAAGGTTCCCTTCGTGAGCTTCTTTTAGATTTATCATTAGGAAATCGAAGGCTGGAGGGCTGAAAGAGGTTTTCAGATGTCATTAGTCACCCTCCAAGACAAAATCCTAAAAGAGATAACAAAAGCGTGTTAGCTTGATCTATAGCTGAAAATCTCCAAATAGGAGGTTCCTGATCCTTATAGCAGTCAACTCTGGTGTTCATCTGCTTTTATAATTCAAAAGATCTTACTCATGTTTAACAGAGTAATGCTGCAGTTTAAATACATCCTTTCTTGTCCTACTCTCAGTGAACACAGAACAACTTCATTTCCTTCTTTTTTAAAGCAGTATTTAATGTATTTGAAGACTGTTTTGTCTTGCCATGGTCTTCACTTTTTCTAAACTAACAAAGTCTGATTTTTATTAGGTCAAAAATGGAGGTGGGCCTGCAAATGTACAGACATTTTGTGGTCAAAATGGACATAGAACTTCTGATGAAGCAGAATATTTATTTCACATGACTTACAAGTAACAATCTAATTATAACTGCAGAACTGCTACATGTCCCATAACTCTCTGTGTTAGAATCATAGAATGGTTTGGGCTGGAAGTGACCTTAAAGATCATCTCGTTCCAACCCCCCGCTGCCATGGGCAGGGACACCTTCCCCTAGACCAGGTTGCTCCAAGCCCCATCCAGCCCGGCCTTGAACACTGCCAGGGATGGGGCATCGACAGCCTCTCTGGGCAACCTGTGCCAGCGCCTCACCGCCCTCACAGGGAAGAACTTCTTCCTCACATCTAATCTTAATCTACCCTCTTTCAATTTAAAGCCATTACCCCTTGTCCTGTCACTTCACTCCCTGATAAGGAGCCCCTCCCCATCTTTCCTGTAGGTCCCCTTTAGATACTGGAAGGCTGCTATAAGGTCTCCCCGGAGCCTTCTCTTCTCCAGCCTGAACAAGCCCAACTTTCAGCCTGTCCTCATAGGCGAGGAGCTCCAGCCCTCTGATCATCTTCATGGCCCTCCTCTGGAGCCACTTGTGCTTAAGTAATTCATTACTCCTATTCACATACAGTGCTTTCCTATTGTCTTGGTTTAACCCCAGCCAGCAACTCAGCACCACGGAAAAAAAAGGAAAGCTCGTGGGTTGAGATAAGAACAGTTTAATAGAACAGAAAGGAAGAAACTAAAAGTGACACTAACAACAACAATAAAGTGACAATAATAATAATAAAAGGATTGGAATACATAAACAAGGGATGCACAGTGCATTTGCTCACCACTCGCCGACCGATGCCCAAGCAGCGCTCCTCCCCTGGCCAGCTCTCCCAGTTTATATACTGGGCATGACGTCCCATGGTATGGAATACCCCGCTGGCCAGTTGGGGTCAGCTGTCCTGGCTGTGTTCCCTCCCAACTTCCCTGTGCCCCTCCAGCCTTCTCGCTGGCTGGGCAGGAGAAACTGAAAAGTCCTTGACTGAGTCTAAACACAATTTAGCAATAACTGAAAACATCAGGGTGTTATCAACATTCTTCTCATACTAATCCCAAAGCCCAGCGCTGTACCAGCTACTAGGAGGACAATTAACTCTATCCTAGCTGAAACCAGGACACCTATATTATATTTAATTCTTTCAGACCCTTTCTTCAGTTTATCAAGATTATTTTGTATCCTAATGCTGAGTGTTTGCAGTTTTCCTGCTTAGTGTCATTTGCAATGTTAATACCCCTATTCTTCACCCTTGGAAGTTCTTGGGGTTATATTTTATTTTATTGTTTAGATTAGACTCCACTTCTCTGATTTGATTACACTGCACCTCATTTTCTGGCATGACTCCCTGTACCCTCTAGCCAATACGTCTTCTCCCACCCATACTAGTCATGATGTCAGTCCTCCCTTTGTTATCTCCAGCCCTTGTCATTCCAACCAACCCCTTCCCTCCTAAACAAGTATCTTCTGGATGACTTGCTCCACTCCTTCGTACAAGTCAAACTCCCCAGCTGCCTTAGCCTTCCTGTGAACTCTTTAGAAAATAAGCAACAGTCATGTCTCCTCAGCAGGTGATGTGCTATGTTTTATTTCCCTGCCACGGCACGTGGAAAAGGCTGATAGTAGCCACTACATGTACAAACATCACAAAGAGCCCAGGCCACAATCTCCAGCTCTGCTCACTTCTTTCTCTCTTTTCCTCATTGTCTCATGACAGAGACTACATTCTTCATAAGGCTCAGATGGAGAATGGATACTCTCAGACTCAGGATAGGTCTTGTAGAAATCCACTGTGTACGTCCTTCCAGTCTGACAAAGTTCCTTTGATAATTGTTTGAGGATAACAGAACAACTGTTGGGAAAACTCTCTCATACTAGTGTTACCTAGGTTGCAGCTGCTTAGTTTGCTCACAAGAACACTCCGTGAGGCAATATCAAAGCCTTACAGAAGTCAAGGTTATTGCTCCTCTCTCCTATAGGAATTGCATCTTTGTCAGGTGAAAGTTGCTATTGGTACAGTGTATTTTGGTCAAACATCTGATGACAATTTTGTGTTTTCCTGAAGGCTTTTACAAATTGATTATTTGCCCTGTTTCCTCTGGGAAATTAAGCTAAACCAGTTAGTCTGGAATTCCTCAGATCTTTTGTAAGACAGGTACCTTTCCTTTCATCCCAGTCATTTGAAATAGTTTTCAACTGGTATTTTTTAGTTAGAAATAACTGCTAATGATCCTGGGATTGTTAGAATGCTAGAGGTTAAATTTCATTAGGTAACTTGAGAGTATCTGACTTAAGTACTGTCTAACTTGCTCTTCATAATGCACATTAAAAAAAAAATCAATTTACTACTTATCTTATTTCCTCCTAAACTAATTTTAAAGAGGAAAATGAGAAGTCAAGATTATGCTGTCAGATGAAAATTACTTCTGAGGAAAATAATATTACTATTATACCTTCACCAGGCTAAAATTTGCTTACTTTTTTGATCAAGCTAGCACAATACTTTTCAGATATTTTTGGTAATAGATTAAACTAGACTGCCTGCACTATAATCTACCACAACCAAAATATAAGTCTTTCAAGAGAATTCATTTCTTAACTGTGATGAAAAAAATATCCCTGAGTTCTAAGCACAAACTAATGAAGACCAACAGACCCTACCGATAACACTGCTTTGCCTATAAAGAATAAAAAGCCTTTCTTTTCTAACTCAGCCTATTTAAATCTGTTAATCTAATTGGGCTCATCTGCATCTGATTTGTCCCCATACGGAGTGCCACTCTTCTATAATTGTAAAAGCAATTCATAAATACCAAAATGGTATACAAATTGTGAGACTTTCCTGGTAGGTATAAGAAGTAGAACTGGAAAAACAAGAAAAAAGCAGGTATTTCTACCTGCTTTGTTCCTGACTTCCTCCTCCCTGCCATGTTACACAGCAACTGGGAAGTTCAGTTTTTTTGAAAATCTGTGCTTTTCAGACTTCCAGCTCATTTCTCCAGAGCCATATTATTTGTATTAGTGACTTTTCTTAATGGCAAGATAGCAGAAGTTGGAAGAGTCAGTGCGGAGGACACTGGGCATACAAGACAGACTACTTAATATGAATTAAATTTTAGGACAAGAATACTCAGAATACTCTACTTTCAGTCAGAAAGGAGATGAGGTGTGATAAACTGAAATCTTGATATTTTGTCATCAGTGGCTGGTCCTTCACAGAAATGACTTGGACTTTTATAGCATCAGCTGTTTTAAGTGTGTTTACTAATAACACAGATGTGTTCCTCTGTCTGCAAGGAAAACATACTTTTTCTTGACCTTTTGTCATAATATTGTACAGTAGATGAATGATGGGGGTAAGTGATTATATTAATACTAGCAAACTTAATCTGTATGCAGAATGTTGTATTTTTTATGTATTTGAGCTTTTGAATAGTCTGATTTACATTTTGCAAATTAACACTATGTTCTCTTAGCACCGAAGGGAATTAACCAAAAATGTCTTACACAAAGGCATAAGCGAACAGTTTAGAATGGAATTTCTTTTAATAACAGTAGTCTCCCCTAAGGAAGTGAGTGATCGCTTCTCTAAGGATGTTTGTTAAGGGCTAAAATAACTTTGATAAGAGCCCAATCCTACTCTTGTTACTGTGCATTATCCTAACTAATGAGTACTTTTTGGTAACTATTTGAAACAAAAAAATGAGATGCAGATTCCTTTATTTTTCCACTCAGACATGCAAATAAAACAAGCTAAAATTAAAAATTTGGTTAATAAGTGGTTACTAAAATAAATATTCTTAATGATGTGTTCCACATCTTAATTACCTAATGAGGAGTGGCTTTCTCAGGTGCCAAATGCATTCATTGTCTAAAAGGAAATATATGACACTTCTTGTTAAGAGAATCTTATCTCATGTTTAGTACTTAAAATGTAGGGTTTTCTAAACAGCACGAGACTTCAGATCAGCAAATTCATCTCTGTCTGCAGTGGTCACAACTTCATGTTTCAGAAAAAAAAAAAAGATAAATTTTTAGTTGCTTTCAGAAACCAGATAAATCTAAGAGGCAATGAGCTGCTCAGAAACATATATTAAATTCTTATGTTATTATTGATGATAGGATGTGAAATGAATCGGGAAAAAAAAATCAGTGATAAAAGATAGAGATGAAAAAACTAAGTTTTAGAATCCCTTTTTGAACTTCTGCCATTCTTCAATTTTCAAACTGTGATCCAATAATTTGTTGCAGATGTTTCTGTTTCAAAACTGAAATAAGTTAGTGAATGCCAGGCCTTACTCTTGTTTGTCAGAAACAGCTTTTCATAAAAATGTAGAGCATGAATCAAATAAGAGAAATGACCAGAAGGTAATTACTTGTTGTAAGGAAACTGAAGAATGAGAGCAAATAAGCTCTTGCATCATGCTAAGTCCATGGTGTGCTCGCAATCAAAAGCTCTCTGTTAATTTCTCTGCTGTCTTTTTTTTTTTTTTTAAATTAGAGAACTATACTTTTCATATTAAGATTCAATAAAGGAAAAAAGCCTATAGAGTTTTATAATGCTTATTTCTCTATTGAAAGACATGTTCCATTTTATCTTGAAGTTCTTCAATCTTTCTTAAAAATTTTGTGTGTTCTTTAGTGTTCCTATGCAGATGTCTTTGTTCCTAGAAGCAGAAGAATTTAAAAGAATTTAGAATGTATTGCATTGTCATGTGATGCAAGGAAACTTATAGAATTTTTTTTCCTTTAAAACTTTCCAAATTGAAAAGATATTCATAAAGGGGGTAAAGAGGTAGTTATAGAGAACTTCTGTGAAAAGACTTACTTATGTAGTCATGGAATAAACAGTTCTGTTTAAGAAAGGGAGGTATTCAAGAAGGCAATCGAAGAAGACTAGGCTGAAAAAAGCAAAAATGCATTCCTCCAAAATACCCCAATTCACAGAGGTATATCCATTAGCAGATTAAAAAAAATCTGGTATATAGATACTAATTGTGCTGGGGAGCATGTAGCAGCCCTACTCACCAACAAGGAATTAACTGTTCTGTAAAGACAGAAAGCAATCTAAGCAAATGGGCCATTTGGACATCACTAGTCATAAAGTTGTATACTTCTCCAGAGAAAGTTAACTTTCACTTTCAGGGACAATTTCCTTGCTCCTTTGCCACATACCTTCTTTTATGATGTTAGGTTTGTCACTGGACTTTTAATATCTTTCATAAAGCATTGTGTCAGCCAATCACAAAATCCTTCTATATATTAGTGTTATGAAAAGGGAATACTAAAAGGTCAATGCCTCCTATAATATTTTGGAAATTATTTTTATTTTTGTGTTTAAGACATCTACAAGTTCCTAAAACATTAATTCTGAGCATACATAATACTATGAAGTTATTGAAGATGAGGCAGTTAATTGGCATTCATCATCATAAATAAGCCAAAAAGGAATTAGCTAATGAGTCTCATTAACTTGCTGCTGAACACAGAAATGTGCTGGTTTTGGCTGGGACAGAGTTAGTTTTCTTCGCAGTAGCCAGTATGGGGCTGTGTTTTGGATTTGTGCTGAGAACAGCGTTGATAACAGAGGGATGTTCTCGTTACCGCTGAGCAGCCCTTACCCCGAGCCAAGGCCTTCGCTGCTCCTCACCCCACCCCGCCAGTGAGGAGGCTGGGGGGGCACAAGGAGCTGGGGGGGGACACAGCCGGGACAGCTGAGCCCGACTGACCCCAGGGATGTCCCAGACCATATGGCGTCATGCTCAGTGTATAAAGCCGGGGAAGAAGGAGGAAGGGGGGATGCTGGGAGCGATGGCGTCTGTCTTCCCAAGTCCCTGTTACGGGTGATGGAGCCCGGCTGTCCTGGAGATGGCTGAGCGCCTGCCTG